>CAJRST010008890.1:6820099-6875493 GCA_907169785.1 Menidia menidia | reverse complement strand
CCACGTGCCCTGAAAAACCCTCTCTGGAAGCAAACCAAGGCCCGCCGCTCTGCGTGTCCCCGGGGACGGGAGCCGAGGACACGCTCCAGGTTCTTGTGTTGCTCTGTTATGTCACCAGATCTTTTGGTAAGCTCCCTCAGCACTCTGGGCCAAGGAAATATTTAGAAATCACAAATCACTTCCTAATGTTAGGATCTTTGTTTTCTTTACAGCGAAGCAGAGCCAACACAGCTTCAAACGGAAGACACACAGACAATTCCATCTCCTCTTCAATCATATTGGGTCTTTGGGTGAAGCGTCACTTTGAACTGATGGTGTGAAGACGAGTGCTGTTCACTCTTGGAATCTTTTCTGAATAACTTAGTTAGAGCTGCAGTTGAGGTTGTTTGTTCCCATTAATTTAACATTTTCCATATCTGTTTTTCAGAAAGATTAGGTTTTAAAAAGTTTGTGTTACGTCCTCAGAACCCAGAAAATGATCATTTACAGCCCCACATGAATGACTGAAAAATGCTGCAAGGCACTTAATCTGAATAAATGTAAGGTGATATGTATAAAGTTCACCTGGATGTATTCCACCTCTCCAGATGGCATCTGGGGTCGACTCCCACCTCCCATTACGGTCCTGAATGCATGAATCAGGTATAGAAAATGAACAACAGCATAACTCGTGTGAAATATAAAAGTGTTAAGCTGTTCTGCCTACAGTCCAGATCTGTCACCCACTGAACATATTTGGTTCATGATGTAACAAAAAGTATGTCCGACAGCCTGAGCTGCTGAAATCCTATATCTAGCAACAATGGGAAACATTTTACATTCAGCGCTACAGCTTATGCTGTCCTGCAGACCAGATTTTTTTAATAAGAGGTTTGTTACACATGCCCATGTCTCAGTCTTTTTTGTGTTTTAAACCAAAGACTTGTATGAAGACCAACAGAATAAAAGCTTTGACGTGGATCTTTGTGTTTGATAGATGAATCCGTTGTATGAAAATTGTAAATGTTTTTAATATTTCACGTCTGAAGTGATCATTAAAGGTCATTATAACATTTAGAAAAATGCTTAAGCTAATGAGACAATGAGCAAATGTGCTCATTGTTTGTCCCTGTGCGCCGCGGTGCAACACCCTCTGGCAGGTTAGTTGGAGGAGTTTGGCATTCTCGGAGCTTCGGAGTATATTTAACCCTGTGGTTCCCCTGCTGGATGGCTCCTCCATATACGGGCCTGAGCACTGGCAGGCTGAAAATGTCTGTGTACGGAGGGTTGGAGAAACAGACGTGATGAAAGTGTGATGGATGAGCTTCAGGCAAGATGGAAGGAAGAAGCTGAAAGAGGGCAATGGAGGTTAAACAAAAGAGCACAGTGATTTCAAGAGTTGTCACTCCTGTAAAATGCAGGAAACAACAACTGTAGATTCAAGGAAACCACACTCACATTTTTTTTAAATCTGTAAGCCATCAAACACTCAAAGTGTGTGCATATGTCAGACTGAATCTACATGTCTGCATGGATTCAGGCAGTAATCAGAAGATGGTAAGCACAAGAGAGGCCATGTGAGAGACTATATGAATATGACCTTGCAAACACAAGTGTCAACATTTCTGAGCATGTCACAAAGTGTTCAAGAGAGAGGGACAGACGGAACGACAGACAGACAGACAGAGCGCATGGTATGCATCGGACAAGTGTGCGCGTGAACAAGAAAGTGTAAGTCCACATGCGTGTGTGTCTTTGTGTGTGTGTGTGACAGGTGTTTTGCTGGAATGGTGCTAAGCTGTAAGCGCTGTCCCAGCCCAAACCCTATTCCTGGTGTTCACAGACGTACACTCACACACACAGACACAAGCAGTTAAAGTTTCAATTGACAGTTTGCTATACCCATCATGAGTGCCAAGGTTCCTCTGTCATAACAGAGGTGTGCACGTTGCAGCGGCCACACAGAGGCTTTTGTCTTTTTTATTATTTTTTTAGACACACACGCATACACATATATATATATATATAGATATATATATATATTTATTTCTTTTATGAATCTATTTTAATTTATATATATTTTCCCATGTACCCTGGATATTTCTGTACATAATTCACAAGAAAAAAGTTAGTTTTTATTTCCATACTTGTGTAAATTAAAAAGAAGCAGAACTTTTGGTAGCAAAAGTTACATTTTCTTTTTTTTTAAACCACACACATATAAACACACAAAACAACCTGCCTCCTTGTTTAACCGATCAGTAACATCTCTGTAAGTCTGATGGATATATCAAAAACAAAGAAAAAGCTCATTCAGAATCATTAACCTGACATGACGCAATGATGATTGGCATGTGAACATCTGCGCACATGTGGTCATAAACATCTGTGTAGTGAGACTATTCCATTAGAACTCATGACTCATGCATACTGAAACAGAACTGATACATGTTGGGAGCAATATAAGGGCAACTCGGAATGTCAATTCAACCTAACATGCAGGTATTTGAACAGTGGGAGGAAGCCGGTGAACCCGGAAGAACCCACGCAGACACAGGGAGAACATGCAAACTCCACACAGAAAGGTCCTGGTTCCCCCGGGGACTCAAACCCAGAACCCTCTTGCTGTGAGGCGATGGTGCTAACCACCACACCACCGTGCCGCCCCCCTACTCCAACAGTTAAGGACAAAAGTGGAGTTTTCAATGCAAAACACAAAAATGATCACTTGAAGGCATAATGGCTTTATTTATTTTTTTGTGTCGATCGAGCACAAGGAAATAAAAAGGGAAATCCCTTTCTAAATCTGAAAGAGTGTATTTAAATGAGCACCTTTTGGAAATCAAATGACATCATCATTAACTAAGACATTGTAGCATTGCTGTGTAATGTAAACCTTTTATGTACCAATAAAACACAATGTACCACAGGAATGATCCAGAAACACGGTTCCTCTCATGGATGGTGGATGCCAGTGGTGTATTTATGAAGTCAGAGTCAGGGGAGAGGTGAGGCCAGGACCACTGGATGTTGACCCTGAGTCCTATAAATCAGCTGCAGTATGCGTGGAGTTTGATTACTGCACCAGAGTTGGAACCGAAAGAGCCCAGTGTTGAAAGAGGACCCAAGTAAATAATATAGCAATGTGTCCATCACTACCGCTCAGCAATTCACTGCGCAGGATCATTAAGACCAAGGGACAACAGCCACTGTATTTTTTCAAAATAAGCAATAGACAGAGACTGAGAGGTTTATTACAAATTTAATAGTACTTAAAAAAAAAAGAATAGAGACAAAAACAATGCTTTTATAATGAATCCAACTTTGAAATATTGTACACATTATTATGCCAAGACATATGTGTCTCTGTGGGATTCAGGAAACCTGTTTTATGGCTCTTAATAGTCTGGAAAATAGCTGTAATTGACAGTGTGAGGGGTCATGAGTACAAAGGACTGCTAAAATAGTTAGCTGAACAGAAGGTCCCATTTCTCCGGTGCCAGTTGACAACACTTCCTATTAATAGTGAGGATTGTCCTTGGGTATTTTTATAAAAGGAGTGTGCATGCGTGTATGTGTGGACATGAGGAAAATAAGGCAGAAGTGGATGAGGATTTCTCAGAGAACACGGTCAGGAAAAAGCTTGTGTTACAGCAGCCACACATACTGCTGGGCTCATGCGTCAGACTTTACCTTCACGCTCTGGCTTCCATTACTCTCCTTAAACCCTCACCTCCATCTCCCTCCATACAGTTAATGTCATACATCCTGCACAGCTTTGTTTTTGTCAGTGATTTTACTCGCCGCGACTTGACGCGCATGCACGCAGCTCTATTTTTAGCAGGCGGTGGAGTTTGAAGGTGGAGTTGTGTCGACCCCTCGTCTCACCCTAACTCCAGTCCTTACAAGGACCCCCTTGGTGGACACTGTTGCTGAGCACCGGCCGTGTTTGTGACTAAGCTGTGAAGGTCCATCGCCCGACCCTCACCTGCCCTTCATCATCTTAATCATTCACGTCACTGCCCTCCATCTTCTCTTTATGTTCTCATCGCCGTCTTAATCTTAGTTGGTTAAGTATCAGCAGTTGTAAAGCTGTGATTATTATTATCCTGAGATGTTGTGAGGAAACTGATTGAAATGGACTCCACTGAGGGGGCCAAAGCATACACACGTCAGCCGTAAATAACCAGAAAACATTTTGTTGCATGCTATCACACCCCATTTAGCTGATTAAACAGACTGAATTCAACCTGTCTTTTTCACCAGAACATAACGGAGGAAGCAGTTTCACATCAGTTCTCCCAAACAGTAAACCGTCTCCTCGTTTAAAGGGAAAGCTTAACACACAATAGCCACTTGAGATTTTCATTTTCCTTTACTATTTTAAAAACACTGCTCAAATGTAGAAGAGGACAAGAAAGAGAGATCCATTATGCTTTTTCTGACTTGTGAACCAAGAGACAACCGAACCACAAGCAGATAACAGGAGCTGTTTTATGTGTCATATGTCTGGTCATATGTATTTGAATATTGGTTTGTAAAAGTGCAGGAGCTAATCTCATTCAATCTCTATATATAGCAAGTATGAGGGGTGATTTTTTAAGTCCCACTCAATGAACACAATCATTAACTGCACATGGTAGTTAAAGAGATTACCACCTCTCTGACAGAATAAAAAAAGATTTACATTTGCCGTCTCTTTTTCTGGATATCGCAGTGATTTGTAACTTGGAATTTTGCAGTTATTATTCTAAAGGTGCTGCAGTTCTATTCTTTGCAATTGTTCTCAAAATAAGCAATAACAGAAGCCATTTTCTTCCACATTATAAAAATGTTCCTTGACAGTTACCAGTTAACCTGATTTCACCTCGATGTTCCTCCATTCCATTAAATCAAATTCGGTTCAGTGTTCCTGCAGAGAGGGGGCAGGGGCTGACAGTGAGCTGAGATAATGATGGCAGGGCCGGAGGGAGCAGATAAGGCATGGCCATTAGAGAGATTTGCTGAAGATGCAGCAACACGCTGGAGGACAGGAGAGCAGCACACGTGAAGATTTGTGTGGAGAATACACATCAACACAGTCTGGAGGCTGACAGCAGGAACTGATTAACCCATTATGACAATTACAAATATTCTAGTAAATCAAGTGCTCACCTGAGCAGTCGTGCATAAATCAAGGCTATGCTAAGTTTCAGTCAGGCAGCTTTTCCTCGCTCATTTCTGACTGCACTGTCTGGTGCATGGTCTTTTCTCCTTGCTAGTTTTGTGCCTTCTGATTTGTCACCTTTATTTCTCACTCTGTCAGACTCACCTGTTTCTAAAGTCTGCTCATCACTTTGCTCCAACAGTCTTGTTCCTCACAGCATTTGTAGCCATAAGTCTAAGCTCTCTTCTTTAAATCTGCTCTTTCAATCCACCCCCTGAGGCTGGCTTTCATATATTCATATATCCTGTCTGCTTTCCATCATCACCACTTCTTCCTGATACCAGAGGAGACTCATCACAAGCTTTAAATGAACAGAAAAGTAATCTGAAATGGATCACTCATCAAATTGGCTTAATAAAAACTGATCTAACCCATCCAACTATCAAACCCCTCTAACTAGCTCATACAACGCAGTTAAAAATCTATTTCAACAGATCAGAGCAATAACACTACTGATTCGACCAAAAGGAAAAGAATGAAGGGCCAAAATCTGATTTTAGGATGTATTTTTGCAGCAATAAAAGAAAATTGTAAACACATTTTTTGCTGACTAATTTTAAGCAAAACCAGCTACTTTAATCATATTATACACAAGAAAACACTCCAATTTTATAAGAGAATATTTTATTCATTCTCAGATAACAGGATATTGCCAAGATGACTGACACGTTATAGAATAGAAATTGCTCATCGTTTTCACAAAAAAAGCTTTTTTCCCTCTACTTCAGTCATTCAATTTTTTTACAGTCACTGAGGCATTCCCTGTGCTGAACATAATCCAAATGTTTTAAAAACATCATCAGAAACATTTAAATCTCATACGTTCTCATTCTTTTGAAGCAATTAAAAAATTGTGGTTTAAAAGTTGTCAAAATTATGGCTAACAAGAGTAAGGTATGCGATTCAGAAAATACTATAGTTCACATGAAAGGTATCGGTGAAATTTAAGTCAGAGGTGTAGAAAATAGACATAATACGTGATACATATATATATGTATATATATATTCACATATGTATATACATATATATATGTATATATATATTCATTATATGAGAAAAACTTAGAATACATTTTTTCCAGTTTCAAGCCAGCGACTATTTCCCAAAAACAGAAACAGGAGATTCATGTCAAAAACAGTTATTAATAAAACCTTACAATATTTACCTTACTCAGGAATAATTTTCAAAAATAGGACGAGTAAAGCTCAAATAACATATCTGTACAGATATAAGAAGAAAACGGTTCAAATAACTGCAACGGGTGGAAAAGCAAAAAGAAGGAACATCAGAGGTGAATTTAAAAATCAACCTTGGTCAGACATTTGATCCCTCAAAAGGTAAAACTCACTGATTGTCAGATTGTTTTTATGCTCTTGTGACAGAGCACATGTGTGATTTCCAACTGAGGTTTAGTCATTACAATCAGCAGAACAACCAACTCCTTCATGATTCCACAGGCAGCAAATGCAGCAGACACTCACACAAGAGCACGCACACACGGAAGGAATCCAGGCCCGCCGTAACTAAGGCATGCACACAGTTACAGTATAGTCCAGTCATTGGCATACGCATCTTTGCTGGTTAGTAGCATATAATATATCTAAAATATAATCAGACTAATGTTTGGGATAAAACAACATCAGGATTAATAATTAGGAGGATATTATATTTTACAAAACAGCTTTAACTTTCTCTGGTGTCTTTTTGCATCATAGTAATAACAATAATAATAATGTAAAATACAAAACAAAAAAACTCTGTGTCTCTTTGAAACAAAATAAACGGTGGTATTTTTGTGTGTGTGTGTGTGTGTGTTCCAGGTGGAGAGAGGTGCCCTATAGGTTGCTGAAGAGCTCGTTCTTCTTGGTCCAGTCCATGGGGGGCGCTCGCTTGTTGGAGCGCTTCTGGTGGGCGAGCTCTTTGACCTGCTGCAGGCTGAGGCTCAGAGCAGGGATGGTGTCTGTGATCAAACCCTGAATAGGAAACAACAGTAAATGACTCGGGATGTCTGAGCGAAAACAGGTAGAACTATTTTTTTCTTCCTCAATAATAATAGTAGTGAGAATAACTCTACTGTGTGGTGTACCTCGGGCGGAGTGCTTGCGATCGGGGTTGTTAGGGAAGTGTTGGATGAGGCATTGGAGGGTGACGGACTGACCGACAGTTTTGAATCTCTCTGCCCCTCTTTGGCCACTTTACCATTCATCTGTGAACACAAACACTCGTCATTATCACTACCTGACAATGGCCAACAGTTTTGTACAAATGTATTTAATCCTAACAAAGTTTTGGTAAAGAAACCAAAAAGCTTGAGGGAAGTGTTTAAGCCCATGTGCAGTGCCCCTGTTCAGCACTTGGGGGCAGTCTTAGACTTGAGATGTCTTGTTTTCTGAAGTGGATAAGTTTCCTTCCTTCAATCTCCTTTCAAGGAAAATACCGTGGGGCATACATTAAATTTGTGTCCAGGACTTTATGATTCGACAATACAAAACTGGGACAAATAGAAAACTATCAGCTCCATTATCTTTAGTTTTACCTTGCTGTTTAATAGAAATTTATCCATAAAAGTGGTGACCACAGAAATATTTAGAGGATGTGTGGTCTTCATCAGGAACCTGTCGGGCCTGTCTGTGCCTTTTACCTGACAGACCTCCCTCTCAAACCCTCCCTCCCAGTTCTTCAGTGCTGTTACACAACAATACATGGAACAAATAAGTGCTTTGCTGCACATACAGTTCCTGAGCAACGGGAAGTGCCGGTCAGGCTTCGCTCTGCATATCTGGCCTGAAGCCCAATTCAAGACTGCCAGCACTAACACTGTAGCGTCATTTTGTTTCTCTTCTGGCTTCATCTCTCATCTTGGACAATGAGAGAATACACTAGTTTATTAAAGTGATTAATTTTTTTCTTGGAGTCGTAAGAGGTAGTTACAACTAGTTAGTGTTTAGCTACAGTTTCAGACTGTAAAATCAGAGAGGAATTTTGATGGGGTTTCTCTTTTGAACATTTCTGAAAATAGAAACCATTTGATCTTGACTTCCTAAAATGCGAGCTCTCTGTCCACCAATGCAGAAAAAAAAGCACTGACTTCTCTAACCATGTTCTGACAAAGCCTTTTAAACTGTTTCCTGATTTTCACTTTACAAGCATGAAATAATTCCAATTTGTCCGGTGCATGAATGACTGTCTAATTTTGTATGTTTTTTTTTCTTTCAATTCAGAAGAACTGACAGAGAACTAGTTGGGTGGAGTTTTTGTGCACTGCACCAAACAATGAACACCTTAACAGTGAGACAATAACAGGAAAGTCTGTTTAATGCACGTCCCTGATTAATAACCCACTTCAGTTCTCTGATGGTGCTCACTACGCCTGAAAAAAAACAAAACAAAACAAAAATGCTGGGCCGATATCGAACGCTCTCCGGCCTTGGCCTGTTCGGGTACAGTGTGCCGCGAGAGAAGGATTTGAAGCAGGACGGGGAACTATTATTGTCCCCTCCCTGGCAGGAAGGAGAGACTGAATCGGTGAGGAGAGGAAATGGGTTCTTTGTGAGAGTTGCAATATTTAAACTTGTCAAATTTGCTTTCAGAGTTTCCACCTCTCAAATATGTTTTTGTGGTCTATCTGTTGTTAGTGAGTCTCACCTTCTCGTCCACTCCTCCATTGATGACGGGCTCTGGAAGTGGACCTGTGGACGAGGAAATCACACAGCAACCGTTAATGGACTGTGTGTGTCGGGATGCTGACCGCGCACCATGTCGTGTCGCTTGCTGTGGCTCGGTGTCCCTCTGACAGCAGCACAGCAGAGCCCGGCACTCTGCAATCAACCGTCAGCGGCGTTTTCTCAGCTCACCTTTCATTCCACTAACACCCACCCAATTACACAGCACAGGTATCAGCGGGTTATCTATTATTCATCTTCTCTCAGATGATACTTTTCCCTGTGCTCCTCCTCCTCCTCCTCCTCCTCCTCCACCAGTGAAGCAGCACGACTTTAAACCTTCACATGGCTTCACCAAAGTTACCAAACGATCCCACACCCCCCCACCTCCCCGTGACCCTTACCTTCCATCCCTCTGAAGCTCAGCGCAGACAGAGGGGTTTCAGGCTAACGTTCCCCTTTTGTGTCAGACAACAGCCGGTCCTCCAGAGTTAATCTGAGTCCTAACGTCTTTGTAACGCGTGTCGTTGTGTGCCAGCGCTCCCATCTCTGAGAGCAGCCTGCTCCAGCCCCCAAACACCCGCTTCAGCTCCAGGCTGAGGGGCCACT
The DNA here is from genome assembly GCA_907169785.1 of Menidia menidia. Taxonomy (NCBI): domain Eukaryota; kingdom Metazoa; phylum Chordata; class Actinopteri; order Atheriniformes; family Atherinopsidae; genus Menidia; species Menidia menidia. The sequence continues at coordinate 6,866,036 of CAJRST010008890.1, read as the reverse complement.
TCGAGTGGGCACCTTGGAAACCAAACAAAGGTGCTGGCCCGCCAGGCTTCTCGGAGAGATGCAGCGGTGTGTGTGTGTGTGTCAATGTGTGGAGCGAGTGGAGGCAGGTGACCTGTGAGTGGGCCGCATGTCTAGTGCCGGCAGTTACCTGGGAAACGCCTCTCTGGAATCTTTAGAGTTATTATTTCTAATCCTGGACTGATGGATGAGTGAGTCCCACCACAGAGATGGGGAAAACTAAGTTGCCTCCTTATGGTTTAATCCACAGCATTTCATGTCAGCCTTTTCTGGATGAAGTTAGCCCTTAAACGTTTTTTTCCGTTAACATAATCTAAATATCAACCCGTTTTTAAACATTGAATTCGAACATAGTTTTCACCATGGTAGTGAAAGCTGTAATTTCACAGGCTTTTACAGGCTGTTGTAGCTCCAGCATCTCTGGCTAAATGCAGCACTTGACGATGCTGTCCTTTTGTTAATAGGTTGTTGCCATGCCAACAGCTGGTATTTTCATATGGGGGATCTAGTATCGCAGAGCCACTCAAACAGTTCACCAAACCCAGGAACGTGGACATGATACCCATCTGAGGACCAGCTGCTGCTCACACAGGAACCAGGACATGGGCTGTACTAGAACTCCCCCTAGGGGTCTTTGTTGGAACATTTTACTCAAAATCAGAATGATCAAAATTAGTATTAAAGTAAATTTGAGTTCTTTTAATCAGATTAATGGGCTTGAAGTTACAACACTCATTTTAGGAGAAGCTGCCTTGTTCCTTGCTCAGTCAAATTATTCAATAACAGATTTGTAAATAATTTTGCCAATACATTTCTATCAGGAGTTCTGTTTTTAGGCCCTCTAACTTCATAAATAACCATCTAATCTGTAAGGTCTGAAGCATTCATGTCTAAATTATCCATTTTCTCTGCAGGGAATCAACAGCAGGTGGTGGAATAGGCAGTGACTTAATGTCTCTGTATTTGTCCTTTCTCTGCTTTCTTTCTCTGACAGGGATCAGAGGCACAGGGTAAATTAAGGAGGACAGAGAAAAGACAGGTCTTGTGTCTCTATAATGTGTCTATGAATGCAGCTGTTGAGCATCAATCCACTTTGAAGTAAAAACATTATGGGAAATTGACAAGAAGCGTGAGCTACACACATTAAAAAAGGGAGAAACCGTCCTCTCACCAGTTAGGTGCTCTAGGGTGGGCACCACTCGGCACCTCTTGAAGAAAGCGTCTGTGTCGGGGTCCACCACGAGCAGCCGGGTCTCATGACCCCCCGCTCTGATGGCAGCAACCACCTCTGAATGCGTCTTCCCCTCCACCTGCATGTTATTCACCTGAGGAGAAGAAAAGATGGGGTTTTGCAGCCCAAAATGAACCAAAACATCTATGCGTGATTTTTTTTGTTCCCACTAAGAAGTGAAGAGACATGTTTTGGTCTCCGTCAGGATTTTTGTCTCAACATTATCACTGTGTCTGCCGGAAGCTGCTCGGCAGGAAATCCCGTGTGTCCACACACAAATCCGCATTCTTTTAACAATTACTGGCCTTTTCGCTAACATTTGACCCTCTTTTTTTCCCACTTCTGCTTGCCTCATCACTACTGTGTCAGCTGCTCTTTAACGCTCTGTTTTGCAAGAATTGGAAACGTCAAACCGTGGCTGACTTGAGACCAGCTGAGTCCAGCGGTATAAAATCTCCATGGGAAAGCATGTGAGAAATGTCTCGAAGGGTGTGTGTGTGAGTGTGTGTGTGTGTGTGTTTAAGTCATTGGGTGGGCCTGCACGTCTAAGCCAGTCCTACAGAGGAAGCTGGACAATAGCTGCCTGGCCAGTAAGAGCAGTAACAATGGCTGTCTGCCTCTTACAAAGCCCACGCTTCTCAGTGGGTGGTGTGGCTGTCTGGGGCCCTAAAAAGGATTGGAAACCCCATTCCAGACTCTATTACAGACTCTTTAGTTATTCAAATCCATAATTATCTTTATTTTTACTCTGTTTCTTTCTCTCAGTCGAGAAGAGTAAACATCAGCCGACAGGAACATGCTCAGAAGCAACACTGCTCCAAATATGTCAGAGATGTTCCCTGGAAAGTTTGCTGTCTGTTTTCATTGCGTTCTGTGTCAAAACATAACAGAGAATGTTTAATATTTAAGTGGTGCAAAATAGAATCTGTCTTGTCAGTACAGAGTCCAAGCAGTCTGAGAATATTTATTTTTTCAACTTTTGATATCACCTAAAGTTTTTGCAGAGTTTTTGACAAATACCAACTTTTAATTTTTGCAGATTATTATCAATTAATATAATTCTAGTTAGTTTATGTTTTCTTCATCACAATATATGCTGGAAAAATGAAGAAAATTGGATCTGGACAATGTGAAAAGCTTCCTATCTCTGGCCACATTTTACAGGAGAACAGCTTGCACACTACTCCATTATATTCTATTTTTATGCAAGATTAAAAAAAAAAAAGAAAAAGCAGGAGAAGAAGAAAAGAAAATCCCTCCAGGCTGTGCAGAGCGGAAGTATGGCAGACGAATCAGGATATGCCTACAGGGACCTCGATAGTTTGTTTTTCATGGATATTGCAGTGCTTTGTAACAGACGGAACTTTTCTCTGTCCTCCCAGACTACTATTTCTTAATCATGCCAAATACAGTCTCCTTTCATCCACCGTGTTCAGTTACAGCCCCTGGTGTTTTGAAGCTACCTGTACAATCCTGTCCTTGGGCTGCAGGCCTGCCCTCTCAGCTGGAGAGTCTTCATCCACGGCTCTGATGTACTGACCCGGCCGCGACCGCTCGCTGTGCAGGTTGAAGCCATATCCGTCGGAGCCTCGCTGGATCACGCAGAGACGCGGCCGCAGCTCGGCGCACACCTCCTGGAAGAGGCCACGCGGGAGAGAACAGATACGTTAGAGGCCCCTTAAACACCACATGCCCCGATTAAAGCCGAGAGCCGGTCCGTTTGAAAGTACCTCCACCATGGGTGTCTGCTCGGGAAGAACGAGAGGGACAAAGATCACGGAGAGCTCCTGTGAGTCGTTTACCATGAGTATGAATCCCAGGGTGAACATGCAGATGCTGGCTGCCTCATGCTGATGTGTGGTGCGGTGTTTTTGACAGCCACTGTAAACTGGGGCTGACGTTTGGGTCCCACGTGACTCCAAACGCTCGCCAGGAAGGAAAGGGGTCTTGGAGTTATGTGATTGGCGCTCTGTTGGGAAAGGTTTGAGGGGGATTTGTGGAGGGGTAGGTGGGGGCTCTGAGGAAAGGGCCCGTTCCGGTGCGGGCCGCGGCCCAATTTCGGCTCCACGAAGGACAATAGAAGCTGGGCGTTGACCTCTGACCGCCTCCCCTTACCCCGTCCCGTCCAGTCCTGCTTCTGGGATGGCAGGAAGAGTTCGAGCTGTATTGTCATCCAGGAAAAAACTCCAGCCTGATCCCAGAACCTCCCTTCCGCGGTTTGGATGAGGCGGTTTCTTAATTTAGCAGAAGCAGCCTTTAATGGCGTTTGTCATCAAACTGTTTTAAAAAAAACTTTGCGGTCACATGCAAGAACTTGGGTCAGGACAACCTTTCTCGTGGTGACTGAATCTGACCTGAAGCTCCCTAAGTGCTCCCACCCTGCATCAACTCACCATTCAGAGACAGTGACGCACCTGAATAAATATGCCGGTGGGAATTACTCACTTCACTGAGACTACCGGCAGCAGACGGACTGATTGAAAGCTCTTACAAACATAAATGAACTGTGGACATTAAAATAACTGAGGCGGACTGACTCAACGTTTTCTCTCATAACACAGCTTGACGGAACCTTGAGTGGTTGTCACTTCATTGTATTATCGAAGCCGAACTAACACCCCTCCCACTTCCAACTAAACTGCTCAGTTACCCCCCGCGGAAAGAACCCGAACTTGAGACTTTATGTTCGGTGTTTCGTGTGCGTTCAGCAGGTGGAGATGTGAAGAGAATGCCATTGAAATGGTAATGCAAAGGTTGGATTTCTACGGGCTGCAAAGCTGGGAAATGTATTTCCTAGACATCCTGCGCTGTCACAAATAAAACTGCCAGCACAGTTTTTAATACATACAAAGGGCTGTGACCTCTTTATGCTCCGCCCGGCTGTTTAGCAGAAACCTGCCAACTGGCAGAATTTTTTTAATGACTGTGTTAGAAGCTGTAAACGCTCACGAGTGACAAAATCATAATGTTACACTTATTCCCTAAAAACATCCTTCACACAGTAATGACAAAAAACAGACACAATAAGGTCTGAGAGATGAGACAAGAAGAAAAGGTGGGTAGATGTTCAAATCTAAAGTTGGATGTCAGGTTCAGGATTTCCAAAGCCAGAGATAAGACAAGTTTTCTAAATTTGATTTGTTCCTGTTATACCTAAACAGGTTAAAAAAAAACATCTGATACTCTTCCTATCTTAAGATTGGGACACTTCTGTGACAAGGGCCCTGAGAAACCAAACAGGCACAGCAATAAAGGTTTAAATGATAGCATGACGAACAGCCTGCTCATCATTTAACAGAGGTCGGTTAAAACAAACAAACAAAAAAAGCTCGTCTAATAGAGGAAAAATGCGTCAGGGCAGTTTTAGGGTGGGTTTTCATGCTGACGCAGGCTGAAGCTGTTGACCTGGAGGAGTCTGTGCTGAACGAGTAATCAGCTCAACAATGTACTCCTGATGCCAGAACCTTCATCACTCATCTGATTAAACCAAACACGCTCGCACCTTGTCTCCTGCAGTTAAATCTTCCTTTATGAGTCCTTTCATTTGAATACATGCAATCAAAAGTACCAAAATTCCACAGAAAATGAGGCCATCTTTTAGTTTACCGTGATGGCTGAATCTTTGTTGTTCTAAAGCTATTTTCAAAAGAGTAGCATACATGTAATTCCTTTTTTAGTACAAAACAGAAAAGTTACCCAGCCTGTAACATCACATGTTACTCAATGTTTCAGATTCATCTCATGTCACACATCACAAAAGCAGATGGAGCCACAGTGAGTGACATGAAGACACTGGCCTCCCTGACACTGATGGGATGCTCGGTTGACGTTTGGCGTCCCTGGGCGGGGAGACAGGGTGCGAGAGCAGGGCCTGGCTGACACAACAGAGAAGGGTTTGTGCTAGAGAGGAGTGGAGGGCCGAGGAATCTCCACGCGGGGCGGAGAGCCGAGGAATCTGCTGAGCACACACAAGCCAGGAGAGGAACCCAGGATGCAGTATTTGCCAAACATGTGTCCAAGTATGACTGCATTTCTGCTCATACTCACAACAACAACAACAAATGAAAAGAAACGAGTCCCACTAAACTTGTGCTTCGAATGTGGAACTGCATGTAGAAAAAAAAAAATAGGGTCTTGTAATTGTGATACCTCCTCTGATTTTGTTGGTTATAGTAAGAACATTGGAGCTGTTAAAATCCTGCATTTCCCTTCAGGAAAACATCGCACAACAACACAACATCTGTTAACCAGTGTGAAGCTATCAAGGATTTTTTAGGATTGCGAAAATAAGCTCCCTTTCTGTGTAAACATATTATCTTTCTCGTTTAAACGTGCACAAATCGATATTTCTGCCACTATGCCTTTAAATTCAAAGTCCCACTCAATCTGTTTCCATAGTCTCTCAGGACCCTCAAAGAAAAAAAAAAGAAGTTCTGAGATGAACACACACTCTCAGTGACACAAACTTTCCTTTCAGGGAGGGAAGTGAAGCACAGGAACTATTGACACATCTTCCCTCAACATGCTTCCAACTGTGTTGGCTCAACTTCCTAACACAGACAAGACACCCAACAAGTTAATGCACAGAACACAGGTTATGTTCACTGTTGTGAGAGAAAATGAATTTGATGAACACCACCAAATCCAGTTTAAAATGAATGAATCCATTTGTCAAATCACTAATATGTGACAACCTATCAAGCTGGTCAGTGTCTGCTTCTGCCTGGATTGATTTATGTGTACAATTTCTGCAGAGTGAAGTCGAGGACAAAAATAATAGACTGAACAGGGAGCTAAAAACCCTGTGAGAAAAAAGCAGTAAACAGTGTGGCTGGTAAATGTCTAGTCGGACCTACAGTTGCTGTTATTGCTAAAGCGCTCCAACACTGGCTGGGGTGGGTACAGAGTTAAGAAATAAGGGGCAGTCCACATCCAGCAAAAGCATGTTTGTCATGTAGCTACAGAACAGAGTTGCATAATATTACTTCCCATAGAGAAAAAAAAAAACTCTCAGAGTTTTCACCCATATTACTTGCCGACCACTTTCAGAGGTTACACTTTATTGTTGGACTAGCATAATAAAAAGACTAAATCTGATGCTTCAGCATGGTGTTGAACGCTGGGTTTTTAAGATGTGCAGTTTACAGCCCCCCACCCAGATTGATGTAAGCCTCTTTAAAACCTGCTCCTTGCTTTCCTCAGGAAGCTCTGATAACCCGGAGATAACACACTGAAGGCAAAGTTCAAATCGCTGGCCTCTGACCAAAAAGCAGCACACAGAGTCACACGGCTGATCCTGCTGACAAAATTAGACAACAAGACCATATACATGGCTTACAAAGGGAGAAGAGGCATTATAAATCCAACCATCCAAGAAACATAACTATAACTTTAGAAAAACAATTTACTGTGTAAGATTTTTTACTTACAAAGTTTAATACATACATACAAATGTTGTCAATGCCTACTGTGTCCATTCCACAATGCATTAACTGACCTTATACCATAACTCTCGCCCATGTCCCTTTAACTGTGTTAAAAAGGACAGCTAGAGGTCAAAAGTTCCTTCTAAGCATCTTTGGGTTAAATTTCCAAAGTCTTCAATTTTAAAAATTCAAAATGGCGGCCTGACACAGGTGCAGAGGCGTCCTTTAATGGCTTTAATGGCACACAAAACGATTCTTCAGCGTGTCTGCTAACAGGTTTTAAATGGAACTGTGTGCACAAACATATCACTTAATTAGTTGCCGCCTATTCAGTGAAAACATCTGATGGTATTCCTCTTTTTGGTGTGTGAAATCAATAAACCAAAGTGCCTGACTAACTGAAAAGTCCATTTAACAAATGAATGTCAGAGGATGGTTTCAGTTAACACGCCAAGCTGAGGGAATTTAATGAAAATCAGTCTGACAGTTGGAGACATTTCAGTCTAGATAAAATTAATTGGCCAACTGTTAAACAGACACTGCCATACACCGTGTTATTAGTCACCATGAGTGACTCAGTCAGATTACATTTGAACAACCTTTTGCTTTGGACATCCTACCAGGTGAGTGACAAGCCCCATTGCAAAATTTGACTCTCATGAGTAAAACAATTGCCGCAATCATGATACCCATCCATCATCCTCATTACCCCCTGATTGAGCCGGCTTGTCCTGCTGATGCTGACCAAATGAGGGGATGAGAGCCACTCAGTCTAGCATGGAGCAATCTGTGCGCGGGAGAGACGCCAGAGGCTGCAGCTCTGCCAATCACCAGCAGCCTGCCAGCTACTTCAGATGCTCCGTATCATGGTGAGATGGTGGGATGCATAACTACTGGAGGAGAATTCGCACAGAGGCCATCCATAACTGCTGGCTTTTTCCAAAAAACCCCCAAAAAGATCAACCATTAAATTGATCCATAAGAAAACTAATATGCTAAAAATGTCATGCATCACCACTATGACATATCTCCTATTTTTTTAAAAATCCAAACAGCTGCGGATGACATGCAAAAGAGGACTTCAGCACATCATTCTCGGCGACCTGCCACACTCAGCTGAGCCCTGAGCGCCGGCACGCCATCTCATGTGCTCACTCTTTCATTTCATCTGTCACACTGCTGATTACTTCGTCCCCCCTATCGTTTTGATGCGAGTCGGCAGCCTCTCTTTCATCAGCATAATCAATAATCACCAAAGAGACCTGTGACTGCCCGGCCTGGTTACTCAGTGATGGGACGGACGACGGGCTTCTCCCTCCTTGTGATTTTTATGTGTTTGAGGCAGATTAACAGCCTCAAGGTTGGGCTGAATCCGTTTTTTTTTTTTTTTGTGATAAGTGCAGGGCGCACTACACTCGTGGGGAGGACGGGGGTGTTGGGTTTCAAGTCGGGCCATTGAACCAGCTGCAAAGCAAGCAAACGGGAGGGGTGGGGGGGGGGACAAAGCACCCTACTGTCCCCCCTTCTGTTTGTGGATGGGACAAGCGGGCTCTATAGAAGACAACAAAGTAAGTTCTTATTACAATAGACTCTTCAGGGGGAAAGGTCTGGAGTTAGAGAAGTAATGTCAGTCATCACAGCAGGGGTATCGACTCTGATCAGACCAAATGGAGTGGCTTTCATTACCCGAGAGGCAGAGTTGGCTGGCTCTATCTTTGCTCAGTCTTCGTTTTTGAGATAATGATTGCATAAGATCGGCCCGGTGCTGGCTGACAAATTCATCCACTCATAAACCAAAATATCAACAAGTTTTATCTCCGCTACCAGTCTTCCTGTCCTTGCATCTCCACCCTTGCTGGCTAAAACGCGTCCAACAAAACATAAATTCCATCTCATCTTCTATAGAAATCTATGCATTTCTTAAAGTTTTTTTAAGTTAAGAATTTACTGTGTGAAAAAGAGGAGTGCAGAGCAAAAAAACAACAAAAAAAGGAGAGGTGAACATGTGGTATAGCTCTTCGTACACTTATCCTGGAGTCCAGTAAGCTAGTCGAGTTCTGGCTTTGGGTTTAGCCGGCTCTGGTGCAGAATACAGACCTGCTTTAGTCTAAGCTCCAAGACTTAAACAGGTCGGCTAGATCTGACAGTTTGTCACTACATATTGGTGGAGAAATATTTGTGACCGCTCCAGTGTTCAGTTCTTCCGGCTGGCCGAGCAAAGGGCCAGTCACATGAAGCAGGTTAAAATTCCAGTGCCCCTAACTGGGTACAAAATCTTTTTTCATACCAACTGCACCATCAGGGCTGATGCCAAGGTCCTCAGAAAACACAACAGGATGTTCCACCAGTTATGTCACGGGAAATGGAAAAGTGCTTACTTACCTTTTTCATGTTACTGTTCAAATAAATGAGTCTTTGACCTTAGAAGCGTGAAACAGTACACTTTTAAAAGATAAGGTACACAGTTACACCTTTACACGTTCGTGTTTGATCCAGTTTCCGACCCCTAGCTTTTGAGCTTGAGTCACTCTATTGGAGCAAACCTTTGGAGCTGCTTGCCTTTAAGGAGTTGGTGGAATATAGACACATATAAATCCTGCTCTCTGATAAGCTACAAATGTGTGATGCATATGCATTTTAAAAGTTAAATCTGAACTGACATGGATTTAAACTTAAACTCTACTCAATTGCTCGTAATGGCCTACAGCAGAAACATAGGAATTCTGGGCCCCACCGACAATCCTGCATTATCATACCACAATGCTCAGGATGTCGTCAGCCCTTTTCATTGATAATTCTGCTCATACTTCAGAGTAAGACTGGAGTCACAGCTACTCAATCTTGGTGGGAATGGAGTTAGACAGTAGGGGTGAGGGCGTTGATCTATTTCAGGGTGAGCATCGACTCATTTCCCACTCCACCCCCCGGCAGGGCGCGGCGGCCCTCCGGCTCATTGTCCGGCTGGGGTGGTGAACCTTTGACAGAATAAAGGGGGGACATGGAATGTGGCATTGTAGAGACTCCCTCCAGCATCCCGTGAGACCCAATCACCAATAACCCCACACACCCATGCACGAGGGCTCGGGTTCCCACCCTTGATCTGAGCCACAGAGACCTGGTCTGAGGGGGACAGTGGCCCTCCTGTTTGAAGCGGCCTTACACCGGTTTCCCTGGGGGGCGAGCGCTGAGAATCACTCTGAAGAAACATAACGGGTTACTGATTCCAGACAGTAATCAACAGGAGAGCATCCCCGCAGTTTACAACCGTTTGGCATTTAACGAAGGGTTCACGTGGGCATGTACTCATACAAAGCAACTAAACTGATGGCCCAAGGGTTAAAAACACTGACCAGGACCGCGTCCCCTGTTGAGGGCCAGCCTCCGACCTTTATTGCGTGCCCTCCCTTTGTGTCTTTCTCCTCTCATTTCCTCTCAAAGCTTTGATGTTTACTGCCAAATGAAAAAAGACTAATAATCTCAGCTGCTTCAAACATGTGAATGCACACTGCTTTTAGGGTTAATCTTTCAAAACGTGGCTCTGGGTTTTTCTGCTCCCAACTGTTAATTTGGCAAACATTCCCGTGAGCTGTGCGTGACTGTCTTGCAAAACACTGCTGAGACTGATGTCATCTTTTTTGATAGTATCATTCCTCGGGTTTCTCTTTGATTCTCGCCCATAAGGCACACATCAGCTGTTATAACAGAGGAAGTGTGCTTCAGATGCCAGTTCTGGTGGAGTTCAATAACAAACCAAATCAACACATGTTCCCCTGTATGTGCCTCTCTACACTATCGCTATGACTGGAACGGTTTCAGATCTGCAACTGGACTTATTTGTTTGACAAGAATGAAATCTTCTATCTATACTGTATATATATATATACATACAAAAAGATAGTACTTTTTCTGACTTTGTCAAATGAGATTCCACCCACTTCACAAGACTGAGCTTCTAAATGTAACTGACATTTTCTGTATCGGCCTTACTCACACGCACATGTAAAGCCACACCAATATGTGCACACGCATTTATGTGAATACACCCCGGACTAAACAAATACATTTCAAGTAGTGTCCAAGTGTTTGATATGCGTCAAGAAAGAGACGTCACACAGAATGGAACACAGAACATATCTGATGCCGCACGGTGAACACAATGACTCGCACCAAATAGCAGACAAACAAAGCAAACCATCAGCTGGACACACTGTTTACTTTGAACCACAACTGAAAATGTACTGCTGGAACATTTATTCACCGAGTGCCCAGTCAAGCTTGTGTTGCTATAGAAGCTGATTTCATTGGACAACAAGCATAAAATGACTAAATAGATACACATTCAAACTGATTCCACATCAGAGAGATCTTAGATTGTCGTCCTGCTGCGACCTGCTGGGTCCGTCCTTGGAAGGTGGGTTAGAGATTGATCGAGACAAAGGAGGTGGGAGAATCCTCTGCCTTCAACAATGACAGGAAACCAGCACAAACGTCCTGAGTTCTGAGCACACAGGCCGGGCCTCTTCTGACCGACCATCCTGGCTTGAATAGCTACTCTAGGTGTGGCCATTTCTGCCCTATACCGCAAATAATCACTGCAAACACACGTCTGCTCTATTACCGGACCAAACTCACTTTCTTCACATCGCGTCAGATGTGGCAATTTATGAAACACCATTCGGAGGGAGATATTATGCTGAGCGTCAAACTTCGAAAATGGGACGGCAAGTCTTTGATATCTTCGTGTGATAAAAGCCATGCTTAAGTTTATTGGCCTCTTTCATGCATGCATGCAACAAAAAACAAAAAGCACTCAGCCATGCAGCGGTGCGTCTAAAATTAAAGGTCGATTCCTCCCACGCAACAGCTTTAGGGACATTTGTTTATTTAAAGCACGCCGTTCTATCAAGCTTTCTATGTAAAGTGAGTTTTTTTAGGTTTTTTTATTTGATTTTTTTTTCTTTTTAATGAATGATGTGTGGGGATCCAGAAGAAGGTTTGAGCTCTTTAATGAGCATCTTTTATAGACGCAGATTACAGGAGAGAGGCGACAAACACCGGGTACTTGGACTCAAAGCCTGCATCATGGTTCACTTTAGCCTTCCGCTATGTGTGTGGTTTCTATCTATCTACTGAAGGGTCATTCATGGTTGGAGGGCACAGCACACACTGACTGTGAGTTTCTACTCATCAGGACACACCTAATTATATTTGACACGTGCTCTCCTCCCAACCGGTAATTAGTGTTTAAAGGCAGGCTCGAGGAAAAAAGGAAGATTCCCAAAACCACCTCACACTCTCTTTCTGCATTCTGAAATGCAGGCTGTAAATACATCTAAAGAGGATTCTAGTTCACAAACAGCTCTTAAAATACATAAAAAATACTGTTTAACATAGCTGGCTTGCTTGTTTTTTTTGAGGGAGTTCTGGATTCTTGTTTTAGGCCCCGTTTCATTATTACCATAATATACAATAAAAAAAACGTGCATCAGCACAAACGGTCGTCGTTCAACCGTCTGTCCGAAAACGTTTGGACATCACAGTGTGAAAACGGCTAAATCTGACCTCCATGGGGGCAGTTACCTGTGTGGCGTGGTCACTGCCACGCCCCGATAGCAGACATCCCCTTCACACAGTCTTCATTTCCACTGAGCACGTCACCGGAACCCTCCGGGTAATGGCTCTCAGGGAGAACGAGCATCCTTGGCACACTTGAGTGCCCAAGGTAAAAAACTTTACTGCCTGGTAAACAAAACGACGACCTTTGGAACGGATGATGTGTTTTCGGGGCCTGCGTGTGTTTTGCCTCACGGTGACGACATTGTGGTTTTTTTTTATTCGTCTCCTGGGAAGCTGTGAGTGTTTTTGACCTTAATCACTGCTCATCCATTTTTCGCACCTCCCTTGCGCGTTCTCACCTCCGCCGCCTACCTTCATCCTCACACATATACACACTCCACATGGACGGCAAAGACTCACACATGCACACACACGCATGCCATGAGCGAAACCATGGAAACCGTGTGCAGGGCTCCTCAGCTTCCGGAGAGGGCGGGACCGTTCGTACCCTCTTTTGTGTCTTTTTAAAGGTAAAGATTTAGACGCAGAGAGTGGGCGTAAGAGTGACGGCTGAACCAAATCTGTGTGCTGTCCGTGAGGAAGTTTGGGTTGTGTGAGAGGTTTGTGTGTGTGTGTGCTTGTGTGTGTGTGTGTCACTGGCTAGGCGACAGGGCCCGGGCACTGGAATGCCGGACAGGATGTAGGAAGAAAATTCCAGAAACAGTTGAGCTAATGAAAAACAAAACCGAAAAAACAAAACAACCTGAGGTTTTTCTGACGACAGCTCAAAAACACAATTAAAACCGTCCCTAGAGTCCAATTTACACCCACTGCTGAATGCTCTACTGTGTCTTCTGTATTTAGGTTACCACCTCATCTTGGGAACTGTTGCTTTGTACCTTCATATAAGAGGGGGAAAAAATCCCAAGTGGGATCACACAGGATGACTTGAACTGGATATTGTATTTTCTTGTTAGACTAGTAGAAATAGCTAAATCAATTAAAGCTTTGAACGCTTCTTGTGTTAGTGGCATCGAGCGTTTCCAGTTCACTCCACTCCCTTCGTGAACCGGACAGCTCCATTAGGCCATCTGTTGAGAGTACGGTGAGCAAACACGGGAACAATAGCTGTATATTCCTAGGACAAACAACATAACCCAGCGTTGCTTGAGAGCTGTGCACAAGCAAGCGTGGGCTGCTGCTATTTTCATAATAGCTGTGAGAAGAGAGAAAAAAAAAATCCCTAAAATAGCAGGAACATGATTCGAAATGGACTCGCCTGCATTTTAAATGCCACAGCTTTCATTACACCGAGGTGCTGAGAAAGATGGATGTGAGGAAGCGCTGAGGCCTCGGCTTTTAGAGCCGTTTGATCAAGACGAACGGCAGTTTAAAACCCTCTAATCCGGGGGCCCCCTGGATCTTACTGTGAATCTCTATGAGTTTTTAACGTGTTGGATTCTGAGAGCAATTCATGTCAAACATCAGTGTCATTCAGGTTTCCATATCGCTCGTGGCATCGTCACCTATCAAAACCACTCTGAGCCTGCGGGTCTCTTCTCAGCCTCGGGAAACCGTCTCACAGAGCTAAACCTGTTTTGAGATCCACTGCATTTTTATGAGAGCTGCACGCAGCACGAGCTGAGGATGAGGGCCGGACGCAGACAGACACGGCCTCGGGGGTAAACACGTCGCAGCGAGAGGGACAGACGTTCCAGACAGGAGGAACCTCTCCTCCTCTCCTCCTCTCCTCCTCTCCTCCTCTCCTCCTCTCGTGCTCCGAGTGGCTTCACAGCCACTTACAAAACCCACAGATCAACAGAGCACACAGCAAAAAGAGGATGATGTAGAATTAGAGGAAGACCACGATGCTTAGACAGACAAAGTTGACAGGGTAAAAAAAAAAGAAACTTGGTAGAATGTATTTTGTGGAGATTTTTAAAAAAAGAAAGAAAACAAAGTATTTCCTGTTGTTTGTTGTGGGGGGAGTTTAGCAATGCCAGCGGTTTATTGAAGTTGTTTTTCTACAACATGGAGGCTTAAGCTTTGGCCTGTTGCCTCAAACTGCCTAAGAAGCCAGACCGGCCTGGTGTTCTTCAGTGATTTTTTTCTTTGAGACAAGGCATGAGAAGCCCTGTTTTTTAGAAGGGGAAAGTTGAGCCACATTTTGACAGAATGGTCTCTGTTTTTAGGATCCCAAGGTTTGTCCTCTCACACCCGCAGCAAATGTCCAGCCAGCTGACCCTGCCCACGGCCTGGCAGCCCTGCTGGGGGCCGGCGGGGGCAGCTGCTGGTGTGGAGCCGGTCACAGACACAGAGCACCTATTCTCTGGAGCACAGGCCCTCAGTCGCTGGGCTTGTTCACAATGTTTTATAGATATGTTTTCCTGCACCGACACCTGATCCATAATGAATGGGCCCGCCTGTCATTTCCTCATCAACCTCTGATGAAGCCAGAAAATGATCCATTCATTGGACCCAGGTGTGTTTGAGTGGCAGAAATCTTAAACACTTTTGGTGAGAAAACAGAGAAACACGTCCTCTCTTAAAGCAGACAGCTTCGGCCCTCGTCTGGACGCTCAAACTTTCTACCTGCTGTAAAGGCGGACTCACCTTCTCTGAGCTGGTGCTCAGCTTCTTCTCCACATGCTTGTGGATTTCTCCGTTACTCTCGGGTACCGGCGTGGACTCCCTGAGCATCTCTTGGTGCTGCTGCTCCACCACCACCACCTTCTCCTTCTCCTCCTCTTCCTCCTCCTCTGCATCCTGCACTTCTTCTGCATCCTCCACCTCCTCCTGCTTCTCATCCCCGTTAGCCATCTCGTCCACCTGCTGGCTCTCCTCCTCCACCACTACCACCGCCTCTTCCTCCACTTCCCCTGCCTCCTCCTCCTCCTCCTCCTCGTCGTCAAAGGGCAACGGCAGACCTTCGGAGACGTACTCCTTCAGGCATTTCAAGTTGTGTTTCTTCAGCAGCTGCTCCGTCTCCGGGTCCACCACCACGAGTTCCAGCGGGCCCGCGGTGGCCCTGATCCGGGACACGACCTGCTGGTGGCTCTCGCTCTCCACGTCCTCCCCGTTGACGAACACCAGGCGGTCTCCGGAGCGCAGCCCCGAGGACTCGGCCGGGCTGTCGGGCTCCACCAGCCGGATGAACTGGCCCGTCTTCCCCTTCTCCCCGTGGAGGTGGAAGCCGTAGCCGTTGTCCCCCTTCTGCAGCGCGCAGAGCCGGGGGCGCAGGAACTGGCTTTTGCTCGGCATTGTTGCGCTTTCGGTCGCCAAAGCGGTGCCGCTGCTGCGTAACCTGTTGCTCAAAGCCCCTGTCGGGATGCTGGAGAGGAGGGATGGATCTGTGTGTGTGCGCGCGCGCACGCGTGTGAACGAGCGGTGTCCCCTCAAACAACGCACCCGACCCCCCACCTTGGCCTGTCCTGTTGGGGTCAACGGCGCCGGTGCACAAACTCGCTGTCCGCTCCGCGTCACGCGCTCAAGTCGCCTTGTTTCTGACCCCGCGCCCGAACCGATCACCCGGCTGGCTCCTGCGAACTGAGGCTGGTCCAACTCAGGCAGCAGCCGCAGCTTTTTTAGTGGTGCTGCGAAAGTCGAAAGGCACTCTCAGGAAGAGGGAGGCGCGTCCACGGACCAGCCCAGCCGGCCGCCTTACGCAAAGCAGGGGCCAAAGTGAAGCTGTCCAGGAACTCGCAGGTGAGAGGGGCCAGTCACCGGACGGGTCTTTACTTTTTTTTTTCACGGTTTTTCTCAAATGGATCATATTATGAAAAGCATTTGCTCACGTTTGCAAAAGGGATTGAAATAAGTGTCTGCGCATTATGGCCCCAGTCCCAAGTCATCCACGTGTTTTGTGTACAATCTTGTAGATGCAATTTTTTAGAAACCCAATTGTATTTTTTTATCTCTTCACAGGGTTGAAGGGATGGATGAACCTCATTGATCACAAAAAGAAAAGGGGGCTTTGTCCCTGAAAAAGGGGGGATGGTCCAGGGGCTGGGGATTAAAAATTAAACAGAGTGGGCTGAAGGGATGGTATTATATAAAGGTACCCAGGTGAATCAGGGGGATTTCATCTGGACAAAGTGGCTGTATTGTGACAGTTCCCTATTGCTTCGCCAGCTTTTCTCCAGTTAGGGTTGCAAAAATTTGTTTTAAATTTTTGTTGAAATAGTGATCCAGTCTAAGATGAATTTATGGACATCAGCGTGTAACTTGCAGGCATATAGGACAGAAAACCCTGTTTCAGAGACAGTTGTTTGAGTTATCTTTCATGGGCTAATGGCTTTCAGGCCATCATGAGACCAAAGCGATTTGCCTACAGGAGAGAAGCTTGAGTGCCTGCTGCCAGAATCTGTTCTGTTCTGCTGCATCCAGCCCTCAGCTGGAACCTCGCTGCTGCTTTTTCTGCCTGACAGTTATTTTAGTCAGGATTAGTTTAAATCTCCAGAGACCCGGCAGCACTTCGGTGAAACGGTTGTGAGAGGATGCCGAACTAAAACTGCAGGCAGGGGAGGGGGGTTCCAACTGTAACTGTCATGGAAATGTTCCCAACGACAGAACACACACACACACACATATTCCTAGTTCTGTGTGCAGTGTGATTCATGCTGCATGTGAGCGTGAGGGTAGGCGAGCTGATACAGGTGTACCGCCCCGTACGGTGAATCATGATTGCGTACCGTGTAACCTCACACAACACACTTGCAACAGCACCCACAAAAGTATAACGATAAAAACACCAAGCAGGCTGCCTGCATAAAGTGGCTTTGACCTTTTCTAATGCTACCTGTCCGATGGAAATGAAGCTCTGCTTTTTGTGGTCGTGCACGGAGGGGAATAAACAGGGAAGCTGCTGCCACACGGTGGCCCGGGAACTTCAGCACACCCTGTCACTCAAGAGGAAGACTCGGTCCTCATCCTCAGCACACACACACACATATACACACACACAAAGCAACACAAACGAGACAGACTTCAATAAAACAACACCACATACATTACAAAATATACCCTTTATATATAGTATGATAACAAAGCACTTTAATGGCACTTTGTGATCACCGGGGATACAGAAGAGGGACCAAGTTGGACAGGTAAACATTCAGAATGATCAGTGTACAAAGGAACAAGTTACACGATGTGGTGTAGGAACAAATATAGCTTCGGCACCGTCTCAGCAACAACATCCATCAGTATAAGAAACACAGCAGTGCCTGGGACTGCTGTGCTGTGTGCATCTAGAAACACGGCGTTAGTTTTGACTTAGGATGACCGTTGATGGGCCCTGAATTGAATGTACAGACAGACACACGGTGGGGGAGTGCCCTTAAAACGTTGGCTTTATTCTATCTAACAGCAGTACAGATGTGAAAAGATGGGATCATTTAGCTACAATCTGATTGTGAGAATTAAGTCCACTTTTCAAAAAACACTAAACTCTCGAAGATCAAAGATGAAGACAATAAGGCCAAAAGGGGTTCAGATCACAGCCTGGGTAAACTGGGATGAAGCAAACTCAAAGCTGCATGGCAAAATGCTATATCCACATCGGCTTCATTTAAGCCTGCCCAGAGTAGGATGACAAATGCGTTTTTTCTTTTTGTCCCTTCAGGTAGATATAGCATTTCAGATTGTAACTCTCGATTTGTATTTAGATACAACTGTCACCACAAAGATCACAAACATTTCTACACATGGCACAAACAAATTAAATTCACATTTCTTAGATAAGGGGTGGCGGTCAACCCCGATTCCCTCTTATTCCACCAAAAGCTGCGTGGAGAAATCGGGGACATCTGCTTCTCGGGGTTTTGGCGCTGGGATTGGCTTTTATAAGACAGAGCTGACCTTTTTTTACCTCCTTCCCATCCTCCATCCTCCCCTTCCTCCCCTCCATCTTCCCTTAATCTGTGTGTATCTTTCTCTGCCCGGTGTCCAGCTTCAGCTACACCAGGCCGCAGCAGCTGGACTTGTGCTTCTTGCACTCGATGTAGTCGTGAATCTTGAACTTGGGGTCGTTAGGCTGCTGTGTCACTCTGTGTTTCAGCTCCCTGACAGAGAACGGGAGAAAAAGAAAAAGGAGAGACGCAGGAAGTTACTTGTGGAGGGGGTGGATGTGTGGGATGGAGAGCAAATCTGAAGTATGAGAAAAATAGAGAGAGAAAACGAGAGGGAGTACAGTGTGCTGAGATTTAATCAAAATTCCTCATGCGTCATATTGTTCTATTCTGCTTCCACTTAAAACTACCATCACAAGGAAAAATAATGAATCACCCAATGTTTCATATCTGCGTCTGATTTTGGTTCATAAGGAGACAATGAAATGAATAAAAATACTTAATCTGACAGGGAAATTACAATAATTTGGTACATTTTTTTCCTCCTGTCTTTTTATAAGGCTGTTGCTATGGAGAGAAATGGCTCCCTGCTCTGTTCTGAGCTGAAGAAGCCTCTGACTGAACTAACTGAGTACTTTCACCACAGTGCTGTGAATATTGTCCGTTATTCTGCGAGACTCTCCCTTGCAGCATTATTTCCACAGGCTCTGAAGCAGCCCAGCGTGCTTGAGTCACTCACGGTGACGTGGCCACACCACCAGATGGCTGTGAGGCAGACTGCACCCTCTGACACAGACTCCTGGAAAAATGACTTTCTTTTCTGCACCTTTGCATTGATAGCAAAGGTGTTCCAGTCTATATATACTGTATATGGAAATTCTTTTTATTTTATTTTACTTTTTCCAGGTCGTCCATGAAATGTACAGTAGTCATCCCTCCTGTTTTCCTAATGTTCAAAATTAAATGACTGTTTTCACTCAGTGCTCCAAAGGCAAAGGCGGACCTGTCCCTATGCCCAGGTACAGTACTTATCCATCAGATATTCTATTGTGGTGATGACAGAAATAAAGCCTTTATCTGATGTATCACTGCAGTCTAATATGCTTTCTGAATGTCTTTGAGGCTGAAAATGGGCCCGTTCATCCCTCCAGTGCACAGAGAAATGGATGTGTGTTACAGCTCAGCTCAGATTGGGATTGATGGTGGCAGCATAAAAGAAAATGCCAAGATGTTATGAGGAGTTTATGGATCTATTGTCGGCAGGGTTGCGGGCAAAAAGAAAAATATAACACACAAATGGTGGAGCTTTTTTCCATTTTTCCTTGATTTGATGGTACTCAAATCAAATAAATAATAAATGAGAAAAAGAAAAAGAAAAACTGGACTTTTCTCCTGAAAAAACAACATTTAAGCTGTGATAGTCAAACTACCAGGGAATTAAGCAACACTTGAAATTGGCTTAGTGTCCTATTCACAAGAAGATACAAACACTCCAGTGATAGACTGAAAACACGTTTTACAATCAGCCAATCAGCAGCTAGAGGTGTGTCCAGGTTTCAAAGATTGGAGCCAATCTCAGAGAGGTGCTGGAACACTGATATTTGGATAAAAAGGACATAATATCACAGGTGAAGTGGCTTTTTAGCCATTTCTGACTATCATAAGGATAAATTGGTTGGCAATTCAATATTGTTTGGAGACCAAGATTGTGCAAAGTGTTTTTGAAAGTCTGCATATGGGAAGAAAATAATAATCTTTGTTTTCACAGTCCTACAGTTACCAGTGCAAGGGCTACTTGTTGCCTTCCCTTTCAACATTTCTTTTCTTTTTCTCTATTGTTTCAATTATGCTCTGTACAAAAGCAGCATGAAAATCCTATAATGGGTTTCGACATCGCTTTTCTCTGTCTTGCAACAATTTGAAAAGACCCGTTCTCCCTTAACTCTTGGTTTTTGTGAGAGTTAAAAAAAAGAACTACATTATCTAGAGCTATTTGAAAAAAATAGAAACTCTTCCTCAAATCTACAAAGAAGCACAAGAGGACTTAATCATTTTGGCCATATAATAATGGAATGGGAAAAAAAGAACAAAAATATGGAGGATGTCTAAAATACTGTTTCATGTCTTTTGTTATCTAAATGTAATTTCCAGCTGGTTGAAAAGAAGTTAACTTCCAAATTAATGAAAAATAAACATGAACATGAATGGGTTCATGCTGAACTGGATAGTCTGTTTGCCTGCATCTCTGGGGGCAGGCTGAAAAAGAACAACAAATAAACCTACATCTGATGTTCTTTCCTGCTATTCAGCATTTAAGACATGCACGCATGAAAACCATTACAAGCTGAAATTAGACAGTAAGTGACTGACATCCACAGGGGGAAACACACGCAATCCCATTATAAGGAGACAACAGGGGCAGATACCAAATTACCTGAAAACTATTAGATGCAGGAGTCAGACTGAGGCTTAATAGGGTCAGTGCACCAAATGTAACAACACACAGCCCAGAGGAAAACATCATTTACCTCAGATGAGGTGCACTGCAATGCCCTAATATTTAGCCATAGACTTCATTTATCCAGAAGCATGAACGCATTAAAATGACTCTGGATCGATTTTATTTTCAAGGATGATGAAAACACAATTGCAATTTGCAGGTAAATTTACTTCATCTCCGAGATGACTCTTTCTGTAAGAAAGAATTCAGTTCATCCATTATAAAATATAAGGAAAGATTCTTATAAGATATAGCCGAGTGTCCATCAATAAACATATGTATGGTATCTAACTAATGTCTCGACAGATAAAATGTATTACCTGTCCTGCTCATAAAAAGAACAAAAGTACGAATTGTCATATTTCATGCTCAATTTGCTGTACAAGAAAATCCAATTGAATTCAGCTGCTTTGTGGTACATCAAAGACACTCCACCAGATAAGACATATTTAAATAAATCATTTCAAACTATCATAGATAGAAGCCCACTACCATCACACAGACGGTGTGTGATGATGGTAGATGGAGCCCTCTGATGGTGTGTATGTTATTAGATACAATGGTCCTAAATAAAAGACACAAATCAGAATCTGAAATTCCTGATAGAAACCATGGAATCTGAATCCACTCCACCAGCGCCCCATGGGGGTGCACTGATGTGTATGAAACTACCAGTTTGGTTGTGCCATCAATGCAAGGGTAACGTCTTTATCTGGCCAGGTGTTTCTATGTTTCGTAAAGTTAGCTATCTAAAACAAGAGTATGGCTTTGGGGACTTTTCACCCATAAAAAAAAAACTAAAATGAGGACTGTTGAGCAGCTGGGTTCCTTTCTCACAAAATGATGGAACAGCATCCCTTGGCAAAGGACCAGCAGCTGCTCTCCTCAGTTTCCAGATGTTGACTGGGTAGAATGCAGACATATGACCAGTTAACACCATTAACTGTCAGGTTCCTGGTCATAGACCCAGTTTAACTAGAAGTTTTTATCTGGGGTTCTTCTATCTGAGTTCCCTCTTGGTTGCTTCCTTCCACCATCCAAAAACATGCATGTAAGGATGTAAGGGTGATTTGTGTCCCTGAACAGTTTCTAGGACTGAGTGTTTATCTTGATTGTTCCTATGCTTCTCCCTTGACCCTGAATGGGTTAAGCGGGAAGATAAAATGAGTAAACGAGGATGGAAATATTGATTGCTGTAGCTTCTGAACTTACTTTGCTATGGCGAGGAAAGCCAGCTCCACGTTGACTCCCGTCTTTGCGCTGGTCTCCATAAATGGAACTCCGTACTCCTAAGATGGAAAAACATTAGAGGGGCCTGATAGGTCAGGTGTAGTGAGAGCTGGACCACTTAAGGACGCCGCGCATTACCTTTGCCAGCCTCTCCCCTTCTTCCCTCTTCACGACCCTCTCCGCAGTCATGTCTGACTGCGAGACAGAAGTGGGAAAGGAAAACAAGTCAGACCAGTGAAAGGTCACAAATCCCCCCCCACCATCAGCGACGGGCTGCTAGCGGCGGAGACAGAGCTCCCCCGGACCCATGAGACGTCACGAAAACCCCACCCCCAGCAGAGGAGGCCAGCTTTCTGAACAAACGATCTAAGCTGCTGCTGTGTGACATGCCCGACCCTCCAGATAAGTGAGTCCTGCCTGAGCCACCAGAGGGAGCCTTCAGCCGTATTAACAGTG
Organism: Menidia menidia; assembly: GCA_907169785.1. Lineage (NCBI taxonomy): Eukaryota > Metazoa > Chordata > Actinopteri > Atheriniformes > Atherinopsidae > Menidia > Menidia menidia. The sequence continues at coordinate 6,843,770 of CAJRST010008890.1, read as the reverse complement.
GCTGCTGGCGGTGGGAAGACATAGGATTATTTCTTTTCATCACCAGCAGCCCTGTACATAAATTGGCCTGTGCATCAGAGGTTTGAAGCAAAAACCAATAGGCATCGGTCAGAAAGAAGGGGATAACATTGTGCGGTGGACAGGAAATAATAAAAGATAAATCAGCGAGAACACGCAAACGCAATTCAGGGAGCATTTCACTTTGAAGAGAGCCAGAGTTTGGCTTCTTGCATCTCTGTGTCACTGAGAGCGTTTGAAGGCTTTCTCACTATTCACGTCCGTCGGAGTGCGATAAGAGCGTGTTAAAATTGTGAGGAAGAAACAGTTATCCTCCCAATCTCTTTACGCAACACTAAAAGGAAGCCATGCTCACCTTGTTGCCGAGCAACATGATGACCACATCCTTCTGGGCATAGTCGTGTATTTCAGTCAGCCAGGCCTTCAAAAGTAGAGAAGATAGAGAGAAAGAGAAGAGTCTGGTCTGTGAGCTAAACAAATATCATCACTCAGGATTCTCTGCTTTTGAACCATCCTCCGATCACTCATGGTGACATTGAATTACTCTTATCCTTAAACGCTCGTGCGGCTTTTCATTACTGAAATTGGGGACTGCGTAGCCATACAAATGATAGCATCATGTCGTTAAGAGGTCTAAAGAGAAATGTCTGAAGGCCCCGCAGTGCTTTGCATGTAAAGAGACGGAGAAGCATTCAGCTTGTGGGGATTTAGGAGCAGGGAGAGAAAGTGAACTGAGAGCAGAACGGCAGATATTGAATGTGGGAGGAAAAGTCTTTTAAAACAATCTTACCCTGATATTGTCAAAGGATGGCTTGCTGGTGATATCATAAAGCAGGAGTAACGCTGTGAGAGCAAAACAAAAATAAAAAGAGCTTGATTGAACCTTTGTTTTTGTGTCTCCATATACAAAAAGAGAAGCTTGCTATGCACAGAAAAGGGCGTTTTAATTAGGTTCCTGCATTTGCCTTCACTGGTCTTCCCCCCACACTTATATACACACACTCGCTCAAGATATGAAAAAGAAACAAGGAAGAAAAATACATAAAGCAAAGATCACCCTGAGCATCTCTGTAGTAGGCGTGCGTTACGCTGCGGAATCTCTCTTGGCCGGCTGTATCCCAGATCTGACAACAACGCACACAATCACACAGAAGCCAACATGGTAAAACATCCTGGTGCAAACCCAAAAGAGACAGCGGATGGCGGAGCAGCTCAGAGTCATAAAGGTCTACACAAGCTCAATTCCATTATTTCCCAAAGAAAAAATAAAGATCAAACTCCAATATTAAAACTACGTTTTGTCCCTTTTTAAATTGATCATTTTACTCTTGTCATGTATAAAGAGCTAATAACTGATTGGCACATTTTGAACATAATAAATTCACAAAACAATGGATGTGGCCAGGAATGCTTCTTGGTGACATATACTTGTAATTTCTAATATCTTTAACATAAGCTTGTATAATAAGGTCAATGAGAAGTTCCCCATGCACTTTTTTTTTTCTTTAACCAACCTCGGGTGCTCACATCAGACAGAAATCCTGAGGGACGAGACAGATTCATCATCATGGCAGAATCTATTGTGGTATTCATCACAGAATTTCATTCAGCTTAAGGCTCGTGCAAGAGAATAAGAGCTGAGGATTTACTCAAGCTGCCAAGGGAGTCTAATTTTGTCACCTCCTACTCAGTGTTGAATGAACAGGTCATGATGATAGACAGCAATGTAACTTAGATTAGCAGCATGCTGCTGGCACACCATCTAGCAGAGGCAATTTGAAATCCTACCATCAGGATTTTAAAACAGCATTTGACTAAGCATACTGGTACCAACAATTTTGTAAATATCTTTGTAGATCATTTTAAGTTCTAAATAATTGACCGGATGATTGCAGGTGAATATTTAGGTGCGTGAAAAAGGAGCGCGTCCTCACCTGGAGCTTGACTTTCAGGTTGTCCACATCCACCACTTTATTCTGCAGAGACAAGAGGAACGGTGAGAGACGATGCACCATATGCTTTGGAGACCGCAGCGCTGTGAGAATGGCACCGAAAACAAACGGTGAGCATCACGGCGGACGAAAAAAGCACAGAGGCTCAGCGTGTGGCAAAAGAAACAAGGCGACTAAAAGTGGCTTTGAATGCTGGCAGAGAAAGCAATTTGCAACACCCACACAACAACAGGGTCCCGGGATTAGACTTAATTACACCACGGTGAGAAAGACAACTGGCAGCCTAACAACCGACTCCCCCGTTAATTTCCTGCAGCCTGTAGGGGTGCCCTCTGATTTCCTGTGGAGCACAGACAGGCCCTGAAAAAGTTTAGGCACCAACGCTTGTGGCTGTTTAGCTGAGAGGCGTACAAATATAGATGATGGCGTGCATGCAGCACATGCTCTTCTGTGCAACGCCTTCATGTTTCCTGGTCGCCACGACCTGCCACTGTTAAAAAAAAAGCGAGCCATGGCCTTTGTTTAAAGCTTTCAAAACGAAAACCACAAGACAGACGGGGGCTGAGGTGAAGGAAATGCAACCCGCAATGCACTTCCTTCATCAGGTCATATCAGGGATAGGTCACAGGAAAAGCCTCTGCCTTTCCTGTGAACACGCAAAAGCCTAAACAAGCACACAAAAGAAAATGCAGGCAAACTGGCCAGAAAAAAAAAACAAAACAAAAGAAACCTGCACGGTGTGTTGCAGAGCTGGCATCCTGAGCCGCCACCTGCTGGATCCCCTGCTTTGCCAGAGTGGACATGCTTCAACCCTTGCATTAGTTGCCATGGGTTTCCATTTTTTTCCCCCCACAATTATGACGTGAGAAGAGCCTGCATGCTGAGTAACTGCTACAAGGAAGCATGCTGAAAATAGACCAGCCATGTTACAAGCTGCCACAACAGCCTGCCTGCCTGCCTAACCAAGCACAGAGGACATCCTCAGCATATTGACTCAACTGTTTATCTCACATTACTCCGTCACTAAGCGGCATTTGCCCCCTACTCATAAATAAACACGGAAACGAAAAGGTAATTGCTTACAGCGTCAGCCATTTTTCTAAATGACTGCCACGAATCAACAGTTTTCTGTCACTGCTGTTTATTTCTAAGAAGGATTCTTACTTTTCTGCGTGTCGTATTTGAGTCCACCCCAAAAAAAAGAAAAACTGTTGCTTTTGCTTGAGCGAGGACAAGATGGCACGCTTAGGCCCATGAACAAAAAGAGCCCGTATATCTGTCAAGACATCCATTACCATGCCACATTTCTACGCCGCCACACAAAGAAGACAAGACATCACTTTGACTAATGCAACGCAATTCCCTCTCAAACCATGTACCCCGACACTTGACTTGCCATTAGTGTGAGTGTTTTGCGTTGACAGAGGGAAAAAGCAGGAGGTATGGGGAGGGGGGAAGTTAACTTAGTCCAGACGCCCTCTCTCTGCCTCTTAACACGCACGAGGAGGATGTACAGCAGGGAGGGCCGCGGTGTGGGTCTGTGTGAGTCTGTGTGTGTGTGTGTGTGTGCTCGGTAGGGTTCTGTCTGACAGCAGGGCGACTCCTCCGGGGCCGAGCTGAGCCGGAGCCAATCTTTTTTTTCCGGAGACAGGGACGTGGGCAGGCATCTGCCCAGACATTTATGAAGCCGTCCGGAGCGCCGCGCGGCACAAGTGGTCCGTGAACTTGACTGATTGGCGAGAGCATTCGTACGTTTGGTGCCATCATCTCAGAACGATGAGGTGTTCCCAGCGGAAATAGGTGATAATTGGCCCCGTTGTCCTTCCCACTAAGGTGTTGTTTTTCTAAATACCAGCAGGTAGTTTTTCACATTCAAAACACTTCCTTATACCAGGCTGTGTGAACGTTTTTATCCACTCCTGATATCTTGATACTGTGCTTCCACAGAACCTGACTTACTTGAATCTTTTACAACGTCTTTTTCAGCGTCTTGTTCCCCAGGCTTTGTGTAGGTCTCTCAAAGTCTTTTAATTGGACAATGGCTATTTTTTCAAGCGGTTTCAGCTCAGTCTTCTATTCAGAGCATTTGCAGAGGAATGCGGCTTGTTAAGCTATTTAATTCCGACATATGAATGGATTTATTCTGAAAAAGGGACCCAACAGACGGGAAAAACCAGTGTTGTGTTTTACACCTACAAGGGGATTTCCCAACTTGGCAAATCTCAGCGTGTTCTGCAGGGTGCCCTCGCAAAATCTGGAGAAACTGGATGAGTGCGGGGTACAAGAAGTTGTTAGGCGTAAAAAGAAAAAACACTTAAAAAATGTTGACAAAAAAGTGATGCTGAGGGCGACTGGACAGGTATGCAAAAAAACACAAACAAACACAAGACTAGGAGTAAAATGAGTGGCAACAGATAAGATTCAACATCACGGAAGCAGTGTGGGGTCATCTTGATCGAGAACAGACAGAAAAACAGTCGACATCCAAAGAAGAGCTTTGGGATGTCCTTCAAGATGCCAAAAGAAGTATTCCTGAAAACTACTTCTAAAATGACAATGAATCTTGTATAAGAAGTGTAACAAAATATAAGTGTCGCCAGACTTATTATTGACCTCCTTCTGTTGAATACACATTTATGTGTGGAAGAAACAGCAGCTGGAGGCTTTAGCAGGGCACAGTGAATGATACCAAAAGCATGAAAACACAAACCAATTCCGTAAGGAGGCGTTCTGTGAGTATATTGCATGGCTCTCACCCTAAAGTCTATTCCAACGGTGGCTATAAAGTTGCCTCCCAGAAAAGCCCCGTCTTTAAAGCGCACCAAGATGCACGTCTTCCCCACCGCCGAATCTCCGAGCAGCATCACCTAGAGCAGAGCCACCACCAGAGAAGAAGGACAACATGTCAGGTTAATGCTGCTGAGAGACGTGAGTGACGGCCCCCAGCACACATCACAGCAGGGTGAGAACTCTTCCCCAAAGCTGATGGAGGTGTTGCACAGATTATTTTAGCAACTGCGGGAAAGAGAAACTAAAAAAAACAAAACAAAACAAAACCCAAATGGGATGATAGTGTTTGACTCGCGTTATTATTCCTGTGAAATCCCCCCCCTTCTTGGTGAAGTGTAAGCATGTGTGAGCTTGTTAAAAACAAATAATGTGGCACTATTTGCGCGCTGGGTAGTGATCATGACAGCAGTGGAGAGAGGGGTTTAAGATGATTGCAGCACACGCTGTCATCTCACTCTCACCCTAAACATAACGACAACGGCGGGACGTGCAATTACGCAATCATATCAGCCGCATCTGATGGAGAGACGGCGGGATTAGGTGGAACTTTTCCACTTGTCTTAGACAGCAGTAGTGGGGCGAGTGCTGCTTTCACCAAATATTCACGGGAGATTGTCGGGAGCAACAAGTACACCTATTGCCAAATATTTAGAGTAGTTAAGGCCAGCCGAGGAGAATCCCCCACAGCGATGATGGGCAGTTTCACAGCGAGGATCATTAAAGCGCGACCGGTCAGCCGGTGTTTAACGGTTAAATGACCAGAGAGCGCTGAGCCCTCTCCAGACGCCAAGAGTCAATACGCTGCTGCAGTTACACCCAGATGGATCTCCACACCTGTTCCAACCGCAGCAGCCCCACAGAAGGAAGATAAAACACACATTCCAGGGGGGCATTTCATACCTTGAAGGCAATATCGTAGTACTCGTTGATGGAGGCGCATCTCTCCAACACATATTTTGACGTGCCGTTTTTAGCCTGCTTGTCCGTCAACGATGTCCTCCTAGTGGACATCGCACTGCCGGCAGAAGAGGAAACGGCTGGAGAGCCCAAAGCACGGTTGTCTCCGAGATGTGTCCGAGGAGAAGGACGCGCGCACGTGCGGTGTCTTGAGGGATCAGACCCAGGCAGCGCCGACCTCCAGCCCCGCTGCTCGCATACTGCGCGCTGCAAGCAAATGATCGCCGGGCGCTTCCCGTGAGAGAGACGATGGGTAAGGGGGGGGGGGGGGGAGGAAAAGAAAAATCACACCTTAACCCTTGATCTGAAAGGAGAAGGCGAAAGGGAAGGACCGCGGTGAAAGTTGGGGGCACGGATGGCGGTGTTGGTTGGTTGGTTGTTGGTTGTTGGTGTCGGCGGCGCGTCGGCGTCTACATCCAGCAGTCAAGGAAGCGGCAGTGATGAACAGCCGGAAACATTTCTGCGATCTTGCAGCGCGCGGCTGTGCATCCTTGGCGTGGGCAGATGATTGACTGGGCAGCAACGCCAGGGTTGTCGAGAGATCCGATTGTCGAAAGATCCTCCGAGGTGGGGGTTTCTAATAAGTGGCACTTGGCACCCCCACCCTACTTGGAAAAAAAACGCTGCAAGGGTCCGACTGGCCGTTGCCTGGTTTAGGCGATTTGGCACAAGTGGTGCGCAAGATTAGTCACACAGAGGAAGGTGACCCGACCCAAAACCCCTATTTGACTGTTAAGGATGGAGAAAATGCCCTTCAAAGAGTCCCCACACCCATACAAACGGGCTGGGATCCATTTTAACCTCCCTTTAATGACACTTCCCAACAGCAGGCAAATGAACAATTACCCCCCTTTCCTTCAGATGTGTCTAAAATGGTTTCACAGACTCAATTTCCCAATAAAGCCGATGAATGAGTATCCAGCGACAGTGTCTGTCTCCCCCTAGTGCTCACAGAAACGAGACGATTGCCTTTGCTTTTCTCTGTGGGAAGACACACGGCTCGTATATGAGGGGAGGTCATTTATGCTACAGAACTGACAACTAATGACTCATCCGTGCATATGAAAGCATCACTCCTGCTGCAGGCGACATCCTAAACATCCATTTGTAAACAGAGCCGAATGGGTTTTGGAGTGAATCGGTAATGACTAGCATGGCAGAGATGGAGTAGTTATTTGAAGTCAGTACTTAACTCCCAGATAGGTTTTTTAATCCCTCTAATCACCACATATCCTATGAATAATTTCAGGAAGTATTCACATTTTTTCGAATCACAAGAATCAAAAGTTCTGAAATACCTTGCAGGTATGATCGGACACTCAATTCTTTCTATATATATATATATATAGCATATATGATATTCCTCTCTCTCTCTCCCTCTACGTGATTACTTTCAGGTACTGTTCATCTGCTGGAGTTGGGTTTTAGAGCTGCCACTTCTTTGGTCTTCATTTATGCATTAGGTTTTCAGCCAGTGGCTTTTTTCTTCACCTTCTTGTGCAAAAAGGCTATTTTATGCCTGTCTGAGTCTTATCTTTTGCCCTTTTCGACGTTTTAACCAAAGAAAAGGGGAACAAACGGTAACTCTGTGTAACAAAGTGCCTAAGGACATAATGTGAAGTAGTTTCTTTGCCAAGCTCTCTGTGCACTGAAGCCACGACAGTTTGCCCCTTAAGGTGCACACATTTGTAAATGTCTGGAACCGTCGACAGATCAGTGTTAAATGGCTACTGAGAAGGTTTTTCCAAGAGTGATTGAGCACATAAGTCAGCAGCGTCAAAACAAACGCTTCCAAAAACCAGTGATGAGTCTGAGCAACTGTTGCCACTCCTTATCAATCTGAAAGGTTAGAAAACAATCTGACTATACTTGGAGCAAACGATAAGGAAATATGGAGTGACTCAGAAGTTTTGCACGCTACAGTGCATGAATAATAAATCCCCCCCTCTACAAAAAAATAGGTTAAGCTTCTTCCAGGAAATCTCCAAAGAAGAACGATGACTGAAATGCCTCAGATCGAACAAAGAAACTGCAAAAGCCTTAAACATGGAAGGTAGAGAGGATATCTCCCTGACAGCTGCGCGCAACCCATCACACAGCGGCAAAGAACACCGAATGAATTTCCATGTGCGCCTTGATAATCTCCGCCGGGCCCCAGCAGAGCTGACAACACCAAGAGAAACCTTCCCGCGGTGGGTTTTTTTTTCCAGGCGCCGTAGATGCAGCATCTTAGTGCCTTACTTTCTGTACTTTCTGTCTTCCTGCGGGATATTTTTAACCTTGAATAACTTGTGAGCAAAACCTGCGTTAAGGGGAAGTGGCAGAGCCAGTTTCATGCGCTCTCACTGGTCCCTGTCTCCTCTATTTATGACGGTGGTTTCACACATCCAAACCTATCGGGGTCCACAGCAGAGGACCCATTCGCTCAATAAGCCCCGTATCTCCCCTGCTTGCCTCCGTGGCATTGCTGGCATCGTGGACCACGTCGATGCCCTTCAACAAGTGTTAAGAGCTGGGCTGAGCGCGCCACGGATGCGCGCACTGAGGGGGCCGAGCGCAGCGCAAACAAACAGGAGGCTGCTGCTGTTATGTCACGACTCGGGTGCAAACAGCCCGTCCGAGCGACGTGTCCTTTCTCACTCAGGGTGAAGCCGACATCCGCAAACAGAGGGAGGAGGGACGGGAGTGGGCGTGGGAGGCGACGCGGACTGTGTGGTTTGAAAGCGAATGGACAGGCTTGTGTGGAGATAGAAGGGGGGGGGGGGGGGGGGGGGGATGAACTCACGGTGAAGCCGATGCCCACGGTGGAGGTGAAGGACCCCGGGATGAACTTGCCCTGGTCGTACTGGACCAGCAGAGAGGTCTTGCCCACTCCGCTGTCTCCCACCAGGATCGTCTGCGGAGAGAGTGACAGCAGAGGAGAGGCGTGAGGGGCCCGGGGTCCACTGCTGCCCCCCCCGGGGGGGCCACGGCCCTGCGTGGGCAGGCGTTAGGCTGCGGCTCAGCCTGGCTCTCTGTGATGCGCGATGCTTTGTGACAGCTGGAGGTTGTCTTAACGTCCCACAGAGGGAAGGACACGCGCGGGGATGAAAGCTGGGCTGTGACAGGCCCACCCAGATCACTGGTTGCATCAAAAAGGCTCCCTGAGCGCACGCGTTTGTGTTTTTGATCTGTGCAAAGACATCACAAATGTGGATCTGCACAGAAAGCAAATCCCCACTGACAGAAACACAAACAGTCCCAGCCACCATCTCTCCAGCAGAGCATCATCTCGGTCTGGGTTTGGACGTCTGGCTTTCTCCTCACCGGGTTCAAAACCCATCTCGTAGCTGTGTGGCAGCAGCTGCTTGCCTCTTTGTGGGAATTTATCACTCTGCAGCCACCATCCTTTCTCTTTCAGACATGTACACACACACACACACACACACTCAAACACACACATCTCATCCTCATCCTCCTCTTCCTCCAGCAGGCCTGAACCTGCGTCTTATCTGCAGTACAAGAGCCCATGCAGGGACGCCGCCGAGTGACGGCATCCCGGGCTCTGCGGCGTGTAATGCGCGGGCTTTAATCACCCACATTCATGTCCTTTACATCCACTCTGCCGCTCCATTATGAACGAGACGTGGTGACAGCCTGAGCGGATGTGCAGGATGGGAGTCTGCGGCTGTTTGCTTCGTGAGAGTAAATCGCCCGCTTGCTTTAAAGTGCTGAGCAAAGCAACAGCAATCAGAACAAGCATTTAAAGATCCAACACATAGACTAAGCTTCTTCTTTTTTTTTTTAAAGAAAATAATGTAGGATTACAAGGAAGGCTTCCACACGTAGAAAGACTTTACCACTTGGGATAAGAGTTAGAGGGTGGATTAGTTTAGGTTTTTTTAAATGAAAAACATAGGCTCTAATTACAAAACAAATTTAAGGGCAAATGACAAGAAAAATATTCAAGGCACAGCAACAAAAACAAACACAACAAAACGCAGTTACAGAAAAACATTAATTGGAGCAGGAAGAGTGGAATTGAGTGAGGCCCTCCCAGCAGACCACAGTGATGCAGAACATCTGCGTGATGCGCAGCTTCAAACAGGCCGTGCCAGAACTGATCTGCATCTGCCGGCGTGCCTCGGTCTGGGGAGGGCTGCGTCTGTGGCCGGGGGGCGATTGCTACGCCGGCCATGTGAAGGCAGGATTCTTTTCTAGTTAGAATACATAGTGGGATGAGCTTTGTGCTGGCGGATGGAGGACATGGGAGAGCTCTGAGAGCAGCTACTGTACAAACTGTGGAAGGGAGTTGTGGTGACTCAGGGGGGGAAGGATGCATCTCGCAGAGTTGGGGCGGCCCACTCGAAATCACCTTATTACTATTTCATGCCTCCTACATTAAAATTGGATGCGGGCGTGTTAACATTCTCCGGGTTGGCGATGAGGAGGAGAGCAGCGGTTAGTGGCCTGTCCCCCCTCCCAGGCGCCTGGAAACTGAGGGCCTGCGGAGTCAGGATGGAGATTTTTCTGTGGCAAAGCGACCATAGAAGGAGCGGAAATGATGACTATGTCTCCATGGCAACATCGGCTTTCCTTTAGCTTACCAATGCTGCCTCGTAACCCTGTCACCGAGGAAACCCAAAGCTCACGTCTACTGTAGGAGACGGTGGCTCCAGCCGTGGGCCAGGTCTGTAAGGGGGGGGGGGGGGTCAGTAAATGCCTCATCATGTGCCTCCTGGTCTTTAAATGATCAGTGATTTCATCTAAACAGATTTAGATAAACCCCAGTTTTCCCTTTAAATATGAAGAACATTCCATGTGAGACTGCATCCTTCCCCAACCCGCTGTAATTCCACGGCAGATGGCTCTACCCACTGAAAACCTAATTAAGCTGTCACATTTTTATTGTTTTTTTTCATTCTTTTTAATGGGAAAACATAAAATTCAAAAGAGCACATCCTCCAGCGACCCTCCTTCCGTAACACTGCGCAGTTTTAGAAAGGATGGATAGTTTTAGTGTTCTTTTAGTGTCTCAAATAATCCAAATGCACCAAAGTTTTCCTGTGTGGGCTTAAAAGTATTCCCACATACGAGGGCAAACATGTTGATCAGTATGAAATGCGCTCTGCCCTGGAGGGACGCAACAGGCCAAAACAACGTATACAACCGCAAATTTAATCAGAGGAAAAATCTTGTGCTCGATCCTGTCTCACCACAACACTTGTTTCACAAATATACTCTAATCTTGTTACTGTAGGCCCCAGAGGCATATGGAGGATTGTAACCATTAGGAGTAGCAGCAGTGCCAGGGCAAATGAAATCTGCAGGCTGAGAGTGTTCCAGGAGGCAGGCCTCCACTCGCAGTCCTGCTCATCTAAAGATGTGACAAAGAAAATCAGATTTGGAAGGAGCTGACATTCTTATATCTGGTGTCCGCATTCTTCTAAATGAAGGGAAACTATTCGCCTTTTGACTTACCAATGGTAGGATTCATGACAGATAGACGTCGCATGGGAATGTGATCCCCTGTAAACCTTCAGAGATTTTCAGTGATTCCTAGGAGTTACGGACACAATCTGACACTTTTTAAGAAACAAACATGTTCAGGCCTGACGACTAACACCAGATCAGTTTACTTACCTTGTGTGTTAGCTCTTGGTTATAAGGGAGAGTGACGGACGGGGGTGTCGGAGCATCGTCGGCGTCTGAGTCAACAACAGATGACCCGTACGCGCTGTCCGAGGAAGCCATCCTCACCTCCTCCTCCTTCATCTGTCCCTCACAGAAGTCCATCCTGCGCCACGGATCCGCAGATGTCTGATCAAAACTTGCTGCCATCCTGCAGGTGGACTAAACAGGCGCATTTCCCCTTCTCCCTTTTTGTCAAGATTCATTCCCCCCCCCCGCCAATGCACCGCCCCTCCTTCTCTGCAGGTGTCTTTTGTTTCTGAGCAGCTTCCATCCAGTGTCCAGATGTGACACGATCAAAACTTTGTGGGCGCGCGGGCATCAACCTGAATATTTATGTGACAGAGTCTGTCCGGACCCAAAGGCAGAAATGTTGGCTGCAGTATTTATGAGGTAAACCATGTTGAGCTGTTCTTTAAAAAAGTGACATGGAAGCGTTTTTCACCCAGGAGAGCACGTTTCCTCCTCATGAATAAACGATGGCCTTCTGCTTAGTTTGAAGAACAACCTGTATCACCAGTGAAAGCTTTAATTGATGGTGTTTATTGAGTCTTCGGTCAGGAGTTCTCTCCTGTGAGCTCTTCCAACAGCATAAAGTTACAGGCTCAAGTTTCCAACTCTGATAAGCCCCACGGAGCTAAAAATGACTCACCAGCCAGACTGCTGCTGGTGATCACAGCAGCGAGGACGGAGCAAACATAAAAACAACACACACAAACTGCCTCAGCTGACACTGATCAGGTAGAGTGTCGGACATAACACAGCCAGAGAGCAGATCCAGCAGTGAGGAGTGCTGACAAATGAACACACAACGCTTCCTCTCAAACAGGGTAAAAAAATAACATTTGTTCACACTGATTAGTTTGCTCATAAAACGTCGTCTCAATAAAACCGATGCTTCACTGAAGCAAGTGTGGAGTCTGCGAGGTAAACAAGGTCACTTCAACTCATGTGGTGGCCAGTCATTATTTGAGAACACAGGTTTGCATAAACTAGGTTAAGATCTAAATAAAAGACAGAGGGTGGTTCACATGCTACATACTGGAAGCTATTAGTCTGTAGTAGCTGATTCATCTTTCTGACATAAAGGCAGCTTTGATTTGACCACTCTTATATTAAAAACATCAATAAAAGATATATTGTTCACCATTTTTGGTTGGGGGACAGACACACCGGTATGGTGAATGCTGCACACACTGGGATACAACGGCCTGTCATCACAATGATGAACGTTTAAAGGAACTTTCTGACATTTCCGTGCATTTGTTGTTGCCCAGAGAGGAGTGACACGTTTTCTTTCACAAAACGGCATGTAAAGAAACCAGCTCCGACCACTTGTTAGCTTAGCTTAGTTTGAAGGGACACAGAAGCTCCATTGTTCTGAAAAGGTCAGACTTCTAAAGAGCCCCACTGTGCTGTATATTAGTTTCCTGTAGTATGTGTAAAAACATCAAACTTTGTGTAAAATTTGCCTTCTTCATTCAAATGATATTTTGAAAACATAAAAGACAACTGCGTTATGTGTGTGTGTGTGATTCTGAACTGGATTCATGAGGACTAATGGATGGAGCCAAACGTGTGGTGGATGGATTGTTTCGGCTTTTCTTCTTACAAACAAGCTTTATGCTAAGCTAAGCTAAAACAAAACATCTCCCTCTCTGCAAAACAACTGAACCACTTTGCTTTTCCAAAACCACAGTTTTTCAGAATTCTGCGCTTTGTTTTGAATTCTGAATGCAGTGGGCATCGTTAATAGAAAGCAGTTTAGGCACTTCCTCTGACCAGGAAAACAACTCTGAGAAATGTTTGCAACACGGGAAGGACTATCAAACACAAACACTGTTTTAGGAAACTGACGGACAAAACAAGGCATAAAAAAAGACTGGTTCAAAAATGAACTATTAAAAAGACTATTCTTTAAAAACTCACTCTTTGTGTTATAACTCGAGTCATTTCGTTGATGTCATGTACCGTTATGTGTGTGAGAGTGACCAATGAGCTATATCCTAGTCTAGCAGTAAAGTGCACTTCATCTGTCCGTTCCATATGCTTACACAATAATGCTTCAAAATAAGCACAATAATAAAGACTCAGAGGTACCACTCTCCCTTGAAATGAAGATAGAGCACAGCACGGAGCCGGAGCAGGTGTCACAGCTCCCTCCTGCTTCTTTAAAAGCAGAAGATAGTGGAAAATGTGCACCCAAAGGTCAAACCTCAACAATTTGCCATACCTGTGTGCCAGCTAAAAACGTAACAATGCACCTGGCATCCATGTGCCTAATTATTTATAAAGAAGGAAAAAAAAGATGCAATCTTTTCTTCTCTTTTTTGGGCGCTGGCCATGTTCAATGTGCAAATTTCCACCAGTCTGTCCCACAGCTCTTAACTCTGTAAGAGCGCTTCACTTCACACGGTGCAGGACCAGAGTCCTTTATGTGCCCTTTAGCTCTTAACTGACCTCTGAGAACAGTTCAAAGGTCATCCAGGTCCTTCTTGCGGTCTCTGATGCCGGCGTCACATGTGTGTGTGTGTTCAGGTCAGTGAGTTTCAGTTCTCTCTGGGCTACCTGATCCTCCCATCACTTTTGACGGGGCCCAGTTCAGACTTTGGGTCTGGGGACAGGGCGCTCCAGGAAGTCTTGGAGCAAGGTCCCACCGCTGGGCACGAGGACTTCTGCGTGGTGCACAGGTCCCCTATGACCCAGAAGGTGCCCAAAGAGCTGTCTACCCATGCCTCCAGGGGTCGTCCCACCAGCTGGGCGTTTCGCTGGGCTGCCTGCATGGCCGGCTCCTGGGGAGGCAGCTTCAGCACTGAGCTCAGCTGCTGGAAGCTCTGATCCAGGTATAAGTTACCCGGAGGTCCTGAATGCAGCCAGCTGTCCTCTTCTGGAAGGGAGAAGTCACAGGAAGGAATTAGTTGAATGTCATCAGTCACTACATTCCTTTAAGACCCCCAAACAGCAGATGCATTTATCCTACTAACATTAATAATATGCACATGCTCATTTGTTAAGGTAATTCCTTAAAACACAGCAGCAAGGAAGCGTATATTTTTTATACACCAGAAAGCATATATTTAGGAGTCACTTTCAACTCTGAAACTCAGAAAAGCAAGAGTCTTTACATTTTTAAAGATGTGTCAATCGCTCAGACATTTGTTGAAGACCTAAGAGAATTGTGTACGCTTATGAAAGAGGGTCTATCTTTTATATCTAATAAGTCTCTAACAATTTCTGCTCATCTCTTACAAAACTTTGTTTTTTAAGCATAAAGATTCCACCCACAACCCAAATGAAAGGTTTGGAGAGATGCTGCGGAGTGCCATTAATCTGCGTCTCACCTTTGCGTAGAGGCTCCTTGTTATTAAAGGTAAATGGCATGACCAGGAAGCGGACTTCCGCCATGTGCTCCCACTGTTTTAACACCCGCACTGTCCAGGTGCCGGGCCGCAGCGGGTGCTGCAGCGGTGGTTTGTACTGCGTGTACTCCGCTTCCACGTCTACGGTGACGTCATAGGATGCTGCCACCACCAGAGCCGGGTCGATCCAAACGACAGTGGCTGTGAGATTGGGACCGCGGGCCCACTTCTGGACCGCCAGAGGCTCGTCCAAAGGTCCCACCACCCCACCAAAGTTACGGAAGATCCTTTCTTTTGGGTCCCATTCGGTTCCGATCTGTTAAGGAGAGAGAAATTAAATTCCCATGAAGCAATGCGCCTGACCTGAGACTTTTGTCTTTTATATTCTATTTGAAGACCAGTTTAACATGTTTTTTTAAACCAGTGTCATTTTACAAGTTGGCACAGAATCTCTTCATATGGCAGAGTCTTTGGATCTTAAAAAAGAAAAGAGTAATATCTTCTTCTAAAAGAGTGCTTACTTCCAGGTTCTTGAGCCTCTCGAACTCTCTAAGGTTTTTCTCAAGGACGAAAGTGGCTTGTGGCACAGCCCACACCTCTAAGGTCTCCTTGTCCTTTGACCCCAGGGCTTGGACCTCCTGACGAACCAGGTACCCTTGGAAGCGGTCGTCATAAAAATACAAATGCACAGAGAGAGGGAGGCCCACTGGTTCAAACCTGCCATGGAAAAGTAAAGAAATCACATGCAAAATAGATTAAGAGCCTCTTTTTAATATAATGTTCAACTTTGGCATCATGACAACTAAGCAGACAGTCCACCTGCAGGTCTCCACGTGGCTCTGAGAGGTCACCAGACTCTTCAGGCCCAAGCGGAAGAAGCTGGTGTATGCAGTCAGTGCCACATCACTGAGGGAGCCCACTCCATCCAACTGCTCAAACAGGCTCTCCCAGTAGGCCTTGATGGCAGCTGTTCCAGGAGCGTACTGCCCGTACAGGTGGGTGTCCAGGATGTCTATGGCCTCCTGGTTCACTGACGACTCGAACTTTCGGGCAAAGAATGTTGGACGGGTCAGTTGCTGGAGATGGAGAGAGAGAGAGAGAGAAAGAAAAAAAGACATAAACAATAAAACATAACAGACTGCAAAATTAGCCAACGTGAAGGAAAAAAAAGAGAGGGAGCTGAATAGTTTCGGGGATCTTTGCTGCCCTCCTCTGGTGCACTCACTTGAATCCGAATGAGGTCTTGTGGTTTAAAATCGTTGGGAGAGCAGCCGCACCAATCGACAATGTGTTTGTACTGGCATTTACATCCCAGCTTACGGTTCCAGTTGGTAACACGCAGGTTGTTGTCCACCAGGGTGTCGCACATATGGCTGTTCCCCAGCACTGTGTGAAAGAAGGACTGACGAAAGAGCAGGGGTAAACAAATGGTTCTGCAGTAAAAGGCAAGCTGCTTGTACGCCACTAAACGCATGCAGGGTCTGTCGCTAAACTCAGACTCTCATTTATAAAAGGTCACAATAGTGCAGCAGAGCTGAGTGCAGCTCCTCCTCTGGGGCTAAAGTAGTCAGTTCCACTACACTGAACCCAGGTTTCATCTGAAACTTGTGTTACACGCTGTGCTGCAAAAATGAGGGTATTACATTATGTCTTCTGACTAGGTGCCGCGAGACATGCCAGAGACAGCAAATCAAACGCTCAGCATCGACTGCAAAACATAAATGGTCCACCAAAGGCTCTCTTACCTCAGCGGGGAGCAGAGCGTAGGTGTAGAACTGCTTCAGCCCTAACACCAGCTCATCCTGGGAGTTAATGACGTACTCCACAAAGAGACGGGTGAGGGCGAACCAGTCGGAGCCGCCCGACACCTCCAGGCCTTTTGGGATGTGGCGCTCACCAAGACGCCACATGTGGTTGTCGCACTCGTGGAAGAGGCGGTCCAGGCCCTGCTTCTTTATGAACCTGGAACAAAAGAGTAGAGTTTGACACGAAGAACAGACAACAGGGTTCTACTTGGAGAAGTAACCAAAGTAATGATCAGCTTATTTTTCTCTGGGAAAACGGGATCTGGTTCCCGTCTTAGAATCCTTACCTAGCATTCTCCCTCCCGTGAGATTTGAGGAAATTCTTGTCTCTGTGCAGCGACAGGAACGCCACCAGTTCATCGTTGGTCCTGCAGGCAGGTGGGCGGGAAGAAGAGGAAGGGTTCAACCAAACTGTCAAAGCTGTCATTTAAATAATGACCAAAGTAGGACCAAAGTACATCTAACTAACCTAGTTGGGAAGTCTGTGGCGCTGAGATTGATGAAAAAATCCCACTTCCAGTCGGGCATGGACAGCAGGTCCTGCATGCTGCGTAAGTAGGCCTTCAGAAGGCTGGCTCCTCCCCAGATGGTGACCATGCGCCATGGCGTGGCTCTTACATTGGGGTATAACTGAGTGATTTGCAGGACCTCCCGATGCATGTAGCCGGACCGCTGGAGGGTTATAGAGTCAAACGTTGGTAAAAGAGTCAAACTGGTTCTGCGGCAAAGGCAAAGGTTCCCTAAAATCTACAGCTGACACTGAGCTCAAACTATCACTCAGATCTGGCACAGGTTGAAAGAGGAGAAAACCGACCATGTGGGCTTTGTACTGTGAGTCATCGTGATAACAGAGGGAGAAAATTCTAAATCCAGCTATTTTGCCTGTTTTGCCTCTTTCGAATGTTGACAGAAACAGAGATGAATCGACCGAACTTTAAGTAAAGGCTGGAGCTAAACTTTTAGAGGGAAAAAAAGAAACAATAAAACATGTTGAGGGGAAACAAATTTTGGGTTGAATGCAAAGACTTCACAGGGATTGACAAGATTAATTAACAAGCAGCCTCAGCAGCCATTAATGGCCAGTAAACAATTTAGAATTCATTGTTCTGGGTCATAACGTCCAATTAAGATTTTTGAAAAACAAAAGGATTGTAATTGATTAGCCCTGAACATTTACAATAGGTCAGAGATTTAGGGACTTTAACCCATTGGGTACCCTCGCTGCATTCAGAAATGAGGAACTGGAGTTGAAAAGGACAGAGGAATAGGCTCACATTCCTCATCTGTAGAAGGCAAAAGAAAAGAGGCGCGGATGATAAATTGCAGAGCAGCCAGTGGACAGACTAATACACATTGACCTGTGTTTTAGCCTCATCTCTCAAACGCGGTGTTTCTGCAGAGATGGATGAGCTATGGCCAGCAGAGACTCTAAGCTGGTGTTGGCGGTGCAGCCGTCCCGCTGACTTATTGTTCCCTGCCTCCTGTGAGCCGCTCCGCTGTCACTTGGCAGCACAACTGAGCGGCTTCTCGTGGCACGGCGACCTCTCCAACTACAACAGGTGCACTAACAACAGGAACTCCAGCTCGGCACATCCCCACAACTGTCTCATGCTCTCAAGCTACTCACAACAGCAACCTTTCCCCTGCTTAATCCAACAACTAAGAATACCTACAACTAACTATCAAGGCTAATCCCCTTTGCCGCACTGTGGGAACAGCGGGATAAACTGCCATTAAAGCAAAGCATTTTGGAACCGTCAGCCCCAATCATGCTCATAGCCGCCCAAACGCAACCTGACAGGTCAGTATAATGGCAGTGTGTTGGTGAATGGACTCTACCTTGTCCACGTGGATGTAGTAATAGTGGTCTCTGTGGTATATGGCTCTGATAAGCCGCTTGAGCTGCCGTACGGCGCGGCCATGGACCATCAGAACAAAAGCCACTCTGACAGGGTTTTCCACCTTGGACAGGCTTAAGTCCAGTTCAGCAGCAGCCTCATCCGGGTGCGATACGCCTGGTGCGAGAGGACAGAGAAATACAGGACTGATTTAACTCTTTCTGGGAAAGTGAGCAACATTTTGAAAACCTGTATATCTTCAGCATCAACAACCCTGATATCTGTGAAAAATTGGGAGCGCACTCACTTTGCTGGGGGCAGAACTGAGGGAGTGCGCCTGGCATGAGCTGCCCGGCTTGGTGCTGGCAAACGATGTTCGCGATCTCCTGCCTGCACTGCTGTGACATGGCGCGATGGAGGGCAGACAGCGCATCCTTGCCTGTGATGTCACACTTAGGCATAAAGTCATTGCTAAGGGCTTGGTGTGCCCCGTCCACACTGCCTGGCTCCCCTGGTACGGCTGGTAGTCTGGCTGCTCCGTCTAAACCCCCGCGGTTCTCGCTGAAGTTGCGGCTACTGGACAGATCATGAGCGACGACGCCCTCCACTCCAGCTGCCGTCATACCCCGAGCCTGGACGTTCTTCTGCTTGACACTGGGCTTTCCTGCCCGCCGGCCATTCCCCTTCCTCCATGTGCTGGCTGCTGTCCTCTCGAACCTGGCGCTCCATCTGCCTCTGCTCCTCCCAGATATAGAATTTGGTTTGTCCCAAAGTGCGCCGTCTCTCTTAGGGTCCTGGCTGTTGTGATCAGGCAACTTAGACCGTCTTGTTTTTCTCTTAAGACAGCAGAGAAAAAGACAAAGCACATTTCAAATCCAAATCCATGGCCAACAATAGCACGAGAACATTTTGGACAAACATTATTGAGAGGGAGGAGATGAATCATAATTCATAAATGACATAAGATAAACAAAGCAGAAAGAATGCCAGAGGGAAGGATGCGTTTACTTGTTGTTTTCATTTCTCTCTTCCAGGTTATTTTTAGCTGAGTCTCTGTCTTTTTGTGGAGCTCATCTGCAAAGCTGAACAGTCACACACACTCAGAGACAATGCTGTGAATCACTGCGCAGGCCAACAAACCTCAGTCTGCTGTCTCCAGCTAAAACTGCAGATGAAACACGCACACACACGCAGACATTTAATGTGTGCGTGTGCATGTGTCATTGCTGCACTGTTGTGGAAAGATAACACCACATAACTCATAGTTACTCACCGATAACCAAAAATGTTTTAATTACTTTATAAAAAGGTGGAAGGGATGAATAAAAAAATTCAGACGTGAGCAACTCTTATCAGGTAAGATTTCACTTAAAAGATCAGCATCAATAAAGTGCAGGGATATGACCTGGATAGGTGTATCCTTAAATTCACGTGAAAATCTGGTTTGAAGATGACATTTTAACAAGGTAATTTCACAAATATCTGAAGCCAAATAGGACTCAAAATCATACAATTCTGGCTGTCCTCTGTGGTCTGGTTTAATTCTCCCCAGAACTGTTCCAGATTTGGCCTCAAAGCAGAGCTATGATCATAAATCCCACCATAGCACAAATCTGGCTTCCACGACTGAAAAACAATGCATCGAGAAACCAGCAAATGTTGTAAAGAAAATAAATTAAAAGTTCATTTAAGGAATGTAAAAATCATTTTCCCCAAACAGGTCTAACCGGTTTGCACAAATGCGCCCAGAAAAGACGCACATCGAGAAGAGGGAGAAGAGCAGCGAGTGGGCTGAGAGATTGCTGCCTCTTTGCAACAATATGGCAGAATGTGGGCCCACTCGCCTCACACCGCTGGCATGCCGACAGTCCTGAGATGGGTGGGAACAACGAGAAAAAAACTGGGACTGCGCAGCGAGAACAGGGGCCGGATGGTACGCTGCCAACCAATACAGTACAGTCACAGCTACCTCACACTCTGTACTGTTAGAGGCAACATGGGACAGCTTCACTCAAACCAGCGTTTTACCCTCTGCTGAGGAAACCCAGCTTCTTAGACCCTGTTCACAGGAATTAGGGAATGTTGGTGGCAGCAAATTTGTCTGTTTTTGTGTCTATCATCTACAAGAAATTGAGTTTTAGGAGAAGACTGTATCATTTTAGGAAAACACCTCCAGGTGTTAAGCATTAATGAATGTCACATTTCTGTTTGGACAGGAAAACCAGAAATTTTGGATTGGGAGGTCAGAACATGCACCAAATTCCACTGCTTTGCATCAACAGAGAGCTAAAGACAGCTATGATGAGATGCTGTGCTGTCAGAAACGTTGTAAATTGACCCTGCTTAAACAAGAAGGTTTTTTAAATGGGATAAAAACATCTGGAGTGTGATTAATAAACAGCAATAACGCAATTATTTTCACTTGTACACATCTGTATTTAATGTAATAGCATTTTGGTATGGAATCAAAGTGTTATTGTGTTTTTAAAACTGTGCAAGATAAAGCTTAAGAAGCATAATATGAATAGGACTGTGTTGATGCCAATGTGCTTTTGAATTTAGCAAGTCTAAAACAGTGGCAGGAGAATAATAAATATGTGTGTGACTGAGACAACATGCTTAAAAAAACAAGGATAGTACCTTTTAGAAGTCAATTTTAAATATGATGACATTAAAAATACCCATTTTGTAGACAGCAGTTCACTGAGGATCGTTTTAGTCAATCCAGACAGTCTATCTTTGACGAAATGCTTACTTTAAGATCACTGTTCCTAAAGTTTTGCATTCTTTTTAAACATTAATACACCATTGTCTGTCAACGTTGGCTTGCTACTGGTGATCGTATAGAAAACATGACTTAGAGGATATTGGCAAGCAAGCGAGAAGCGGTAGACAATATTTCTATTTTCCTTATCGCTCGCTTTCACGGCTTTTAATTAAGACCGTTGTGTAAAGAAAAAAAGGAGGAAAAAAAGAAAAGCACTGATTCAAAGGCGAGCTCTTTACATTCCAATTAAAAGTCAAGTGAAATCATATCAGCATCACCATCTGCTGAAGTGCGACTCAGCAGCAAGCACTCAGCTCTGCAGGAGAAAGCGAGCAAGCAGAGGGTGACACAAGGATGACAGACTCATCTTTCTCCGTTCCCTTCATTTTTCCATGCAAGGGATTTAATATAATGCATGGGATGACGTTTACACAAGCAAAGCGAGCCCCTGGTTAAAGTGGATACGAGATAAGACAGAGACTGCTGAGCATGAAGGAAGCGTTAGGTTCAAGCAATGATTAATATGCGTTCCCAGGACTGAAATTTGATTCTGTGAGTCTGCAAACATGCACAGACCTCGTGGTGACCTTTGCATAGATGTCTGCCAACACAGATGACTAAAAGGCTTACATGTGCCATGCGCAGTGTCACATGTATAAAGCAGCCATTCACAGGAAACCATATGAATCCATCATTCTTAATATTCAACTGTGGTGTTATTTATTCGCATGATTATTCCTACCAGCACTCATTTGCCCAAACTGTTTGTTTTTTTTGTTATAGCCTACGTGGGCTAAAGTCAAATACCAAGCTAAAAAGACATTTTTTTGTATCCTTGCTGAGGCATGTCTAAACCTGAATGAATCTGATAAGGAAGCAGAATGCCTGAGGGGGTTTTCTGCAAACAGGTGGCAAAATTGATAAAGAATTTTTGATAATATGACAAACTACAAGTCACATTTAGTTAATGGCATGTCAACTGCTTCATTCAGGCATCATGCTAAACAAACAGAGGCAGGTGAGGCATCTGTGAATTAAACTGAGCTCACTGATTAGTTCATGGTTTAGACTAAAGGGATCCACAACTCATAATCCCCTAGACTGCTGATCCTTCTTTTCCCCACTCCGTGGCACAGGTCACATATCTGTTTCCTGGTAAAAACCACTGAAACATTTGCTGCCTGCTACAGAAACCTTAGCCATATCTGTGAAAGGAAGAATATCACGCAGTCCACACTTGTCACATTATGACAGAGAAACAGCGGCGTTCCAGCTTCAGGCCTGAGCTTGCTTTCCTGAACTCTCACAGCCCTCCACAGGTGACATCTGTTATCAGATCACCTTACCCTTTACACAGGGGGAGAAATAGAGCAGCAACAGCCTCAAGGTAGTGCACTCCAGGTGTTTGAGGGAGACACAGGGATACAGTTCCCACAGAAGACTGGGCTCCCGTTGAATAAGTTTTTTCTGCGATATGTGGTGGGGGTCTTTGGTCTTTTTCTCCGGGATATTTTGGAGCTAAATGAAGGTCAACAGATTTAGCAATAGATTGTTCAAATCCACTGGTAGTGAATAAAAAGAACACAAAAGACACAGCAGATTAGATCCTGGACAGACGTGAAGATCGATGAGAGACAGCCGATGCTCCTTGGCTGTTACTCTGTCAGTGCATCTGAAAGTACTAGTTAAACCGTCTATGGTGGTTTTATTGCTCCATCTTTTACTTCCTCTAATGTCTGCTGTGCAATTTTTCTGTCTCTGCAGCCACACGATTTCTCAAAAACAAAAGCAATAACATGGCAATGCGATGACTGCAGCTTCTTCAGACAAGAAAAACTTAACGAGCATATAACTATATGTCAACAAATGGCCGTAAATGTACTGCTATGCACATGTTGCGTGTGGTAAGTTGTCTTGAGTATCGTGGGAAGTAACTCGGCAACAACGAAGCAGAAAGGGACGTGGCTGGGTTGTACGGGTACACAAATGTTTCGGGAGCAGCGCTCCTCTCCAGCTGCTAACAGCTAGCGTCTGCTAACGTTACTGTACAATAACACAGCGAGCCGAGCTAAGAGCTAACGGCTAGCTCTCCAATTAAAGCCAGACGGACTCTCCACCGTGACAGAAAGAGCCAGCGGGGCTGTTTCTTACCTCTGCCTCGCCTTCCTCCAGACTTCTCAGGCTCCATAGCACAAGCCCCTGTATCAAGAGGATAGTCAACGCGGCGACAATCGCTAGTTTGTATCGTCGGAACAGCTTTTGCACTCGCACGCTGGCCACCATTTTTCCGACTCCAATTGACGGTGAGCGCGTGCAGAGAGCAGTCTGAGCCGCGCGCCCACGCGGGGTCGCTCCAAGACTCACCTTAGCTGGAAGAAAAGAAGAGACAAGAAAAAAGAAAGTTTTTATTTCATTGTCAAGGAAAAGGCAACTTTATACTTTTTTCATTATTCATTTTAATTAATTACTAGATAGATAGATAGATAGATAGATAGATAGATAGATAGATAGATAG
>CAJRST010008890.1:6751894-6820089 GCA_907169785.1 Menidia menidia | reverse complement strand
TAGATAGATAGATAGATAGATAGATAGATAGATAGATAGATAGATAGATAAATATTCTGTTATTATGCTCAATCAAACAATACTATAGCCTATTAATCTCCAGGGTGAAATTGTACCATTAACAAACACCATTGTTGGAGAACTGGCTACAATCCAACAAACTGGAGCAGAGAGAAAGTTGTGTTACATCTACAGCTTATATTAAGAGCCCTTTTCTCAGTGAACTCGATCTGGCCATATAGTCTCAAAACTGTGTAAATGCGTAAGGGCCTTGTAAAGACTTCTTCCTGCAGCCATGTCTCAAAGAAAAAAAAGAGTCCTCCTTCACCCTTTTATCAATTTAGTTGCTGCTCAGTAAGTTAGGTGTCTCCCCTTTAACTCATCTTGAGTTAGTGGTCTTATAACAGTGAGTACTTAGGATTTGTGAAGCTCAGTTAGCTTCTCCAACTGAGTAATAATTTTCCAATTCCCAAGGTCATGCAACATAAGTGAAAATGTCAGTCCTCCCAGCGGTATTATTTCTTTAAATCTGTGTTTTCACGGAAATAACAGGCTGTTCGTGATACTGCAGTAGACTGCCTTCAGGACAGGGCCATTCTAAAATTTATGACTGGAATTTAATGTTATTATGTTGTAAGATATAACAGAAATGCTGAAAACTTTAGCTCTTTTCCTGATCTTTTTGCTGCAATTTTGCTGCAAGAGCTAATCGATATGAAGTTACAAGCCTTCTCTGACTTAGAATTACAAAAATCCCCTCAACTTAAACATGATTTCTTCCCTCAGCTCACCACCAATAAAGCTTGATAAAGTTGCATTAGAGTATTTCATTTTCTGCTTTGAATTTTTGTTCTGTCACGACTCCAGTTATACATCTATTTAAAAAGGAGATGCATCCCCTGATCCTCCTGATCCTTCTTGTGCTGGAGTTTGGAGCTTTATTCACCTTTAAAGATGCATAATACACAGAATACATAAGCAAACTCTCCTTGCTGTCTCATCAAATTAAGGGAGTTTGGGTAAAAGCCAAATACATGGACTGCATACAAAAAGATCTGACAGGGAGGACATCAGTCTGACAGAATAGGGGAAGAAGCCTATTTTCTGAATAAACCTGTCTTACATTTGACCACATTATGGGGTAGTTTAAGTAGATGCAGGTCATATTTCCCAAACCATGAGTACTAACGCTACATTTATGTGTCATTGTCTTCAAACAAATCCTCTCAAGTTGAGACCCACACCGTCTCCAGGGTGACGGGTGTCCGGCTTAGGCATCTCTGTGTTAAACTACAACTCTGGATGCTATTTATTAAGCAGCTGAGGGCGAGCGCTTGTCATACGCGTCTAGGGAACACACCGAGACAGAAATAGCTGTTTTATGAGCCCTGTCGGTGATTTCGTCCGCCCACAAAGAGGACCTCTAGAAAAATCCATGTCAATTAGCCCGGGTAATAACTTGGCTGGCCCGTGCGGGAGCTGCCAGTGTTGAGTCCATAAAGCAAAAAAAAAAAAAAAAAAAATGCGGGCCCCCCCGGGGGAGCCGGGAGCGACGTCACGCGCTCTGGAGAGGACGTTGGCACGTCCATCCAGCGGGGAGAGTTTGAGGTCCCACTTCCAGAGCGCATGTGGACTTGTCATCATGTCCCAGAGCGAGCGCGCCATGAAGAGGAGCGCTCCCATCTCTCTCTGATGCGGAAGATGAGAAACTTTCGGCTCGGGGATTCTGGAGGATTTTTGAAAGGAACTTTTACGGTTTACACAAAGGAGATGTCCACAACTGCCGGTCCGACCATTCCCCCCTCGCAGCTGACGTCGGAACAGGTCATAGTGGTGGCTGCGTCCTGTGAGTAAACCATGAAACCTGTCACAAACAGTGGGACGTTTACTTGTTGCTATTTCTACTAAGCAAATAGGAATGTGAGACAGATCTTTTTACTCTCAGACAGCATTGTTGTTTGTATTTTTTGTTATGATGTGAGATGGTAATACCCCAATGTTTTCACATCATCTTTCACACTTGGTGTAAGAGCATCCAATCTGGCTGCCAGCACTCCAAAGTTCAGAAGAACCTGATCTTTTTCAAACAGTTGTTCTTGACTTAAAGGTGAACAGTAAGAAGTTGATAAAAGTGTTCAAATTCTTGACCTGTGAAAGTGAACAGATTTAAACCTAAACCAAACAAGTAGCTCTACATATGCCATGTCTGATTAACTGTGACTTTCCTTCTCTTCTCATTTCAAACAGTTTCTTCTCTGGTGTTCTTTGTGGTTATTGTGGTGCTGCTATCCATTATTTACCGCAAGGATCCACAGTGCTGCAAGCACCCCTCCTATCAGGAGCCACATGCAGATACGGTGAGCTGTTAGCAACAACAACAGGATGAAAGCAGCTTTTGTGCTGACTTGTCTCTTAGATGTGATCCGTACGTTCAGTTCTGCGGCACAGCACTTGAGACCACACCGAGAGGTTCATGTGCAGCGCCACGGAGAAGTGTCAGAGGGAATTTGCTTGGCTGTTGCAAAAGGACTTGAGTAAACTTGATATGATCATTGTGTGGCAATGGATTCGCCTCAGTTTGAATTAGCTGCCCTCCAGAAACTCTAATGGAATTGGACAGAATTAGCACTTACCACGCATATTGATGCAAGTTCAGCACCGCTGTAATTAAATCAGACCAAATCGCATTTTTCCTCCAACACTGGCTCTGTGCGTGAAACAACACAGACTAATCTTCTAGATCTTTGCACTATGTGTGTGTGTGACATTATTAATCAAATTTTTATAGATTTCACACCTCCAACATCTTATCTTGTCCATCCACTGAAGATAATATTCCTCTATCTGTGAAGCTGGTGCAGGAAGACTTGGAAGAGGAAATGCAAATAGTTTGTTGAAATGAACTGCTCATTCGTTTGTCCATTCTTTTAACTTCCCTTTCCTGACTTTTCGCTCTCACCTCCATCAGTCCCAGGGGTGTAGTATGTTATGTTATCTTTGAACTGCAGGGACAACTCCTCCAGAGAGCCTCCCTCATTTTAACAGACAGGAAGCTCTGCCCCTGTGGTTTTGTTAGAAAAGATCGGTTGTCTTCTTTAAGGGGCAAACAGACCATTTGACCAGGACCCCTTCCCCCTTTAGAGCGATTGAACTGATTGAGTTGCAGAGGGCAAAAAAGAGGCTTTCATAAGTACCAGTGAGGGAAAGTTCTGTTGGATTGGAGAAACACAGAGAAAACACTCTCTTTCATTGTTTCCGTAGGACATTTCACATCTTCGACTTCATAGTCACATACCTTGCCCTGCCTCAGTTTGCCCCGTGAATAGAGAGCCGACCCCTCTGTGGGTGTTGGGGACACAACAGGGACAATGGGGCTCCTTTAGGTTGTGGCGCTGGAAGAAAAAAAAGCGCGGCGCTGCTAGGATCCTCCCCCGACTCCAGCGCTGATTTTACACGGTTGTGCTTTTTCACACTGGCTGAATCAATGGCGGGCGACAAAAGGACAACCCCTCTTTTATTTTTTCTCTTTCCTGAGGACGTTCTTTTGCTCCTTTAAAGTACAAACCAGGAGGGAAATGTGACCTCTGCCATCACCTTTTTTTTAAGGGTCTACCATCTCCTCCTGAAAAGTCCTGAGG
This sequence comes from Menidia menidia, assembly GCA_907169785.1. Lineage (NCBI taxonomy): Eukaryota > Metazoa > Chordata > Actinopteri > Atheriniformes > Atherinopsidae > Menidia > Menidia menidia. Next base: position 6,816,451 of record CAJRST010008890.1, on the reverse strand, counting down.
GTTACGGCAAAGGCCATCAGTGGACGTCATATTCAGCGTGACTGATGTCCTTGTTTAATCCAGCCTGAGAGGATAGTGAATCTTTTTCTTTTTTTTAAATTGAATTCAATCCGATTTTTTTAAAAACTGAGGAAGATTCTTGAGCATTAGCTGTAACTGCTGATAATATTTCTTGTCTAACTCATGATGGATTTAATTACAGTCAAGCAACTAATTGACTTTGTTGTAATGCCCTCCCAAATGACATACAAAGCCATAATGTGTGCTGGAGTGTGATCGTTAACAACTACCTGCTGTAGTTACAAGGGGACTGGAAAGCCTATGAAAAGACCTCTCTGTGTGGTTTGTTGCCTGGGGACCAAGATGACACAGTTGGACATCACATTGTTCTCCTTACAAAGGAGACTCATTTAGACCAAGGCAATTAACTGTTTTTTTCCTGGCAGCCTTTTATCGGGATCCAAGCACCTCATACGGCGAGACACTGTCAGTCCTTGTTTTTTAAGGGGGGTGGCCAGGGGAGGAGGCACGGAAATCGGAGGGTGGTAGTCTTATTGATCAGATAATTTATGGCACTGCTAAACAAGCCGGTGCCCACAGGGATTAAACAAGGCATGAAAATTGGTCAATTGAGCTGAAATGAGTGGATCTCAGTCTAATTTCAGATGGAGAAACATGAACCTCTGGTGTTTGGCGCTCAGTTAAAATATAAACTGATAGGTCTGTGTGGAACAGTTTATTCAATAGTCTCACCGTCTGAACTTCGGGCTGTTTGTGTTACAGGATGCTCCCCCTCAGTACTACAGCAGCAGGCAGGCCCTGGTGGGATCCCCTTGTTCTGAGCAGACACAGAGCATCAATAACGGCAACGCTCAGGTGAGCATACCCTGAAGTGGATTGGTGGCCCCTGCTTTAAGCCAGGAAAGACATCCGTTTTGTGCTTTTGGTCCTTGATTGAAAGTTTCCATGTGTTTCTCTTCGCTGCGGCTGTCACTGATGGGGTTTGTTTGGACTTATCTCCATCCTCAGTACATTAAAATAGCTGTTTCCTGTCTCTCCTTTGTGGTCTGCGTGCCCCTTATCAGGCAGATGATCTGTTCTACGTCGGCCTGCCCTCCAGCTACAGCCTGCCCACTCTGGAGGCCCCCCTGCCGAGGCTGCCCTCCTATGAGAGTGTCCGAAAGAAGGACCGCCAGAGGCAGATCCACATGATGATTGCAGACCGCTTTGGACTCAATGGACCCATTGTGGCAGAGGTGGGGTAAATTAGGATTAAAGACCTCGTCACAGTAATTGATACAGTTTAACAATGCTCTTTGGGGACTGTTGTTACACTCCCAAGAGCAGGGTTCTGGGATGGTATTTGGCTTCAGATACTGTCTCTATGAAGATGTAATAAATGCTTCCTATCATCGCTTAACAATTAAGAGAGAAGATGATAAGTGGGCTCTGTCTGGTTTTAATTTCCCCCATGCGATATTGTAACAGGAGCTTGTTCATAGATTGGGCAGCGTTTAGTGAGCTGCAAACAAAATGAGCCCATGTCATGCTTGTTGCTGCTTTTTGCTGGTGGTTGGGTTGATCTTTCGCTGAGTTTTGTGTTCACACAACGCTTGAGCAAACAAGGTAATGAGAAAAAGGCACATCAAACATAATTAAAGGCCTGCATCCACGAGTGCAAACAGTGCAGAAGAATGCAGCTTTGTGTCTCCTGTCTTCTGCTGGTTTTCCGTTGACCTTCCCTTCTTTTTTCTTGACCAAAGGCATGGCGCACGCGCATAGACACACACATATAAAACACATTAACACACTGCACTCTCCCTCCATCGCATTGTTAGTCAATGAAAAGAGAGTCCAGATGATGGCTTCTTAATTTCTGCATCTGTCCACCCTGATGTGCGATAGTGGTAAAACCCTTTAGTCTGCATGTGGTGTGGGTGTCAGACACGGGGCAGAATTGTAGGCTTGCTCTTGTCGCCTGAGGGCCCCCAAGCAATTAAAAGATAAGAGGACTCAGGGAGTGTGAATCTGCTTGATTTGATCAGAATGATAATGAATAAAAAAAAATGTTCCAGCCAGCCAAAGTGGGAACAGACTAATTGGTAATGTAAATACAAACATGTTCCAGCTTCAGATTTCAAACCACGTAGGCCTCGGGATGAACTCTAAAGTCCTATTCAGGTATGGAATAAGTCATATTCCATTAAAACTGCGTTCAGACATTGGTTCTTTTTGCATGACAAAGCTAGCTATTGTCTGCATGCCATATTTGTCATTTACACAATATTTGACGGGGCAATGGGACAACTCTTTTGGGATAATGCCTCTTGGCTGCTCTCACATGTATGAGTTATAGATGTCAACAAGCTCATGTTGCAGTCTTTTGAATTGGGTGAGGTCTCACATTGTGAAGTTGATTCAGGGTTTGCTGCTTTTCTTTGCTAATGTCTCTCGATGTTGAAACTTGAGAATAGTTTATTAGCAAGGCAGGCGCCAGCCAATCACTTTGCTTGATTTACACACTGCCCAATTGTCACTGTGGTTGTAAACATCAGGCCGCAGACTGCTGACAAATGATGAGTACTGATGTTGCCATCTTCCTATAGTCATCACTCACCAGCATTCACTCATCAACTAAGCAATATCTAGCCCCTATCAGTATATTTTATGACTGTATTGTCAGAAGGCTAAATGTGACACAAATTGTGATTGAAAATCTGTCCATTTAGACAGTGCGTCAAATGCCTTTTTTAAAAGCATTTTCAGGCAGTTTCTCTTCAGTGATAACATACTTACTGAGACCAAAGTTCCCTCAGTATCACTGTTGAAGCGACAGTAGTTCCTGTTTTCTACCAAACAGGCCATGGTCTCTTGACCAGTTCTGAAATAACCCACTTTTAAGCATGTTTTGCTAAAGAAGTGTGTCTTGTTTCTTTTCTCTATTGCCTGCAGCCTCCTCCCACGTATGAAGAGAGCATCCGTTGTTCTGTGGAGCTGCCATACAACATCCTCTCACCCGGGTCGGACATCTCCCCTCCTCCGAGATCTTACACCAGCGCCGGATCTGTTGTTCAGACTGATACAGCTCATCAAGTCAGCTATGATGGTGACGACACCGTTCTACCTGCTGTGTGAGGTCGAGCGAGTCCTCAAGCTCTCCGATGAATGTGAGAAAAGGAAAACCAAACTTGAAAACGTCCGTGCTGAGGAGATTGATCCGATTGTGATCGTGAACCTGATCCTGCACACTGTCCCTTCCAGCTTTCTGAAAAGTTTTTTCTGTCATCTGGACAGCTAAGGATGAGCTGAGGAGCATCCAAAGATAGAACACATTGATGGCACAGCTGAATGTTTGACAGTACAGATGAGTTTCACAAAACACTGGACATCCAGGAGACCACACCTCACCTCACCAAACAGAGGAACAGAGGAGCCAGTATGTTTGTTTACAGGGATGTGGATCATGCCTTGTTCATGAACTTTTGTGTGTTCGTTTATTCTACTGCTCCTGAACCAGAAACTCCTTGATCCTCTTTCATTTTGGAGTCTGTTTTAATAAGAGCTGCTATATAATGGTAGCCATTACCCGGCTGTGTTTTGGCCACAGCATGAGGTTCAGCCAGTAGGGGGGAGAGTGCCACGGAACTTATAATATTCAAGTAATTCACTCACTTTGATTAAAGCTAAGCTGTAGAAATATTGCCACAATTGATTTCTCCGTAAAGAATGGACTCCCAAGTTTTGACGTTACATTTTTCCAAAATTTCTTTTCTCTTTTTGTTTCGAATCAAATTTATTTCATATACAACTCACCGTGTACTTGTGCCATATTTTGTTACGTGTGAGTCTCGTGCTTTATTTATTGAAAAAAAAGTCTGCCATCACATTAACCTGTGGAAAAAAGTTCATTAAATGCTTCTATGACTTTGTTGGAGTTTGTGTATATTTAACAAAACGCTTCTGTCAAAAGTCTACAAAATTTAAAAAAGTGCTAATGAGTTGCTTCAGAGATTAAAAAAACTGCACATTTCTTCAATAAACATTTAAATAACTTTTTTTACTAGAACAAATGTCCATATTCCTCACATATAAATGCAAAAATGTGGAATTGCCTCAAAATGAAATCAATTGTACTTACATTTGTACATACCTATGAAGACAAATATCCAATTCTCCATTAGTCCCACATGAAGTTGTGTAGTGTAATGGACCACATTACTTTTAAAAGTCTATATCCCACCAAAAAACCACTAATTAGTGGCAAATATCACACAAAAGGGAGATCAAAGTCATCAAAAACCTAAGTAATGTTTCATTAAAGTTAAACGAATGGAACATCTGCAATGTTAAAGTTATTGATGGGTATAAGTATCACAAAGAGAAGGGGGTGAAATAGGATTGTTAGAATCCCAAACCTAGAAATGATATCACTGCATAGAAAATGAAAGCTATTGAAGAGATTACAAATGGAATGACAAGATATTGTTTTAAAAGGCAGCATAAGTTGTGCTGATTCTAGGAACAAAAACATTTAACATTGGCTGCTTGCAGTATTGACAATCACACGCATCTCTTTAGACAAGACAGTGATGTTACTATCTGTGATGATCTGGAATTCCCCTCGAAACATGTGGTCAACTCACGGTTGGCCACTGGTGTCAACAATTAGAGACACATAGAAAGTGCTCGCTTCCTCTGTCACTGTCACTGCTCTGACTTTAGTTTTGTGTCTGTTTTGTGAAATCTGTAAAGTCCTCCTCAATGTTAAATGGTTAATCTGCTAGATTTGATTTAAAATTCAGGATTAGCTTGGTCTAAAGGCAGAGCTCAATGAAAAACAAAGACTCAGCGGAGAGTCCTTCAAGCAAAACCATCGCTGTATGTTTGGAATTTTAAATAGAAGTGAATCAGTTCTGCATCAAAGTCAAACAGATCGATCAGGTCTCACTCCAGTTCTCCATTAAGTTTAACTGAATTTAGCTTGTATTCATTTTCACTCACAGAAAATTAAATAATCACATATCTTCATTCAGATTCACCTTCTATTGGAGACAAAATTCAAAAGAATTTATATATCTTTGTACATTTGCTCTGACAGAAAGCTTTACAATGACCCCTACTGACCAAATTTAAAATGCATCTAAACTAATCCAGCTCCCTGGTAAGTCTCAATGCATTTCAGTTCTTGCAGCAATGAATGCTACTAGGTTTTTTTCCAAATATAATTTCTAGAGCTTTAATGTGTAGCAGCTCAATGTATTTTGCATAATTTAATACAGGTTTAATAGCTCAATCATTGACTAGAAAAGGCCCTGTTTATGTGGCCTTAAAGCAAACCCATGTCCAATCCCATGATTCACATTTGAGGTATATACTCTGTAAGGGAATTCATGCCACACCGTTTTTTTTTAATTCTGGTTCTCATGAAGGATCTTGGGAAATTGAGAGTGATATTTGTTCTACAAATGACAGGACATTTATCTTCTTTAGAATGTAATTCAGATTTGTTCATTCAAACCATTGTCTTCCAAAGTACAATAAATAAGCTGCAAAAGCAACGTCCAAAAACGTCAGCATTGTCTAAGTGTCAAGAACTAACCCAGGAGACAAGGTTTTTGTGATATGACTCAGAAGCTATTGCGGTGGAACGAAAAAAGGGAAATAAAAACACACTAATGTCCCTTAATGGACTCCGTAGCAGAAGTACTTTCCAATCATTTCTGCATTTGAGACGATTGCTTACAGGGAGATGACACTGAGCACAGAAATAAAGAAATTTTCCACTGTTGCTGTGTCAGCGGCAGCGTTATTACCGGGCCGGCGGAGAGCGCTGCCCATTGGAGGGTCACCTGCGTCACTGCCGAAGAAAACCGAACCTCCCCGAGCAGCCGAGCGTCAGTTTGGTATGTAAACAAGGTCAGAGACGCTGCAGCAGACACGCGAAACTCGCTTCCTTAGGGCGATCCCACTAAAAAGCGAGCAAGAAGAAACTCAAACCGCCAGAAGAAACGTCCGAGTGAGGTAAGCGGATTTTCATGTGTTTATTTATTTAAACTGTGTTTATTTGAATGCATAGGGGGAAGTCGTGCGTCATTACAAAAGGAAATGTGTGAAACAAGTCTAGGTGCAAAGGTAGAAAGGAATTAGTTTGCATCGTGTGTTTGGAGCGTCATTGCAGGTAGGCTGCAGATCTACCGCAGAGTCATTCAGCTGGTGCCTGTTTACCTTGTGCGCAGTCATCAGCTGCTCTCCAACTGGGTCACTCTCAGGCTGGGAAAACTGCGTGGTCATGGTTATCCCACAACACCAATAAATCTCTCCATATGGTGCAAACAACTGACTCAATTACAATGTCTGCGTATGCCTCTCTTGAACTTTGGTGCATAGTTATTGTGTCCAGACACCAGAGTGCTGCAGTTTGATTCAGCTAATTTGGGACTTTGCCTTAATTGCATAAAGCTGCATCCACAAAAAACGGTGGAAGCGCGTGAATAGGGTTTGAATTGGCATGCAGGCGCAGACATCACATCACCCCCTCTCTGGACACGAGAACCAGTTCAGACTGGTCATCGCAGCTGCTTCAGTGCCAAAGGATGAGGGGGCCAAGCTCTTCTATTATTCTGCAGGAGACAAGCGGGAGAAAGTGCTGGGAGCAGAAAAGAGTGAGGCGGACAGAGAGAGAGAGGGGCTCTGCAAGGACGCGGGCTGGCAGATGAGGGCGATTAGCCGGAGGCACGCAGGGCCCTGTCACGTTTTGCCCTGACCGGCTTTATTGCCTGATCCCGCCGGGGGTTACTGATCACTTCTGCTCCTTGTCCTAATCTGTGACCCTACTGAAACACTTTGTGGAGGGAGTCATTCTTTGACTGTGTTTGTTTTTTGCCACTGCTTCCTAAAGCCGCTGCCATAGCATCCGTCCCCGTTTTAAGAAGGTGTTGTGTGATCACACTGGGGCGTTTTGTTATCCCAGCGTCGAAGGAGAGTTTCCGTCACATGTTTAGTGATCTCCACGGAGTGGGGCTGTTTGGGAGGTAAACATCAGCAGCCTGACTGCTCAAAGGACGGTCACTGCCAAACTTTGACCTTGAAGGACTTCAGACCGGCGCTGTGATTGGACTGAGACCTAAGGCTATTTCTCCTTTTGGGTTAATATAAATGGGAAGGTTTAGCCCTTAAATTCCTCAGATACGTTGCTCTTGCCAGCTGACCGTTAATGTGTCAGCGAAAGCTGTCAACACGGATTCCTGCATTTCGGATCACTGGAGCCGCTAACAAAGAAATAATTCAGTGGAACTCCTGCTTTTATGTAAGACCTGAACATAATACCTACAGAGCAGCTTGAAATTGTGTCTTTCTTTACAGGATAGCGACGCACAGCAGCCATGATGATGCAGTGTTTTCACTTCATGGTGGAGCCGGTCAAAAACTTTACGGCCAAGATAAAGGTAACTTTTTTTTTTTTTTTCCATCTTACAAAACATTTATTTGTGTGCAAACCTCTCTCTGGTCACGCGGGCTCTGAAATAATCAGAGGACATGGCAACCCTGCTTTTGTCCCACATGACTGCACAAATGCAGTTTTGGATTGATGGAGAAGAGTGGAGCTGCTGTATGCTCTGGGTGTGGGTGTGGGTGGGGGGGTGGTCTCTGCTCTGCGGGCAGCATGAGAGCCTCTGTGCATATTTGGATCAGGCCGAGTAAACTCCTCATCTTGACATTGACCTTAATACTGTCTAAAGCACTTTTTAGTCAGCACTACTGTCCTTACTCCATTTCTTTCTAACACATTTTCCCCTTCCTGATACTTTCTGACAAATAAAAAACGATTTTTTTTTTTGTGTTTAATTCACAGGAATCAAACAAGAGAGCAAAGAGGGACAAGAGGGAGCCTCTGGATGAGGATCAGATGTTTGTTGTGGAACTGGCAAGAGACCTCAGCCGAGTGTGCCAGGTGGGTAGGTGGGAGTAAAGGTCAGGATGTCTTGTTAGACACTCCCACATCTGGACAGTTACAAGTTGGGATTCTGTGCACATGTAAAAAGGGAAAAAAACAGGATGGAAAGACTTAAAAAAAGATTTTGGAAGATATTTTTATGATTAAAGACAAGCACTAAGAACTGTGGCAACATGGTGTTCAGGTAAATGACTGCGTATGCTCAGAGGTGCTACCTACACCACTGAGGGAATTCAGAGTTTTTCAAAAGTTTTCATGTTCTTGTCACTGGGCTTTCCATCATCTTAATAAGGTCATTATACGCCTGCGATAAAATAAGTTAATGGTTTTAGACCTTTCGAAAATCTTTTCCCTTACCCCTTTAAAGAGATATTTTACCTCCCAGATGACCTTGATAGCTTCACACGCCATCTTTCTGGCTAAATCTGCTGATGAGTTCAAACTTGCGGGGCTCACAGGGAGGGGAGCCTTAAAGAGGCAGCAGCAAAAAATATGGATGGTGACAAGAGATGCTGCATCAAAGTACTGCAGGGAAGGCGTGCTGATTTAGTTAGTTATTTTTTCAAAAGAATCTTCACTCCTTTATTCAGCCACCAAAGTAGAATTGAAAACTTCAACTTATAAAACTTAATCTCTTCCCTTGAGGGATGACTCATATCTAGATTTACCCTTTTTTCTTGATCAGTTGTTAAAAGTGAATAATAATTATTTGGGAAAATATTTACTTGGAAATAGAAAGGAAGTAAAGGAAAAACATGTTTTCTAACCTTCATTTCGTTAAATTTGATGGTAGTTTTGTACAGATTACTCCTGTAATGATTACCTTTATGTTTTGCTCCCTCAGAGATCAGATGTCCTGGAGCACATCTGGAACCAGGATGACATCTGGACAACTGCTCTCTGCAGGGTTTTCATTCTGCAATGGGCGTCTATGCTGGAGAGCAAGGTACCTATTCGAAAGATAACTGGTCTCCATGGGAAATTATGAGAGACATGAAAACACATTCTCAGCGCATTCCACTGAGGTCTGTATGTTTGTGTGCAGAAGAGGCCCATGCAGACCGATGGCTGGCCGGAGATGGACGAGGGCAAGCAGCCTGATGTGGTCAATGTGCTGGACCTGCAGCAGGCCAAAACTCTGATCTTCAACTGGATCAAAGATCTGAGAGCTCAGCCGGAGGTGAGAAGCTGGACGGTACCGTTGGCCTTTCCTGATCAGCTGTTCCTTTCTATACGCAGATGATGTCATTTTCTTGCAGCAAAGTGTGTGGCCTGGAGAGCCGGTGGCCAAGGCCCTGGAGGACATGCAGTCCGCCTGGCGTTGGGGACGCGCGCCCAATTTGCTGACCGCCATGGAGCTGGTGATGTGGACTTTAGTGTTGCAGCGGCCTGATAAGGTAGGAGCCTCCGGTGTGGTTCACAGGGTACGCCTGTTTCGTTGTGTGCATAGAATCCATTGTCTGTTTCCTCTTGCAGGACACTATACCGCTGCAGTGGCTGATGTGGAAGCAAAGGACTCACAACATTGGTTTGTCAAACACTAAATCTATTTTGTTGGACATTTGAGCATTTTCATTTCCTGATGAATCTCATCATGTCCTTCCAGGTGCCATATCCTACATCCCTCAGCCAGGTGAGTGTGACTGAAAATACACATTCTTACAAAAGATTGTCAAAGGAGTGATCAAATTTGTCATTTAAAAGGTTTTGTGTAACCGATATATTTACTAGTTTACTACTGGCCTAGTACCCAGGGAATCACAGGACATGTCTCTTGGGTAGGCATATTGAACCTTTTGCCTTAAAATACACCCAAGGGAAAAATTCTACCAACTGTTCAGTTATTGTTATCATTTTAAATTAATTTGAATGTCTTCTGAGTACTCAAATACCATCATTTCCACCTTTCTATCACTGCTGTCTCACCATAATTTTACTCCATTAATAGTGATTTCTCTTTACTCTGATTTTACTCTGATTTTTAGCGTAGTACCACTCTTCGGAAAACAATATTAAGATACTTGGGAGGATTTTTACAAGTTTAGTATTCAAAAAGCACTTTTTAGACCAAAGTGGTTGAAACATTGTTGACTTTCTTTTAATTAACATTTTGTGTTCAATGTCTATCTTCACAGTTATATGTATGTGATTTCTAAATAATGACAATTAAATCCAGACTGACCACATGGTGCTGTTATTAGGTTAGCTTGTGTCGCAGAAACTATCTGACAAACATTTATTTTGTTCTTTCAGTTTGGGACTGGATTGTGGATGCATCAGGTACAATAGCTTTACTCTACAAGTTAAGTCACTTGAATCCGAAGGTAATATAAAGGTAATATAAATCTTTGGACTTTCCCTGCAGTGGAGGTGACCCTGGATCTGGATTCGGCTAACCCTGACCTGCTCATCTCTGCCGACGAGAAGAAGATGCGCTGTGGGTTTGAGAGGAAAGATGTTCCCAACTATCACCAGCGTTTCGATGGCTGGTGGTGCGCTGTGGGCATGGAGGGTCTGGGCTCCGGTCGCCACTACTGGGAGGCGGAAGTGGGCGAGCGTGACTGGCGACTCGGGGTGGCCAAGGAGTCGGCCCTGAGGAAGGGTTTCAAGTCCCTGAACACCGACACGGGGTATCTGACCCTTCGCCTGGAGAGAGGCACCGAGCTGAAGGCGCTGACGGTGCCCTTCACCTCTCTGCCGCCCGGCCTCATTCCCCGCAAGGTGGGCGTCTACCTCGATTATGACAACGGCCAGCTGTCCTTCTACGACGTGGAGAAACACTTGCACATCTACACCTACAACGAGACCTTCACCGAGAGGCTGTTCCCCTTATTTGGTACGGTGGAGATCATCAAGGATCTGGTGATCAGGTCTCCAGCAGCCAAAACCCACTGTCTTTGCTCCACATCCTGTCTGTGGGGTTAAGTTTTCCCTCGGCAGTTTCCTTTAGGAACCAGTAGATATCACAATATATCTAATAAACCAGAGTCGCTTAGAGAGCTTCTGGTGTAAAATGCCATCATTTTGCTATCTAATAGCTCCTCAACATGACCACTCTGTGTGCTGCTTCTCCCTTAATGTGATTGCTGCTACCATGTATTTCCTGTAGAGCTATAATGCTTCTCCTTGCTTACATGTATTTTCATATAGGAGAGGGAACCCACGGTTCAGATTTTATGTACTGTCCATATTAATCCTGCAACAAGAATGCACTTCTGTGAATAATAAATAAACCAAATCCAGTCTTAATGCTTGGTGTGTGTATTAGTGCATCAGACATTAAAATAGGAATTATTTAGTGAGTGATCTTTTTCCAACTTAAATCAAGAATAACTTGTTGACTATGAACATAAATTAGGTGGAAACATTTTGAGCATTATTTTTATACCGTTTAAGAAATTACAACCAATTGTGCGCAAACATCTCTGAAATTCTCTCATATAATATTTACATAACTGCAAGAAAAACGTTTTTCTTTTTTGGCATCAGATTTTTTCTGAAACATTTCCTTTGTGTGATTTACAACACCAGAATAATCAGCTATGAGACAGAAATAATAATGGCATATTTGTGATGCCATCAGTTGTTTTATTGGGAGATACTAAGTGAACACTCTCCAAACCAGATAACTCCACACTATTTGCCAGTGGGTGTCATGGATGTGCAGAGTGTCCTCAGCTGGAAGGTGTGTGCCAGCTGGGCCAATCACTGCTCCGACCAGGATGCTAAGCTGCTAAATGCTAGAGCTGCCACAGCTCACTCCCTTTTTTAAAACTACGAAAAAGTGAAGTGAAGTGTGTGTTTTCAACTCATAAAAAACTTTTTGGGATAGATAGATGGCATGGTGCCTGTAATGAACGACTGATTAAAAAAAAAAAAGTTTCATTTTCGATTCGGTATTTGTGTATCTAACAGCTACGTCATCAGTGGGCGACGACACCGAAGAGCTTTGCATGAGCTTTTCAAAGATAGAGAAACAATGACAAGTTTAGAACAGGCTTTGAAAACCCACTTCGGGTTCGACAGTTTCAGGTCGAAGCTACAGGAAGACGTTGCGAAGGCAGCCATTAGAGGTAAGTCAGTAAAAGAAAACCTGTTTTTAGCTGTTTGCTGATTTGGCGTTAACAACTGACAACGGTCGACCGTTCAGCTGATCCCACTGGCTCAGGCAGTGACTACAGAGATGGGTTTACGTGTCACACAGTGGTTCCTTTGGTCTTCTTGTAGGTGACAGGGATGTGTTCGTGTGTATGCCCACCGGGGCAGGGAAGTCCCTCTGCTACCAGCTTCCTGCGGTGTTGGCTGAGGGTATTACTCTGGTTATATCCCCCTTAATCGCTCTCATTCAGGTCAGTCTGCAAAATACAGGCTGCCCAAACACAGCAGCAAAGCTAAATGAAGACATGGAGGAAAGGTGTGTTTCGGTATGTAGATCACTATATAAAGAACTTATTTGTTTTTGTTTTTTTTAAGGACCAAGTGGAGCACCTGAAGGAGCTCAAAATCCCCGCCTGCTCCATCAACTCCAAGCTCCCGGCAGGTGAACGCCGCCTCATCCTGGCCGACCTGGGGAGCAGCAGTCCAAAGCTGAAGCTTCTCTACATCACCCCAGAGATGGTGGCCTCGCCGTCATTCCAGCCCTGCCTGACGGGCCTGTGCTCCCGCGGCCTGCTGTCCTACCTGGCTGTGGACGAGGCCCACTGCGTCTCCCAGTGGGGCCATGACTTCAGGCCGGACTACCTCAAGCTGGGCGACCTAAGGGATCGCTTGCCGGGAGTCCCCTGCTTGGCTTTGACAGCAACGGCCTCCAAAAACGTACAGGCAGACATTGTTCAGTCCCTGAGGCTGCGCTCGCCGCTGTATTTTCTCACGCCCGTTTTCCGGAGTAATTTGCACTATGACGTGATCTTCAGGGAGCTGCTGCCCAACCCGTACGCCCACCTCCATGCCTTTATTAAAAAGGCGCTGGCAATGAGCAGTGGCTCTAATGCACAGGCGAGTAATCACAAACTTTCTAGGTGTTTTGATTCTTTAGAGAAGCTTCTTTCTACAGGAGTAATTAGCTATCTGTCATTTTGAATAGTAAATATTATTCTAAACACCCAACATTCTGTTTGCATGATAGCCATTAATTACTTTCTTACGTCAAACCTTTGATGATTCTAAACAAAAAACTGAAAATTACTCTTGTAATTGTTGTTTTTGGACCCTGCAGAATTATCTGAGCCTGCAGATGCTTTTCGTTGTATCAAAATATTTTTTTTCAAAGGGATTTTCACACATTCTTACACCATTTTGCGTTTTAGACTTTTCAGACATCCAACATTTTTCATTATTATAACAAAACCTTAACTCTGTTTGTTGGAGTAGTCTATCTTGGAATTTTCCTGTTGTGTCTTGGGCCATTTTACAGGCAGTGGGATGTTTACCTCCACCACTGTTCTGGTGTTTGAATGAGTTCACTGTAACAGTAAAGTACTTTGGTTAATGGAATGGTATGGCATAAAATTGTTATCTCATAAAAATAATTATTTTTTATAAGCGTTCTCAAACATTTGTTCTCCACATTTTCTGAATAGAATCAGTTTGTGCTCTCCAGCATCTATGAAAGAATATATTTTCCAAATATTCTCATTGAAGGCTCCATTCTCAGAAAACCTCAGAAGAACTCCTCAGTGAGTTTTGGCCTAGAAATGAGAAATTTTTTGATCGGAGGGATTTATCCTAAATCCTCCTGTCAGATCGAAGAATTGTTGAACATCCGACACTGACAAGTGTCACCGTTCAGCATAAGCAGATTTGAAACCTTAACGCTTCTTTAATTCACTCGTCAGAATTAGGGCATTACAACTCAATCCCGACATTCACTCGGCGTCCTCATTCTGCTGAGCTGCGAAGATTAATAGGAAGCATTAAAACTGGAACATATGGCTATTTTTGTGTGTATTTATGGCTGCAGATGCAGATTAATAATAACATGCTTTCCATGAAGACGCAGGCTTCTTTTACGCTACCGTTTGTGAACAGGGCTGTGGGATTGTGTACTGTCGGACCAGAGAGGGCTGTGAAACGGTGGCTCACCAGCTGACCAAGCTAGGAATCTTGTCCAAGCCGTATCACGCAGGTGAGAAAGTTTAAGCGTCTTTGGGTGTGCTTAATCTTATTTGGGCTCATGTGTTTGACTTTGGTCCCTGCAGGTCTGAAGGCAGGAGACCGCACAGAGGCCCAGACTGAGTGGATGCAGGGGAAGGTGCTGGTAATTGTTGCCACCATCAGCTTTGGAATGGGAGTAGATAAGGCCAACGTCAGGTAAGGCCGCAGATCTGAGGGGGTTTTACGTTCAGCCAAATTTGATTTCGCCTTCTGATTGTGCGGACTGATGTTTTTTGCAGATTCGTTGCTCACTGGAACCTCGCAAAGTCCCTGGCCAGTTATTACCAGGAGTCCGGTCGAGCGGGTCGAGATGGTCTGCCCTCCTCATGTCGCACATACTACTCCCCAAAGGACAAAGAGCAGATGAACTTCCTCATCCGCCAGGAGTTCAACCGCAAACAGGTCAGATCGACAGCTGAGCTCTGCAGGTGGAAGGAGGTCCAGCGCTTTGGAAGTCTGTGAACATTTTTCTCAACTTGTGTCGGCAGGAAAAACGTGGCTCTGCAAAGGAGAGCGACAAATCCGCCATCACTGACTTTGAAGCCATGGTGGCGTTTTGTGAGCAAGAGAGGTAGGTAATGCACACAAAGTACTAAGGCTGTTTTTAGTTTCTGCATAGAAATCAGAACAAGTAACACGATAAGAAGTCAAGCGCCTTCTGCCCTGAAAAGCTCTGCAGTCCTTTCAGTGTCTGGACAGCAGAGGGCAGACTCCTGCTTCAGCTCCACTTTGTTATCAAGAAGCATGTTCAGCTTTAAGAACCAGTCTTTCTTCAGAGGATTTAAAAACAATTTGAATAATGTCACTGACTGAATGCACAGTTGTCACTTCCACTTCCCTCACAGGGAAAATAGACAAGGCTAGTTTATTTGTATAGCACATTTCGTGTACAAGACAATTTGCTTTACAAAGAATTTAAAAGCAGCCAGGCTGGACGCTGCCTCCTCCTCAGGCCACAGGTGCTGTTGCTGCTCTGCAGAGGGCAGGGATGCTCCCAGGAATGCTGACCGTCCTGAAAGCCTGGCAGCTCCGGCCGGCCTGTTCGGCAGCCCGTCAGCGCCTCCTCCTCCGTGTCTGCCAGAGGCTTTGTTCTCTAAGGGACGGCCATTCTCAGTTTACACCCAACGCTCAGGATTCCTGAGAAGGAGCTCTGCTTCGTTTGGCTCCTTGTTCTCTAAAGAGCCACGTCCTGCTTTAAAGCATCTCCCTGTCTGTAGATGCCATTAAGCCCAGAGTCCACAGGCGGTCAGGGGGATCCCGGCGGTGTGGACATCCCCTCATGCCTCTGGCTGCTTTGCTCTGGTCCTGTGGTGGCAGCAGCAGCAGCAGCTGGCACAGGTCAGCAGCATCATGAGCAGGACCAAGACTGAGGCAGAGCACAGGGGTGACGGTCAGCGGCTCTGAAAACCACACCACCAACCGGCCGCAGCACACACACTCACCCATGAAGATGACGATGATGAAGAAGGCTCCCAGCTCCACGGGGTGCGCGCTGGGCAGAGCATGCAGCTTGAGCCAGATCGAGTTCAGGAGGCCCAGCGCCTCCTCTCTGGCATCCATCCTGATGAGGAGCAGACAGGAAAAGGTCAAGCTGGACTTTATTTTCAGGTTACAGTCACCTGTCATAGGGACCCAGAGGTTGGTGCTTCTTCTCTGACACAAAGTGGATAACATGGATTCAGAATGGAGCTCAGAAAATAACCCCACTCTCAGTTTGTGTGTCTGTGCAGCTTGTTGCTTATTCAGCCTGTGGGAGGTTTACGGGGGGGGGACACAGAGTGTGTTTGAATATAACGTAGTGGCTGATGTGAGACTTTGTGAGGCAGCTGGGAGGCAGTGGTCTCCTCCTCTGTGTTCAGCAGACGGCTGCTCTCAGTGGGGGCTGCTGGAGGAGCAGCTTCTGTGGGATTCACTGTTGACTTTGCTGTTGTACCACATTCTGAAAAAGGGTGTGACAGCATGTGGTTTTGTTGTAACAGAAGACATCACAGAATAATGCAAACAATGCTGCTGTCTCTGTTGGAATACGTTGAGTTTGAGCCAGAGAGCAGTGAACAACAGCAGCTCAGTGCTAAGGGGGGGGGGGGAGCTCCCTCCCAGTCTGTGTGAAGTCTGGATCCTGAAACCAGCAGGCCCCACTTATTGTCAAGACCAGAGACAGACAGTTTCTGACTTTTGTGTACCTGGGTAACTTACTCTGTCCTTCTTACTTGAAAACAGGCTGGTTTAGCTTAACTACAAGTCCATGTCTGGACTTCCCCTCCTCACCTTCGGCCCACAGCGGTCGGATCGCGTTTTGCCTCGTGCTGCTCGTCCACACACACGCTGAAATCGTTTACCTCTGAGAGGTGTTGCTGTTTTCCCGCTCAGCCTCGTTCAGACGGAGTGTCAGAAAGGACTAATCCAGCAGATGAGGAGCAGACGTGAGGAAGGAGGCGTTTGTTCCCAGACGGAGTCGCCTGCTGAGCCTCTTGTTTGTTGGTGGCTGCAGAGCGTCACTCAGAGGAGGGCAGCTCTGGCCCGCCGTCAGAGGTTAGGGACGGAGGATCTCTGTCTAAAAACTGACGACAGCCACTCTGTGACCTCAGGACAGGTGTAAAAAAAAAAAGTGCATGAAGAGAAAATGCTCTGCTCTCTAAAAGGGAATCTTTCTCTCCTCTTCTCTTTTCCTCTGTTGCTGTTGTCTTCTTCTCTGGTGTTTTTTAGCCAGAGACACACACACAGCAGTACTCTGCGTGTGTCTTACTTTTCTTTGCCTGCCTCAAAAGCTGTGTTGGCAGACTCCCTTCCTGGGAGTGAGTGTTGCCTCTCTGTGTGCCTCCCCCCTCTCCCCTCCTCCTTCACACAGAGTTTCCACCTCCAGAACGGCAGGCAGCATGTTGCAGAAGTGGCTCCGCCGATGGGCTGGGTCCCACACAGGCTCTGAGGGTGTGAGCTGGTGTGAGCATCAGCGGTTATGTAACACTGCTTCTGATATGAGAGCGGCCTCGTTATACCACAGACGGTCAGAGCACAGCTGAATCAGGGATTTTAGGAGAAAAAGTTTGTGGGGAAAAAGGCGACTTGGCTATAGAAGTCAAGATGTCGTAGATTAGCATGGTAGAAACCTGAACATTTTTCTGTGGGATGAGACAGAGATTGGTGACTTATTCGTAACAGAAACATTGATTGTGTTTGTCTGTGATGTAACACAACAGCTGAGGGGTCGATGCAGCAGCAGGTCTGTTATGATGGAGCCACGGCGGCTAAAAAACATTCACTCATGTATCAGGAAGCCTTTCGTCTCTGTGTTATATCAAAAGTGTCCTCTCCCCCCCCCCAGCTGTCGCCATGCCGCCATCTCCAAGTTCTTTGGGGACCAGAGGCCCAACTGTGCAGGAGCCTGCGACTGCTGCCGGAACCCCAAAGCTGTGAGAGCTCAGCTGGAGAGAGCGTCTGCCCTCAGCACCAGGAGCCAGGCCGCTCAGAAAGAAGGGCCCTTCGGCTTCCTGCCGGGCCTGTACGAGGGAGGGAAGAAGGGATACGGATTTGAAAGGCAGGAGCAGTGACATGTGGATGTGAAGTGTCCCGCTTTAACCTGCCTGCAGGCTGCATCCAGCCCACTCTGAACACCGACAGCTGACTAACACGATGTCCCAACACGCAGGCACGATGAGGAGGAGGCGGGCAGCGGGGAAGAGGACTCCGTCAAGAGAAAGAAAGAGTTTTCAGACCTCTTCAAGAAGCAGATGGGCCTGCGGAAGGTGAATTCTAACAAATACTCAGCAGATATCTGTACAGTGTCCGTGTTTCAGGAAAAACAAATCCAGTGTTTGTGTTGAGTCTCCACACATCTGTAAGCCAGCTGTTGGCAGCAGGGCTGAAGGGGCCCTCCAATCTGCTTCTCTTGTTCAATCACTCCCACATGTTGTCACCGCTGGCCCAAGATTTGAAGAAAAACAGGTTCTGGAGGCTGGCCAGCCAGCGAGTTTACAGCACAGCATTAAGAGGCAGGAATGCCACGAC
Organism: Menidia menidia; assembly: GCA_907169785.1. Taxonomy (NCBI): domain Eukaryota; kingdom Metazoa; phylum Chordata; class Actinopteri; order Atheriniformes; family Atherinopsidae; genus Menidia; species Menidia menidia. The sequence continues at coordinate 6,798,339 of CAJRST010008890.1, read as the reverse complement.
TGTAAAACTGTAAAAACACCAGAGAGACAACAGATGAACAGCGGAGGGCTCCCCTCAGGCTTCTGAGCTCTGTTCAGATTTGTTCAGATGGCATCACGTTCTACTCTGAATACATTTAAATGTGCCTGTAGCTTTGTTTGTAAAAGTGAGACAGAGGTATCCAATGCAGAGGGGAAATAGTTTGTGTTGTATTGACACTACAGTGAAAACTTCCCAGCAGAGAGAATCAGTGTGGAGAGACTGAATCCATGCTGATGGCAGCCGTTTTCCCCAAATGTGCAGATTACAAATGCTTCTCTGTCAAAGCTTTAGGACACATTTGAATGTGTGTTTGGCTCTGAATGTACACTGTGTGTAACAGAACATTCAGTTACATGGTCCAGTAACGCTGCAGGGGAAGTGTTGATGATGGAGGTTTATGTGTGAGTCAGAGAGCTAACATGTGTCACTGCTCTTTTCTCTCAGGCCTCTGACCTTCAAAGGGGGGACTTTGTTCCACCAGGTAATGTTGGAACAGGAACACGGTGAGTGTGGGGGGTTTTCCTGGGGCCGATGCGTCCTCTAACCGGCGTGTCCCGCTGTGCAGATGCCGACTGCCCGCTCAGAGAGGCCAGCAGCCAGAGGATCCCCAGGCTCACCGTAAAGGTACAAGGCAAAACTTGAAGGCTCCGAACAAATTCCTCATAGCTGCTGCACTCATTAACAAGTGTCCAGGAACTCTTTGTCACCGGTAGAGAATGCAGCAGGATCAGAAAGCAGTGTGCATACAGTATAGCACAGGAAAAGAGGCAGCCTGTGTTAGTTATGTTATGTAGCGTTCCTGTCGAACATTCAAATGTCTTTTTCATTGCTTTTTTGTGATTAAGACAAAATCCGCTGTGATATAATAAAACTCGAGAGTCTTATCTTATTTTACTATGTGGATATTAAGTCAGTTAATGTTTCTTTTCAGACCAGAGAGCACTGCCTGCACCGCCTGCAGGAGGCTCTGGAAAGCCAGCAGGGGGCAGTAGGTGCATTCAGGTATGCAGATCTCAGCCACGATTAATTAAATATAAAGCAAAAATAACCAGCCTTCATTTAGGAGGTTTCACTCTTCTTCTCTCACCTGGTGCAGTCCGTCACAGGCGGTGGAAATTGAGCACGAGGTCTTCAAAAACAGCAAGTCCTGTAATCTATACAAAGCTGCCATCCTAAAGAAGGTGTCCGCAGACGTTTGTGTGCCTCATCATTATGCCCAGTAAGCCATAATACTGTTGATAGTTTATGGCTTTCTCATCTTGTAATGTGAAGGTGTCAGAGATGACAAAGGCAGCGCCTGATTCAGAGCGAGGAGAGCAGGAAGGTGAAGGCAGCTGCCGGGATTCCAGAGAGGCTGAGACCAAACCGGGGAGGGATGCATCCTCCTCTGCTCTGCCATGTCCAGAGGAGCTGCCCGTGTTCACCTCCGCCTCTGAGCTGTACTCTGTAAGCCTTCCCCGCCACGCACTTACAGTCACTCAAAGCTGCCTCCACAGCAGACCCACGGTTTCCCATTCGCTCTGCCTCATTTTCCCTCCAGCTGAAGCGAAAGAGAGTGGGGGCAGGCCAGAGGGGATTCTGTAACTCCTTCATGAGTGCCAAGGATCTGCTGAAGCCCCCCGCGTCAGACAAAGGGATGGAGAGCGGTGGATTTCTCAGCGCTTGCTCAGGAGAGTCGGCTACGAAGGAGGTCGGGAAGACCACGGGAGAGAAAAGGGCCGAAACGACCCCCGCTGTGCCCGCGTCCATCCGAGCCAGAGCAAACGCGGCCGGCGCCGCCCTGAACAGCCCCACCAAAGCCGGCAGGGCCCCGAGCAAGAAGCAGCAGAAGCTGGCGGAGGCGGCCAAGAGCTCCCGCAACATCTCCCAGTTCTTCACGAAGAAGCAAACGGCCGAGAAGCGTGAGGAGGCACAGACGCCCGGGGAGGCGCCGGGTACGTTTCCTCTCAGTTCCCCCGGGGTTTCCGGAGAAAACGCCACCCAGGAGCAGCGCTCGCCCGCAGCCCTGGAGTCAGACGCCGCAGAGCTGATCCTTGTGGAAAGAGACGCGGAGGTAATAGTGGTATCTGATCATGAAGAGGAGCAAGCGGATGAGGTGGAGACTTTGAAACCGGAGCAGGCTGCAGCTCCACAGGATACAACAGAGTAATGCCCTCAGACTATGAGCTCACACAGTTTTATCAGAACGTCAAACTCGCATCTAACTGCTGTCTTCCTTTTTTTTTTAAGCAGACAAAACCAACCTGCAGAGGAGCCTAGCCCTCCTGTGAACCAAGAAGTGGGTCAGGGTCACCTGGCGGGCTTGGACTGTTCTCCCCGCTCTTTGGCTGAAGACTTACGCGCTGGAGGAGATGCACATGGAGATCCACGCGGCTCTCCCCCAGCCAAGCGCAGCCGGCCCGCCGACAGGACCAGCCGAAGAGTGAGGTTCAACCCCAACGTGCAGGAGAAGACTCTGCAGCCGCTCAGCGAGCCCCCCCGAGCCGTGACGCTGAAGGAGGCGGCCGATGTGGTCGTCCGCTACCTGGACCCCTTCTACAAACAGGGGAAGTTCGCCACCAAGGTGTGTCCTGTTTAGTTTGCAGGAAAAAAATGAATCCACACACTCAGGCTATTTATTTAACTGATGAATGGAATCTTTTACAGGAGCTGTTTAAGTCTTTTGCTCGCTACTTGTCCCACCTTCTAGCAGAAGGTAGAAGTCTGGGGAAAGAACAAGGTCAGAAGTGGTTTGAAGTCCTGTTAAAAACATCCAATTTTCAAACTGATTTGGCTCAACTCCTCCCTAAATCTTATCTCTGTGTCCACAGTTAAATCTGAAGCCAAGGTTCTTATCAAGAAGTTCTTCAGCAGGGTGCAGCGCTGTGAGAGCGAGGCAGACTGGAAGCATCTAAAAAGGCCGCATAGCTTTAAAAACACTGAGAACCAGGAGTGATGAGCAATGGAGTCAATTTTCAGGGTCAAAGCCTTCCTCCGTGCGGGTGCCTCTCAGCTTGTTTTGCTCAAGTGCTTTTTCACAGACGCCTGCAGGTTTGCAGCAGAAGTACCCCCTCCCCCCAACCTGTTTGGCTGCTGCTGTTGAATCAAATATCTGTAATGAAGCAATACAATGTACAATGGGCATCGTGGTAGCTCTTCAACTGGCTGAGCAATGAGCACATCTGCAGTACAGGTGCCCCATTATCATTTTAGCACGTTTGCTACAGACTGTGCACACTTGACTTTACTGTTTTGCACTCAGGGACATGGTTCTGGATGCCAGTCTGCACTGTGAACAGCTACAAGCCATGTTTCAAATCTCTATAAGTGCATTATCACACATACTGTACCTGAAATGCATGATGGCCCAACGCTGCTGGAGGAATACGACTATGAGGCTGTTATTGCACACACAGGTCGCCCCGGGCAGTGTGCCATCAAACTGCCATCAGGGCTGCTTCACAACCGGCATTTTATAACTTAGGTTATCAGAAAAAAAAACTGTTTTCAGCTCCTCGTATTGATCAGTCAGGTCACAAAGGAACCATTTATAGAAATGGGATAGATAAATATTTGTCAGCCTACTAACATGCCCATGTCAGATATTTACCAGTTATAATCTTTAATCCATTCAGTGGGCGGGACAGATGGGGAATGTGTGTGAAGATCAGCATTTCGTTGGACTCAAACAGAAAAACACAACGCTGACATTTTTACATGATGATGGTGCCAATGAGCAGGTCGCAAAAAGTCAGGTTACAAGTGTATGCGAGTCAAATTATCACCGCTCTGTGATGGAAAGTGTGAGAAAGCTAGTGATAACACAGCCCGGCCAGAGCACACTGTGGAGATGGTGCAAAAAGATCCACCCGGATCACTCTACACCAACAAATGTCATCCTTTCATTCTTGAAAAGATTCAGTTAAGTCTAGCTAAATCTAAAGCTGTGTTCTGCAATTACTTTTGTAGTGCAGAAAGTTAGCCTCCTTTATATATTTAATAGCTGCTACATGGTGCATTTTACATGTAGACATGAAACAGTGAAAACGTTCAGTTAGTTATTTTGTTTTTATTAAAAGTTGATGCAGTTTTAAATGGATCTGTCTCGCTATGGAAGAATATCTTGAGAAAAGCTTTTTTCTTCATTTTTGTTGTCTGTTTAGTGCCTGCCTTGACTGTGAAAGGTATGTACTGTATGTGTGTCTGAAATGGGGGGGAAATCCAAATATGTTTACACATATGTGGAGAGACAAAAGTTCCTCAGTGTTTACAATAAGGTCTGAGATGAATAAAAAAGTGTGATCCTCAGTATCAGAGTGTTAGACTTCTTTTATTGTATTGTAGCCTATCTGATAGTATACTTTCATTTCTTCCTTCAGATTTACAGGAGAGGTTGTAGTAGGTGGAGGCAGTCATAATCTAGTGCTGCTGCTTTCAGTGACTCTTTCTAACCTATATTCTCATGCTGTCTTACATTTTATTATAATACAGAGCTATAATAATGATTGGAAATGAGAGTAGAAGGGTAAATTGGACAAAAAGTCCTGCTGTATCATTTCTCAGCTAAAGAGGAATTAATTTGAGTAGTTTTTTACATGGCGCCTGCTGTTAAAGCATTGATACATTCATAAGAGATGTCCGTGTTTATTGTACGTCTTGTATGTTAAAACTCGCGACATTTTTCTTTCAGAGAATCTGGAGAAATATCGATCAAGACCAGTTTAGTGCAATGGGAAATTTCAGTTTATATATAAAATAATAATAATAAAAATATATTAAGTAATTGGATTAATGGCATAGCTAGGTTAACATTTTGTACTTTTAAGCAAATTCATTTAGCAAAAACGTGAAGTGATTTTCTACTCATTTCTTTTCATATAAAGGAAAACTTCTCTTCGCATTTCCCACAGCTCGTGAACGCAGCAGCAGCAGCATCTGACCGCTGGGCAGTCAGCGCTGCTGTCAGTCTGCGTCTGCGGGGCTCCGCTGCAGCTCCAGGCCGGCCAATGGGAAGCGGGCAGCCGCTCCGCGCGCCGCTGACCGTCCGGGCTGCTTTTTCTCCCTGAGAGAGCTCCTGGATGCGGGCTCCTTTACACCCGCAGATGTCCCGAAAGGCGCAGGTGCGCGCTGGAGCCTTCCTCCTCCCCCTCCTCCTCTTCCTCCAAACCGTTCGTCTTTAAAGGAGGCGCTGCTATTGTTTGTTGTCACTTCCGGCCGGGGCGCGAGCGCTGAGCGGCACCGGCGGGGCAGCGGCTCACTGGCACCGATGCTCCGTGCGGGAAGGATGGAGGAGTTCGTGACGGAGGAGGAGGAGCCGTGGTACGACCAGCGGGACCTGGAGCAAGGTGAGGCGCATGTCGTCCGTCAGCTCTCAGGTGTGAGGAGGAAGAGGAGGAGGAGGAGGAGGAGGAGGGGGGATAGATGGATGGATGGATGGGAAAAACAAATCCCATCCACGCGTCTTTGTGTTTGTGCGTCCTTTGTGCGGATGCTGTCAGTGGGTTTCCCAGAATAGTTCTGCTGTCTCACTGGGTGAATGCGGCCTCTGTCTCAGCTCCATCCTCCGCCCTTGCACTCCTCCTCCTCCTCCTCCTCCTCCTCCTCCTCACATGAGTCCTATCTGTCACACACACACACACACACACACTGCACACACTCCTTTGAAGGGGCTGACGGATACAGAGAATCTGGATCTGTTCTGTGGCTGGCACGGCACCTTTGAAAAGACTGAACACCGCGAGGAATATATGGCAAAACTGGAGTCATTTTTCAGGGGCTGGAGGAAGCGGACGAGGCCGGGTCAGCTTCGTCCAGACAGGAAAGGCCCGGGATGTGCTTTCACATTTCGCAGTAATTGACACAAATGGGTGCACTTTGAGCGGAGATGAGTGCTCCGGTGAGAGAGCCTTCTCCCTGTCCACCGGCGGCCTCAGCATCACCCCATCTGATCACCTGCTGACCCAGAGAGCTAAAGCTGCTTTGCTGCTCATCATAGACATGGGACAGGTGGATTTGTATGCGTGTGTGTGTCTGTGTGTGTGTGTGTGCAGTATTCGTGTCTGTATTTCTTTTCAGCATAACTCAGCATCAGTCCAGATTTCATTAGCCCCCGGCTCCTTCCTCCTCTGGGCTGAGCTGATTAAGGAGCGGACAAAACCTCCTTAGTCAGGATCAGAGATCTCAGGCTTTAGTTGTAATGAAGCAACGCCAGCAGCCAGCTCCACACACACACACACACACACACACACACACACACACACACACACACACACACACACACACACAGGGGGCCCGAAAATGCCTTTTTCGGCCCCCCGGCGCGTCTCACCCGTGCACATAGATTACATAACCCTGCACGTGACGGGAGCAGGCCTGGGGGGGGGAAGGCCGGCTGTGCTCTCTCCTCACCCACCGGTCAGGAGCAGGAAAAGGCAGCCCCATGCAGCAGCAGCATTAACGTTAGCTAACGGAGCGAGTTTGATTCTGCCCTCCAGCAAAGCAGATCTCCATAAACCAACAATGCGTCTTATCAATCCTTTCAGTTTTCCGGCAGGGAGGATGTCCGAGCTGCTGCCGTCGGCAACCACACTGCGGCCCCTGAAACCCCTCCATTCATGCTCAGCCACGGCCGGTCAATGGCTGCCCTGTTTGTTACTGTCTCTGCGCTTCTCTGCTGTGTTGTTAAGGGCTTCAAGTGAGCTCAGCCAGCACAGTCCTCCTCCTCCTCCTCCTCCTCCTCTTCCTCCTATTTACTCTTGCTTCAGCAGAGATGAATAATGTATGTTTTGAGCTTGCCAAATATCAGCAACTGGGAAGGCCTCTGTAGTCCTCTGACTGCACGAGCTCCCCAAAAGCTGTTGTTACTCCTCTGTTTGGAGAGGAAACAGACAAACTAACAATTTCCAAAGCGAACCGATCAGATCGTAGGACTTTTTTTCATTTTGAGTCCGTCCAAGCTGCTGTTCAGTCCTGTAAGGCTCCACTGCGCGTGTGTGTGTCTGCTGATTTAATGTTTTTTTTAGTGTCCAGCATTCATATTGTAACTCTTGGTCTTTTAGTCATACTTCTTCCAACTTTTTTGCTTCTAACACAATTACAGTATGTTGTCTTGAAAGTATTATTCATTACACAATTTGCAATTCCTCTACATTTGCTAGCATCCCGCCATTTGTACCAGCTCCATCTTTAAATCATGGGACTAAAACGACTTCAGATCTACATTTCTTGTTCTGCGACAGTCATTTCAAAAAGGAAAAAGGCCAATAAAGAAAGTTGTGTTTTAGCTTCCTCATAAATCTTCTCCCTGCAGCCTTGTTTTATTGAATTAAACATTATTTAAGAAGCGCTGTTCTTAGCAGGACTAATCCGGCTCTTGTGCTCTGTCCACTGTCTCTGTCTGCATGGCTCTCCTGGCTGATATCAGACCTGCACCTGGCCGCAGAGCTCGGCAAGACTCTCCTCGAGCGCAACAAGGAGCTGGAGGACTCCCTCCAGCAGATGTACATCAACAATGAGGAGCAAGTGCAGGAGATCGAGGTATGTTTGGAGCCTGCAGACACAGACCTGCAAGTGTTTATGGATCAGGCTAATGGCTGAGCTGTGGTCCAAATTGAATAAACACCACTTAGAATTCCCACACTGCTCCCCGACATTAAACATTGTAAGGTTTTGTGCTTCCACTCGACCAAATGAAGCTGGATTACCTCACTTGGTCCAGCTTCTGTCTGGATGTCAGAGCTAAAGCAGCCATCGTGTTTTACTCCCGTTGGCTCTGCCTTCTTTGCAGTACCTGTCCAAGCAGCTGGAGATGCTGCGGGACATGAACGAGCAGCACGCCAAGGTGTACGAGCAGCTGGACGTGACGGCCAGGGAGCTGGAAATCACCAACGAAAAGCTGGTGCTGGAGAGCAAGGCCTCGCACCAGAAGATCGACAGGTGACCCCCCCCCCCCCCCCCTCCAACTACACAATAGGAGAGCAGTGTGTGTTGGTCTGCCACTTTTCCCACCTCAGCAGCCACTTGCTGCATGGCCCCCCCCGAACTTTCATAATCGGGGATTAGTCGTTTATAAATCAGAGCTAAAAGCTTTAAAACACACTTGTGTGTTTGTTCCTCCCACGTGTGTCCTTTCGCTTTCAGCACGTTTTTCTTTTGCAACGGTGACCTAAAGCGGCCCCGTGTGCGTGTGTGTGTGTGTGTGTGTGTGTGTATGTGTGTGTGCGCAGGCTGACCGGGACCATGGAGGCCCTGCAGAGCCAGGTGGACAGCCTGACGGCTCGGGTGGAGGAGCTGAGGACTCTGGAGGAGCTGAGGGTCCGCCGGGAGAAGAAGGAGCGCCGCAAGACGGTGCACTCCTTCCCCTGCCTGAAGGAGCTGTGCACGGCCCCCAGGTACCCCCGCCCCGCCGGGGCTCTGACCGGCGGCTGACCACTGTCCACCTCCGCCACTGACCCAGCGGCGTGCTCCTTCTCCCCCAGGTACGAGGACGGCTTCCTGCTGGCCAACCCGGGCAGCGTGGACCTGGTGGAGCGCCGGCCCCCGGCCGAGGAGAACGAGCGGCTGAGGGACCTGGTGTCCTCGCTGCGCGCCGCCATGGCCGGCGAGCGCTCGCGGCGGGAGGGCGCGGAGCGGGCGTGCGGCGCGGCGCTGCAGGAGTTCCAGCGGCTGGAGCAGCGGCTGCTGGGGGCGGAGGGCTGCCGGCTGCGCGTGCAGGAGCTGGAGGCCGAGCTGCAGGAGATGCAGCAGCTGCGCCGGTCCCGGCTCAGCCTGCTGGGCGAGGCCGAGGAGGGCCTGCAGGCGCTGCTGGCCAACGGGCCCGAGACCGACTCCCCGGAGGAGCCCGGGGGGCCGGAGGGCGCCGCCGGCGGCGTGGAAGGAGGCGGCGGCGGGGAGGCGGGTGGGCAGCAGGGCCCCGTGCGCAAGAGCTGCAGCGACACGGCCCTCAACGCCATGTCGGCCGGCGGCGGGCGGCGGCCGGCCAGCTACGGCAACGGCGGGCGGGGCAAGCGGGGCATGTCCATCCTGCGGGAGGTGGACGAGCAGTACCACGCCCTGCTGGAGAAGTACGAGGAGCTGCTGGGCAAGTGCCGGCGCCACGAGGACAGCCTGCGCCACGCCGGCGTGCAGACCTCCCGGCCCGTGTCCAGGGACCCCTCCCTGAGGGAGTACAGCATGGCCGCCGCCGCCGCCGAGCCCGGGCCTGCCACCGCCGCCACGCCCGCCGCCGCCGCCACGCCCACGCCCCCTCAGGCCCCGTCCACCCCCGAGGCCCTGGAGGGCATCAGCCGGCAGGTGGAGCAGGTGGACAAGCGGCTGAGCCAGAACACGCCGGAGTACAAGGCGCTCTTCAAGGAGATCTTCTCCAGACTGCAGAAGACCAAGAGCGACCTGAGCTCCTCCAAGAGCAGGAAGAGCCACAAGTGAGCCCCCCCCCACCCCACCCCTTTCCCTTACCTCGCGTTAACCTCTGACCAGTCTTAGCTCGAGGGGTTTTAGTTTTTTCTTTGCGCCTCGGAACAAAAAAAAGCTACTTGTTGATAAGAAACTGCCAAATCTTGTATTTCACAGTGTGGCGTTTTTGGCGTCAGTTGCTGGTACGCATCAGAGCAGAGGATGGTGTCGTGGTGTGTCATTGTAATTTTTGCCATTTACTTTGTGTTAACTGGAAGCACTGATAAAGCCAAATGATTTGAAAAAATATATATTATTTGGTTGACTTGATTTGTAGCATGGATCTCATAACATTAAATGTAAAATGTCTAAAAACGGGTACAAAAAAAAAAAAGAATAAATCACTAGCTTTGATCAGAATGATTAGTGATGTTTAAATACCTAAAAAGCGGGCTGCCAGAGTGAACCAGTATCAGGACTTTCATGGCCTTGGATGGGTTGATCAGTTAAAATGTGCAACCTGAACGAGGAGAACTAGAATTTAAAAGTGTTGTAAGGGATGCAGCGGCCAGGTTAATTAACTTATGACCAATCGGTTTACAATTAGACACACATACACACAGAATTCCCAGTCTGAACACTTTAATGTGAACACAGGACATCAGTAAACTGGTGGTGTCACAGACGTTGTCAAACCCAGCCCATCAAGGAAAAACCATCAGTCCATGACATACCAAGCCAAACGTACATCGTTCATAAACTTGAGTAGATTTAAAAAACAAAAAAACAGGTTCATATTGCAGGATGTGTTAATAACCGGTGTCTGTCTGAGGACTGAGGCTCCTACACTGACTCGAAAGTGGAATTCAGATGACACGTCACCTCAGAGGGAGGCTGCATCTTTAACCAGAGTAATGCAAAGTGACGTGTTGGACACGCTGGAAACGTCCTACAGGACCCGAGAGGACACTGGGTGAACAGCCACAAGTACAAACTGGACCCTTAGAGTTCATTTATTTGATTTTAAAACCACTACGACCGCTGGAGTGAAGATGGTGTTTATTACCTACATGTAATGGCTTTTTCAAGTTGTCAGACACTAGGAGTCATTAGCTCTGATTCACTGTCCACATATTACAGGTTGTATTAAAACAGGCTCACACTGACTGTAATCTGAAGGCAAATGGCTCAACTATGCTGCCTACTTCTTCCTATCAGTTAAGGCCACATGGCTGCTTCTAAACGTCCATAATACCCTGATCAGAAGAGGGGCCAGCAGCGGCCAAAAAGAGGGGCTCGCAGAGGGTTAGAGGTAATGGGTTCCCCCCCCCGTTCTCTTAGCAGAGTTTGCCCAGCGCTAAACTATTTGGAAAAAAAAAGCATTGGCCTGAATTCCAAATACTTTAACAAGACCCAAGTACAAATAATCTGCTCAAAAGCTTTAGCGTGGCTGTGTCCAAGAGTCGTGTCCAGCAAAGATTGCTGAGCGATGGTACAGTGGCCACATGCCCCAGCGTTTGCTGTATGCAGCTATCAAGGCAGATGGTGGTAATCGTACAAAATAAGAAGGAACAGCAGGAAAAAAGTGGTACAGAGTAGAGGAAATCACATACAGATAATACTTTTTACTTACTTTTTTTCCTTATATAAACAAAACCATAAAAGAAAACTCTAGATTGTGCACATAATTTGCCATCTCCATTTTTTGTTTTTTTTTGTGTTTTGAGGATTTAATACTTATCAGAAAGAGTGGATGTCAAACGATTGAAGCGTTAGGATGGGAGGAATGATCAGATTGGAATCAAGAAGTATACTGCAAGGCTGAGGGGCTGATGGACGGAGAGAGCAAAAGCAGGAAAAAAAAAATCTACTAAGCAAAATCACGGAATGACAGACAGGAAAGGAAGCCGGACAAAGCAGAGGAAGACGCTGAAAGAGGAGCGGGAAAAAGGGAGGAATCAGTCTTTCCAGTCTTTCTTGATAGCCAGGCTCCACTCCCAGGACAGGTGGTCGTGCTTGTCGTCGTCGGTGAACTTGGACTTGATGTTGTAGGTGCCACGGACCAGCATCCCTTTGGGCGACTCCTCCATGGGCGTGAGGAACTCGTATTCCTCGTCCGGTCGCGGCCCGTAGCTGCCCACCATGTAGTCGGACTTATCAACTGGACGGCAAAGAGGGGGAGAAAAGTGGTTTAAGGACACTCCGGGGTTCCATGAGCAACATCGCCCCAGAGAGCATGTGGCTGCACCACATCTGCTCCAGCTCTGACTTCATTCTGCACACAACGTCCTAAACACGAGCTGTTTATGAAGCTGGTGGCTGTTAAGGGAAGGCAGCTTCCTGTCACTAAGGCCACTGATCTCTACAGTACGCATTTTGGCCATCAAACAGGACCTAAACAGACTGCAAAAGAAACCTGGGTTTAGCTAAACACTCTTAAAGTCCTGCCAGAGGAAAAAGCACTGCGGTGATTCATGTTTCCTGCTGATGCCGAGAGCAGCGTCTCAAACTACGTCAGGCACACAAAGCTAATAAGGAAGTAGATGGGACTACTAAATTTATGTAAATATGTGTCTTTATGTCCACCTTCAAAGAGGAAGTGCGTTTTAGCTTTGGTGAGTTAGCTAAGCTTATGGTTGTTTTGCAAAACAAATAAGAAAAATGGGGCTGCCTCACCTTTAACTCCTTTCCTGAATGACTGCTGAATGTACTTCAGGCCCGACACAATCTCTCTGTTCACCTGCAAAAAGGAACAAATTATTTCCACTGACATGGACGCAGCGCTGCTGGAGGTTCGATGGGGGGAACTCAGACCTTGAAGTTTATCTTTATTCTGTATTCGACTCCCTCCTTGAGTGTAAAAGGGTTCTTCCTGAAGTTTTCCAGGTCTCCTGCCAGAGGAAACAAAGAGATGAATGCCTGCCTTCACAGTAAATGTTGTCTTGTAACGCAGCACAGGTATGCTCCAGAAACAAAGCCCACAAATGCAGTAACCATACTGCCCACCAGGGGGCACAAAGCCTCCAAAGAGCAGCTGCTCTCCTGATCTGTTGTAGCTCAGCGCCTCCACTGAGGGGGGACAAAGAGAGCCACCAGGAAATGGCTAATTAACCCAGTTAACCAGGAATCATGTCATTGCTAATTAGTGGACGAATGACCAAACGGCTCCCTGGGTTTCTATTTACATACAGGACTAGCCGTGATCACTCTGGGACCTTCTGTTGTGCCATAATGTTGTTGTTGTTGTTTTTATTCTGCAAACTTTGGGCCTCAACCTCTTTCGGTCACTGGGATCTCAGACGTCGGAGGCATTTATCTCTGCGCAGACCAAACCTGCCATGTCTGATGCACCACACTCACCCTGCAGGTCAAGGATCAGAGGAGCAGGCGCGGTCTCACATAACAGGGTCATCCGTGTCACCTGGACATTTGGAGCAGTGGGATCTAAACAAAAACCAAACAAAAGAGTTAGAAAATATATGAAAATATATTAAGAAAATCCATCTACTGAGCAGATGTGCTGGGAAAAGTGGCCTTCTTTGCATGCAGAGGCTCCCTGTTGTAGTGGACGGGTTATTGAGGAGAAGGTGAACACACGGCAGACACCTGCTGCTTTGACATGCTCGTGAGGGCACTTTGAGTTTTGCTTGTTGTCATAGCGCTGTGAGAAAGTGCTTACTTTTGTGTCTGTTTGTAAAGATGAGGTCACAGTTGTCAATGCTCCCGGCTGTTTTCACAACAAATAAGCTGACACCCCATACTCCTCACTATTAGTACAACAAACAACAACTATGCGCGGTTTTGGACAGAAAGTCCCAGACTTTGAATATGAGGTTTTAGCAGACAACAAGATTTTGGTCATTTCTATACCAGCCTATGAAAACAAAAATCAAAATGCCTCAACGCCCTCTCTCCGTGGCACCAACCTGCAACCACGGCGGCTTTGCCCAGCAGCGCCTCCTTGTACTTCCGCAGGCTCTCGTCGTCTTTGTCCAGCTCCTGGATCTCCTGTAGGCTCTTCTGGGCGGGGGGCTTGTAGTTGACGGAGGCCTCGCTCTCCTCGTTGGCGGCGGCGATGGCGGCCAGCTGCTCGGGGGTGGGCTCCTGCTCTGCCATGGTGCGCTAAAACCTTACAGCGGGACGGAGGCCGGTTAGACGGGAGGAAAATGCACTACGGAGGAGTTCAGCGGGAGGCAGAGCGGCCGAGACATCCGGTCGCTGGAGGATTGCTCAACCAGAGGGAGATTTCTATTCATTTTAACCTCCAAAAGCAGAAGTACTGGACGGACGTAGAGCCCGTTACTCCACCATAAGGCCTAACGGACAAATTTATAACAACTTCTCTATCCAAACAGAGTCAGGAGACAAGGACCACCCACGGGTCGGGGGGGCACACAGTGGGTTACAACTGCATCGGGCCTTTGTCTGTCGAGCACCTCGGTGTGAGCCTACACATGTGTGAGCACAGGCTGACGAGAGCCAGGACATGAGACACAAGCCCTTCTCGGCTTTGGAGGCGGTTTGTAAGAGGCCACACAGAGGTCTGTAAGCCGGTGATTATCTGTGCCCCGGGCCTCACGCTCTCTCACTGGAGACGGTTATACGGACGACCGTCACAGCCCATCAGCGCTGACGGGAACGAGTAGAAAGAGACGGCCGCCTCTGCACGCGGAGCCCGCCACTTGTTTTCAGAGAAAGGAATGGTTTGGAAAATTTAATGTGGTGGAAAAACAGTTATTGATAACAGCTGGACTTTAACAGAGCGGGCCAACACCTGCGAACGCCAGCTGGATGACGGCACTCCTCATAACTCGTGGGAGGTTTGTTCTCGCCCGGTTCTGGCCAAAGCCCCCCCCCCCCCCCCACCATAAAAAAACTCCCCGCGCACAAAGCAACCCGGCAGCTCCAGAAAATCACAGCTGAACTTTAGAATTCTGGCTAAATTAGAAGGATAGGAGAAGTGAGGAAAGAAGAGTTAAAAATAAAAACGGGAAACATGCTTTTATTTAGTCTGCCCTAATCTAAATAACGACCTCAAGCTATATATCCCGAATGTTTGACATTTGTGTGATACGACAAAATAACTCTACTTCCAAAAGTACAACAAAGCAAGAGCTCATGGTGTTGTACAGATAAAAAGGGAACGAGGAGCAGATTACCAGAAAGGGAAGTGTCTGAAATCTATTCAATGATCGATTACTAGTAAAGGAAAAAAAAGAAAGCCCCACAGGAAAACAACATCAGTGCTGCAGCACATGAACTAAAAATGAAGATGAGAGATGAGTTACTTCTCCATTTGGGTCCAAGTACATTTGCAATAAAAAAAAGACTATAAATCAGCCACTAATTTCAGGTTGACATGGGAATCAGAGTCATTTGCTCGCCTACCACATCCAGCAGAGTCAAACACAAAGGAGGACTGTCCCGGCACATGTTGCCTTGTAAGGCCAGCTTAACCTGCACGTCGAAGGAGGAAATAGAAAATAACAAAAACTTCCTGCAGAACGACCGCAAAACTGGTTCGCTGCTGTGTGTCTAACCCTGTTGTGCCTACACATATCAGGACTCACAGGACCTTAGAACACTGCTAATCCCCCCCCCCCAAAATGGGGCCTCTGAGCCGGTCAGAGAGAAGGAGCGGGGTAAACAGAGTCATGAACCAGTAGTTTTTTCCTCATAGCTCGTGCAGCACACAGATGTGGCTCAGCAGGAAGTGCTCAGTCAAATGAGACGGAGGTGTTGCTCAGCTGCTTAGAGCCAGGGTGGCATCTCCTTTCCAGCCAAGACGGCCGATTTCCTCCCCACTACACTACAAGTATTAAGATATTCTATTCTTTTTAAAATTATACACTCACACTTGTCAACTTTCTCAAAACAAAGTAAACTTTTCTCTGGACTCTCACTGTCGACACATTCAGAAGAGTTTCTATCCGAGTGTGTTATGTAATAGCTGCAAAAACACCCCATCAGAGATGCCATTTTAATAAGCTATGCGACAGTTGATTTGTTAAAGTAAAGACACATGAGCCCAGTAAAACAAGATTAACAATGATGACATCAGCACCCTCGTAATGATAGACCTTTTTTTCCTTTTCTGGCTGAAACAATGCAAGTTGTGCTTTAGCGGCAACGCACTGCGCAGCCAGGAAAAGGTTCCATCATTGTTCAGCCGGCTGGGAATCAGCTCTGCGGTCATGGGACGGGATGTGCTGCTCGGCTTTCAGGTCACAGCCCCCAGGCCCGTCACCGGCGGCCTTCAGCCGGGGGTCCGACTGCCTGGGGCCTGAACCGGGCCTGTTCCTTAGCAACACAGCTCAGAGTCTGCTAAAAGGTGGGATTATTGAGAAAAAAAAAAAAAAAAGGAATCCAGGCTCCTTTGACAGGAATTCCCCTGAGCGTAGCAGATCAGGGACAAGGGAATTCTTTACTATGCACGGCATGTTGAGAGCCTGGCGGCTCAACCTCAAACTCTAATAACAACGACCGAACCATTCTCCCAGCGGAGCAGCAGCTAGCCCCATGATTCCTACAAGGCCGACAGAGAAGGGAGGTATCATGTATCGACCCATCCCTGACAGTGGCACAAAATCTCTCATTTTAAGTTTGTATCATTTGGGTTTGATCCGAGCAAGAAAAGTGCAACAAACTGGGACTGTGGGGAGCTTGTGTCATTTCCTTTTTACAATTCACTAGTGATTTTTTTTTCATCTTCATATCTTGACATTTTAAAAACGAGCGTCGGTTTGACCTAACCAGAGGTCAAATCTTAAGCATGCGATCAGGTTAAGTGACATTTCATGTAATCTGACCGGCTCTGTGAACACAACGCAACAGATGCTGATGTTCAATTTTTTTTTTGTAAAGGTCAATACAAGAGAGGCAGCAACAGCAAACAACAAATCAAAGCCCACAGAAACCCTGAATGCCTGCTCAAACACTCCTCTTCTGCACCCTATGCTGCTTTCAAATGTCTAAACAAACTGGCTTTGAGAATGATTCTAAATAGTAAGGTAGTAAGGTCATTTGAACGTAACGCAGAACGCACACGTTTCTCAGCTTAACCACAGCGGCTTCAACGACAAAATACGGAAGTGAAAATCTCCCAGTTGATCCTTTATACCCCTGAATTTCCATAAGATGGACAACAGCAGGACATGAGTGGCGCCTGAAATCCCTGTGAGGTGACATTTATTTTGGCCCTGCAGCTGCTTTGATCTCGCCTTCTGATGTTTCTCATGCAGCATTGAAAACTATGTGGGCAGCAGAGACCTTTAGACTTTCATTTCACCCAGCCTCTCTGGAAGGGCACTTCCCCTATCATACAGCTGTGATAAAGGCTCATCGGCTAAAGGAGCACGGCTCACTTTCCTGAACAGAAGCCTCTGAATTCTAACCTCATTTGCTCTGAATAAGTGATTCTGCAACAGCCCAGATGCAGCCACGCTGATCACATCCTGTATCCTGTGTGTGTGTGTGTGTGTGTGTGTGTGTGTGTACTGCGCTAGAGCCTGCCTCATGCACGCACTACACTACGGGGGGAGATTCTTAACGTGCATCAAATCAAACTGCCACCGCAAGATTTTAGCCCATTCTGTTTTTTAGGTTGATTTATGTTTAGTCTATCAGTGTGGAAATCGGTGTAAAAGCCAAGTCAGCTCTATTATGCAAGATTGTGATAACAACGATGGAGTATTTTTCTTTGTTTTTTTATCCAAGCAAAGCTGTGACTGGTGTGTGTTGACTGTCAAATATCTGCAAACTTCCTTTTTCATGCGAGAGCTAAATGATTCACATCCTTTAGCGCGCCAAACCGCACCACTGCAGAGACAAAGCACAACTCCTCCTCTGTACGCACGTCTGAGAGGCCAGCCCGGGCACGTAGGTGTCAAAAAGTAGAATAAATGCTTAAAGGAATTGTTCTTTAAAACGTGTAGGGCTCTATCAAATCGAGGAGCCAGAGCTAAACTTGCCTAAGCTTTAAGGAAGTGTTGCAGGGAGGGCTCTGGCCAGAACTGACGCAATGCAGCCTTAGCAGAAGTAGAAAACTGAGTTAAGCAAGAACAAAAAAAAAAGTTAACTCACCTAGCAGTCTGATCGAAATTCCTCAGAGTGTCATGAAAATTGTTATATCTATGCAGTTTGGATTAGACTCAGCACAAATCAAACAAACAATGAAGGGAGGGGCTGCAAGACGCAAGGGAGGAAAAAAAAAAACATTCTTTCCCAGGAAGGACCAGAACAAATAGGAAGCTTTAAAAATGGCAAGCGAGAAATCCCTGCACAGACCATGGGGGAAATGGAGCGGCTGAGGTACCAGCTGAGGGCTCCAGAGAGAGGCACCCTCCAGTCCTAAAGTAGGCTGTGGCTTCCACAAAGAACAGGATTTGCAATCTTATATGAAAGTACAAATACAAATGAAAATCCCACTGAAGAATTAGAAATATGTATATTTAAATTCAATAGCACTTATAAAGGCATTGGAGGTTAAAATGATACAGAGGAGCCGCTTATCACGGCCGCTCAAGAGGTTGAAGACGACCTCTCAACCTCTCAGAGATGGTGGATGTGGGGGGGTTAGCATACCACCACTTCATGCTCTGAGGCTGAGCGAAAACAGAGACGGCCACCGACATGACTCAACATGGCTGGGGAGCACTACACTGACAGAAGTAAAGACATATTTTACTGTGACATGAAAAAGGACTACAGCAAAGGAATCCCTGCTTTTTTAATCCTACTCTAACCACCGGGATGGACTTTCTGACCCTTGCACTCCCTACTAAGAGATGCTGAGAGGCGTAGAACTTCTGCCTGACAAGCAAAAGTCTCTTTTTTGTTTAAAAAAACAACATTTTTATTTGAATGTGCCACCCTGGGGCTGTAGGAAAACATTTAGAATAGAAACTGCAGACATGCGGCCATCATCTCTGCTGAGAGAGTGATTTTTACTATATGACAGTTTTAAAACTTTGACGATGGAGGGAGAAAAGGATGTATTTTTTTATTACCATATATCACATGCAGGAAGGGAAGGGCGGATTTGCGTGATCAGGCAGAGCCTTTAAGCTTTACTATCACACAAAAGTCAAACAAGGCGACTTCTGATCCCGGCAAATGATCCGTGTGCACTTAACTGAGGAAACCGTCAAAAAGCCAAAATGGTGGCAGGTTTTTTTAGGTGTGAGCTGAATCAAATAAGAAGACCGCCGAGTTCCAGGAAGTGGCAGAAAAACCTTCCTCATCTCCCCGTGCGCATGCTAGGGGGGTCAATGGCGTTTTCTGGAAGCTGAATAAATGACGCACTCGAGCAAAGTTTGGGTTGTCCACTAGTCACTACACAAACTACATGTGTGCACTATTAAATGCAATTGAAGGCATTATCGTTACCTAACCGCCAACACAGGCAGCTCAGAGCAGGCTCACACCCGGAAATTCACAGCTGACAATCGCTTCCACTTTCCTTACAGAGGGCAAATAACTTTAAAACAAAGCGATAAACTTAATGATAATAAATGGTGAAACAAGCAGGTTATAAATCAAGAATGAAAAAAGGCCGTCCTGAACATAGGAAGTTTCTCTTCGGTAAACTAACTGGTCGTTTTTAGAAGTTAATCTTTACAGCAGTAAGTTAGCCGATATTCTTTTCACCCAAATTGAAAACCTAACTGAATTAACAATATCTTCCACAGAAAGTGTGATTTACGGGCTAGAGCGAGCTATTCTAGGACTCTGAGGGCTGTTTTAATAAGTCTTACCGTTTCGCTGTCGGTAGGCTGGGACAGTCTGCAGTGAATGGAAACGCAGCGAAGCGGCGGAGGAAAAATCAGAAGCAGCTACCGCTAGCAGCCACATCCGGTCCCCCACCTTCACAATAAGTCCGCCATCTTAGGCGTTTAAAGGTGACACGTTTGGAACACCATATTTCTGTTACAAAAAGTTATTGCTTCATAATAATTGGACAGCCCGTTCCTTGAAGTTTACATTTTTAGATTATAATTAGACTATTTATTAAGTATGCAGTATATCTATGTTTCGTTATTTCACACGTTAACAATAATGCTTATATCAAATCGTTACAAATGCTTTTCATATTATCCATGATGCAAAACAAATACAATGCAGTAATATCATAGCTTTAAGAAAATATATATGCATACATCTGTACAAATAACATAGTTTACTAATGTATGTAACGTCACTGAAGTGCTATGCAAGAAAAGAAAATGTACTTCAAACATGAAAACCTGGTCGGAAGTAGTAGTTGTGAAATGATTGTTTAGCACCTGTAGATCAACTTCCGGAAGAAAAAGCGCTCTGGCGCGAGAGTTATGTCGATTGCCGCCTTTCGGGGTTAGGAAATTGAACTTCACAATTTTTACTTCTCACTTGCTCTTCGGGTAGTGCTCATTATGGGTCAAATAAAGTAGCAACATTTTCCATTTATCGAGCGGACTTGAGCAAATAAAGTACATTTATGTAAAACGTGTTAGAAAACTTGTGATAGATACACAATGACATCTAGTGGTCACTTCAAGTAATGTTCACACTGCATCAACCGCAAGCCATCTATTAAGAGGCTCAAACTACTTTTGGTGCTTTATAAGTGGCAAATCATACTTAACTCAAAGAAGTGTTTGCAAAAATGAATTTGCCACCCCTTTTCAGGTCATAACTACGTCAAAAGCTATCATTTTAATGCTCAATATTCAGCGTGGTCTTAAAACATTACGTAAATACAGACTGGGGAACAGACGAACAATGACACTTGTTTTGGTTAATATGCACTGCAGGTTTTTATTACAAGTTTTATTTACTACAGGGTAGAGGGACTTCAATAACCTACAGCCAAAACCATTTATCAGAAAAAAAAGAAAAAAAAGCACTGGTAAAAAACACTTTGGAGTATTTAAAAGAAGTTGGAACAATTTCAATCACATCAATAGACAACCAAGTGTAAAATATTCTGCACATTTGTAACAACCACTCCCTTCTGTGCAGACAGGAAGGGACATCAAGGAAGAACATAACTTCTTAGCTGGTATCCATCTGAGAAAACAAAGAATGAAATCAGACCATCGTAAAACAACCAGGGAACTTAAAACACCTGACAGAGTGCTAGACATACCCTAGCATTGTAGGCATCTAACTGGGCATCTAGCTCTTCTGCAGAAAGCTGCTGTTTGCTGGTACCACCACGGGCACCCCGCCCTCTTCCTCGGGGGCCCCCTGCACCCCGTCCTCCTCTGCCTCTCTGCATAGCGCCAAAACCGCGGCCTCTGTTCATGCCTCCACCACCTCTGTTCAGACTGAAAAGCACACAGTTACACACAACCGCCATAAAAAAGCATACATTAAAATGATCATTTTCCACTGACCCCTGCATAGGCCGCCTCTGTGTGTCAATCTGTGATGTGACAAGCTGTATGTTCATTGGCCGCCCTAAAGAGACAAACATGAACTCTTAAACATGGAACAGCAGTATGATGACTTTACTTGATAGGCAACAGGGTCCCAAGGCTTACCATCAAGTGGAATACCATTGTACTGTTTCATGGCTTTAAGGGCATCTGTCCGCCTTTCGAAGTGGACATCTGCTGTTCCCAAACTTCTTCCTGATCGGTCATAGTGAACTGCAGCTTTCTTCAGAGTTCCAAACTCGGCAAAAAGTTCCTTGAATGAAAGAGGGAAAACTAAACTATCTGCCCAAGCAGATACCTGTCATAGCAAGTGTCTTCAGAGAGAACATTTAGTACCTGAATGTCTGCATCTGAGACCCCAAAGTCCAGATTGGAGACTAGCAGCTTTCCTCCTGTTTCCACGCCAGCTCCTCCACCGCCACCAGCGGCACCATTGAAGCCGCTGAAGCCGTTGTCAAACATGTCGTGTTGCCACTTATCTGGAAGCTGTTTAGGCTGCAACAGATGAAAGAGACGCACCTGCTGACTTCAGGATCCCCTTGCCTCTGTCAATCACAGAGTCCACATGGCTGGTTGTTGGGTTAAGCAGGGGCTCCACGTCCAACATGGCCAGAGTGCTCAGCTCCCTCAAGAGGGTCCCCAATTTTTCCAGCCCACCCCATAACTACAATTAAGTCAATCACTTCAAACAGATAAGACATTTACAAGACAAACAAGTGTATTTTAAAAAGCAAGGGGATGTCTTGCATAACTTTTTAAAAACACATACTTTTGGCACTTATATTTTAATAACATGCTATGACAATACGTTTACAACATGTCTATTTAACTACTAACAAACATAATACATCTTCCCAATCCCACCCCATTTATTAATCTAAACCCAAAGGAGTTTCCCAGTCTAACTACCAGAAGTGCCCACTGTTCTCTTGCCATCTGCGCCTCCACCAAAGCCTCTCCAGACATGCTCCTCGGGTACACAGGCGGTCACCATCTGAAGCAGCGTAGCCTCCAGCGTTGCATAGTGTGTTCTCGCCCACCAGAGTTCTTTGCCATGCCATCGGCTTTCACGTGGGAAAATTGTCCGTAAGATGTAAGGGGATGGAAAAATAGAGGACCCGATACCCCCTCTTTCTTTATGAGGGTAGAATGTGTGAGCGTCCATTTTGAGACCACGCCATTTTGGCTGGGGCTTTGTTGGGCTCGTCTAGAGACACATTCAACCTTAAGTAGTGAAGAATTGCCTTTTTTCAAATTTATCAGGGGAATTAAAGTCCATTTATCCATCCACAAGAAATAGGCGCCATGGTTGAAAGCCACCAAGCGGGCCTCGAGATACCAGCCAGCCACTCCCCGAACAAAAGGCCGCCTGGTCGCTTCACCGGGACTTGGAAAAAGACAATGCTCCCGTAAGCAGTGAGAAATCATTTGAGGTAGAACTTTCCCGATGAAGTTGTTTCCTTTCATCGCCAATTTGACACTTGTCGTAGAAAGCCGATATTGACCTTTGACGACTAGCCTTATTTTACGGCGCTGGATTCAAAATGGCGCTGTTGAGGCCCTCACGATTCCACTTTAGCCAGTTAGCTAACGCATCCACTCTCCGACGGCCTCTTCTCCAATGGTGATTTAAGACATTTGGGTTGTGGGAGACGGGACACATAATGCAAACAACTTCCATTTAAGCTCAACCGCCAACCATCGAGCTCTCCTCTGAAGGAAACTCGGCGGTTAGGCATATTCGCTTGACTAGCAAATTGGCTAGAGGATTAGCTAGCAAGCCTACTGGAGAATAGAAGGATGTAAACCAGGCATTTTCAGCTGTGCCGAAGGTTTCTCCTTTCACTGCTCATTCCTTTAACTTTCTCATACCCTGCTGTAAGGTGTTGGTCTGCCTCTAGCGCGGCTCAGGTTCTGTCTGCTCCTCATGGGGCCAGAACCGCCGCCTCGGCCTCCAAATCCGCCGCCGACGCCGCCACCAAGACGTCCTGGGCCTCCTCCACGGCCGCCGCCGCGGCCTCGACCTCTTCCGCCACGGCCTCCGCCTCTCTGCTGCCTGTTCTGTTTGATAATGTCGTCTAAAGACATATCCATTTTATCCGCCATTATGCTGCCCCAATACTGCTAAACTATCAAAGTTATATAAAAGATAAACCCTAAACTGGATGAGTCCCTCTCCCTGTTCTTAGCTCAACGCTCTATGTAGCGCCGACAAAACACAATGAACCGAAGTCCACACGGATCTTAAACTGGTTCGCCTACAGCCTCACGTATCCCTGACGTCATTACGTAATTAGCAAAAATTGACACACGGTCACCCTCTACTGCTAAGTGACCAATATTGCAATATTCACCCTTGTTTCGAAAGAATTTCGTCCTTCACCCATACATTAATTTCATTTGGAACTCAAATGCTCATTCGTGTTTATTTTTAAACATGTTGTGTTGTCATAGCATTACTTGCTTCGTATCCTTTGCTGACAATGCAATGCCATTATCTCAAGTACTTGATATAATAAAGCTCTTATCTGTACAAATTTACTTCTCATTTACTGTGTATTTATATAGTAAATGTATTAATTGGTAAATACTTTAAATTGAATTCAGTGATGTCAAAATCATTACAATTAATATTAACCAAGGCATATTCCAAGCAGTTCTGTAAAAGTCTTTTATTCAACATTTTGTTTCAAGGCTTAGAGGAAGGGGTTTAACGTAGGGCTCCGTACTTGCATACTCTAATTAATAAAGTCCATCAGAGGGCAAGGAAACGTATGATAAAAATGTTGGCTTTCTACATTGTATTTTGGCTTTTAAACCTTGCTCCTGAACGGGGTATCCAATGTTAGCGATCAATTACTTCTATCTATTTTCCAAAAACAAAACAAAAATAGAAGTCAGCCTTTTCGTAATTTCCTCCAAAGTCATTTAATATTGTGTTTAAGACTGCAGTCTTCTGTGTCCTGTGTGGAGCTTCAGCAACAGGTGTCAGCAAATTCTCATGACTGCCTGCATCAGTCCTGTCCACGTCACGAATGTAAGTATGAAGATTCTTTGAACTGAAAAGCATGAAAAATAGAGGGCAGAATTTGTGCTCCTTGAAATCCCATTTTTTCCTTTTAGTCAGTTGTAAAAACAAATAATAAAAAAGAAAAAAACAATAAAGGAGCTATTATATTCCAGAGTACAGAAATGAGACTTGCATTCTGTATGTAACTGGCCAACAGGGTAAACTTTCTGGCTGACAAAGGGGCGATGGATGAAAAGTTCTTGTGGATAATGGGTGGAAAAAATGAAATCTGATCTTCACGGAAAACACTAAGATTTCTTGGAGTCCTGTGTGTTACGTTTTTTTAGGTCACTCAGGTCCACTGGTGTGAAAGCTGAAAAATCAAACAGAGAAATTAATAGTCTAAAGTAGACTGATTCATTCATGTAACCTAAAAATACAATGCTATGCTGTAACTTACAATGTAAGTTAGGGTTAGGGTTCTTCTCCACGTACTCCTGTGGTCCACGGTCATTACGTTCACTGTTTTGTGTTGATCTGATGTCTCTGAGCACACACTGCCAGGCTGCCAAAGAGCAATTGCATTTATTTATTTTACCATAAATTAAGTCCAACTGTGGAAATGAATCAGTAAAACACAACAAAACACGCTGACTGAAGCAAGACATCTTACTCAAAGACTGAGGGACATGGGTAAGTGTTCATTTGTTTAAAGTTTATATCAGTGTTGTTATAGTTTTTGTGGAGAGTGCATGAAAACTACTTTTAAAGTCTGGCTTTAGAAGTCTCTCTTCTTCAGGTTTGTAACAAGTGTAAATCCTTAACTTATTTTTTGGCTGGTTAACATATAATTAACTGGTGGATAGAACAAATGCCCTAAGCAAATAGTAATTAATTCAAGCACAGGTCAAGTATTATCAAGGAAGCTCCCCTTATTCAATTAAATTCAAATGAAATTAAAAATACTTTATTTATCCCAGAGGGAAACTAAATGATGTAACACATTTGGTCAAGTTGTTATTATAGATTGTGATGGCTGTGGGCAGAAAAGACCTTCGATAACAGTCTGTTTTACAAGCAGTCTGAAGGAACTTATGACTGAAGAGACTCTGTTTTCCAATTACAGTCTCATGAAGAGGGTGGTCAGGGTTGTCCATAATGTTCTTGATTTTAGGCAAAATCCCTCTTTGTATCATCATCTCCAGAGGTTCCCCAGAACAGAACGAGCCTTCTTGATCAGATTATTGAGCCTTTTTACGTCCCTGGCTCTGATGCTGCTGCCCCAACAGATGACAGCAGAGGAGAGGAGTAAAAACATTGTCGGGCTCTGGGTTGTGTAAACAGCAAAGACATAATCATCACTAAGTAGCTCAAAATATGAACAAGGGATAGTTTTGGATGCCATTATAGATATACTGCAGGGTTTTTTGTCCTTCCAAAAGAAATGACTGAACTGACTGAACTCCATCTAAAACATTGCCCAGGACAGCGTGTATGTGTTGAACACTGTGCAAAACGCTTTGACTGAAGAATTTTCACATGGTAAATATTAGGACTCCAAAAGCCCACCATTTGTTTTTGTTAATGAGACTGTGGTAACATTGCTTGCTTCTTCAGTTCGGGTCCTGGTTTTAGAAGCAGTCAGATAGCAAATCTGTCTCGTAATATACTCTTCCAAAGTCATCATGGGTGAAAACATATTCCAGCTGAATTAAAATTGAAATGGCATTAACACTTGGTTCCGTGGACTTCATCAGTTTAAAAGGGCAGCCATGTGAGAATGAAGGGAAACATTGCACATTTTAAAACCTTTTTGACCTAAAAAGGTGAGATTCTTGTAGCTGACTTCAACAGAAGTCGACAGGCTGCCAGGCAACATAATGTAGTTTTAGTTGTGATAAAATTAATGATGTAAATGATGGATTTATGCTACATCAAATCCAACAGATGGTTGTTCAACGTCACACTCACTATCATGTATGAAGCGCACATTCTCCTCATGTGCGGGGGTAAAGAGCTCCCCACTGTTAGTTGGGGATCGGGGGCTTGAAGTCCTCTTGTAACTATTCACCATCCTGGGAGCAGATGAGCTTCAAAACATGAAAACATCAACATTAGCATTGGAAAAAGGAGTCCCCTCTGTGGGACTTTTGTTATTTCTATCACTCTGCATTAATCATAAAATTACACTGAGTCTGGAGATTAAAAAAACAGCCACAAATGTTCCCAGACCTGGTCATTCTGTTTGCAGTCTGTACTCGCTCCTCGCTCCTCTGGTGAGTGGATCTGATGGATCAAAAAGTTCACATTCCTCTGGTAATATCCCGCAATACTCAACAATGACAGCACTGGGACTCCCACATGATCCAATAGGTATTTTTCAATGGTAAACAAAGACGCGGTTACAACTAAGCTAACACCCATAACTGTCTGATGCCCTTAGCTGATGGCTACTCGCCAGCGAAACATTTGTTTGCTAGCCTTTTACTGACATTCACAATTAAATATAATAATCTGATAACCAAAGGTAAGTTTTGCCACTATATAAGAAAAATCGTTGCTGTAGAAGTGAAATATCTCCCTTAGTTATAAGGCAAGGTGGTTGCCAGAAAAAATAAACACATTTAGACGTTAGCTAAACAAGCTTTTGTTTACGTTTTGACATGAATAGCCTCAGTGATGTTAGCCGTAGGTAACAGAACCAAACCTTGTATGAGAAAATACCAAACATAGTTTGCACCAACTTGTAAAGCATTCTTAATTTGCCGGATATATTTACCGCTAGATCAATATTCAGAAGCGCAGCTAACAAAAGATTTATTGTAACCTGAATTATTCCAACTGGCTAACTTTAGCCTTGTGGCTAGTTAGTCGGCATTTACAGTGTCCCGTCGTAGCGTTAGCTTCCAGGAGCTAATGATTTATTATCGTAGCTGGGATAGAAAATTTACCTGAGGAAGCCTAGTACAATGATGCTATTTTTGAGTTTCTTAAAACCTGGCGTAAATATATTTAACAAACCTTGGTGGAATACCTCTTCTCGTTTTCTTTATTCAGAGACTGTGAACGCCGTTAGACCTGGCTAAAACGTTGCCAATGCCAACCAATCATTTCCGGTAAGAAACACGGAAGAGAAAGGGTATCCAAAAACAAATCAGTGATAATGATAATAATATACTTTGTGTTCAACGAACGAATATACCCACTTAATGTAATTCTTTATTAAAATAATCAATCAGAGATATATTTGTATTACCACATCTCTTTTTCCAACCTATTATTCATGTTGGTACAATTATCGTATTCGAATTTGCATAAGAATATTCATTGGGGGAGTTCAAGGATGGATTATCACCTTTTTAGATTGACTTTTGTAGAACCTGGCTCAAACTTAAATGTTAGGAAAAGATACACCAGAGGGACAAGACTAGAGAGGATGGCTTATTAATTTCAGTTTTCACACAACAATGTGCTTTCTAGTTATCAATCATGAAAATTATTTCTATGATATGTTGTTTAAATCACTTTAACCCCTCAGTGTGCTTCAGAATATTAACCAAAGGTCTCCAATGGCCTGTGTGCCAATATTCATACAGGGTGCTTTTGAATAATAGTAATAGTATAGTGAGAGCAATAGTATAGTAATAGTATAATAGTAGTCTTATTTGACTACTACTGCACAAGTGTGTTCAAAATACTTAATAACATTGAGGGGATTCAGGAATCTGAGTACCAACTTCTCCCTACTGGATTGTTGTTCTACAACTTAGTTTAACTTTTTTTAACAGATCACAGTAGCAGCATGTTCATATAAAAGTTACCTTTATTTATGAAAATGTACAAAATTAACAATTAAACATGAAACAATAAGACTTTCATTGATAACATTTGAATTTTTTACAGCAGAAAGGTAATATTATATTAGGGGAGATGCTGCAGCACTAGAGGAGCATGGACACCATAAACATTATGCTTATGTGTCTATCTGTTTTATGACAGTCAGTATGTTTCTTTTATCTGAATGATCCTCTTTCTGCCCAGCAGGGAGGACATGTGGCAATGTATAAAACTCAATCATCTCAACCCAAATCCTGCAGTGGAAATATAGTATACATTTCTCTACAGTGTGATAAGTGCAACCAGCTACATAAAAAATCAAACACAACTGGACACAAACTTGAACTTAAAAGCTGGTCGATAGAAATACAACTTTTTCAAGAAAAAAATAGATATCAAGACATGGCCTATTCTCAACAATTCAAGATATTTAGGTTCTATCACATGTAAGGCAATTACAGAGAAAAATATTCACAGCACTTACAACAAGAGGGTAACAAATATACAAAAGCGCAAATAAAATCTTACACATCATAAAGTAGAATGAAGTCACTCCCAGAAACAGATTAACAGTGTATTGCTCAAAGGATGTAGTAATCAAAAAGAAGGTTGAGATTTTTGTCAGTAACAAACACAACATTGCATTACAGCACCAGTGATTTAATACAGACAACAGAGAAATATTCATCCATTCTGTTCAGCTTATTGAGAGTTGTTTACCGTTTGCTCTCTTTTTATGATTCATATCGTGTTTCTGGTTCTCTCTCGGGTCCATATGGTGTTCTGTCACACACAACCAGTTTCAAACAGCTTGGTCAGCTCTGTGCAGTCTGGGTCAATAAGATCCACAGGCTTCTCTCCACTTTCATTCTCTGCTTCTGTGCTTGCTCCTATTGCAAGAAGATACCTAAGAGGGAAATAAATAGAAATAGTTCTAACCAAATACAAATTCTCTGTGCAAGTTTTTCTAAATATAGAACACAGGTAAATCATCAGTGCATCTGATCTTAAATGGCTGTGATATGTCATTACTAGATTGTCTCAGCTTGTCTTAAGCAACATATGCTAAATTGGGCTGTCATATTAATCTCATTTGGCTAATTATAGATTTATTACTTTGCAATCTCTGGGTAGCCATCACTGCAGGCCATATGTAGGGGTGTCCAGCCATCTTCATCTCTCTGATGGACATCGGCGCCGTACTTCACAAGCAGCTTCACCACCTCCAGGTTTCCTGTGAGCACTGCCTCATGAAGGGCCGCCATCCCTGCACGTACAAACACATCAGTCTCTCACACCAGCAAATCAGTGTATTAAACCATTCCCCTTCTAATTCCAATACCCTCTTAAATATTATGGCAGTATATTGGGGATATCTGACAATAAAAATGATGACTATGGGACACAAAACTTAAAAGCTGTGACGTCCTTTCTCACCTGAGTGGAAAAGGGTATCCACCCGAACCTTTCTTGCTCTCATGAAACGGCCAATTTGCTCCAGGTCTCCTCGTCTAACAATATCTTGGAAGACGATGTCGTTGGGGAAGTGCACAGTTCTCTTTGCAGGTGTGACGGGTATGATGGGCACAGGGGTTTCCTGTGCTTGTGTGCGACGCGCTGAACTGTATCGTGAGCCTTTGCCGTATGACGGGACGTATGTTGATGCGGCCTTGTAGCTGGGCGTGTAATGGGTCGGTGTGTAGTACGTGCTGCTGAGCTGTGTTGGGGTGTACTTTGATACTGAAGCGTATGTGGATGTGTGCGCTGTCGGTGTGTAATGTGAAGGGTTGAAAGAGGAAGGTGTGTGGTATGTTGGCGTGTACTGTGAACTGCGTGTGTATGTAGACAGTGGTACATGGTAGTTGTACTTCATCCTTGCAGTGGTTGTAGCTCTGTCTCCTCCAATGCGTTTAGATCAGGAGGAGGGAAATAAAGAAATCCAATGGAGCACAATTATCCAAAGAAAGAGCAGTATCCTTTGCTCTGTGTCTTTCTTGCTTTTTCCTGGCTTTATCCTTTGGGTTTCTAGCTGAGGCAGCTCCTGGTTGTCTCAAATAACACCAGCACTTTCCAAATCCTTTGCTTCCCCTAAACGAGTCCAAATCCTCTTCTCGTTTAGCTGGAAACGCTGTCTCGTTGGCAGTTCATTTCTTCTACTTGAAACCGTTTGTCACAGAGTTTGTTTGCTGTTGCACTGAGCCCGAGTCTGATGGGGAAAGCCATACAGCATCCCTATATACCCTCTGCAGTTCTATTTTCAGGTCATATATCCAATGACTTCAGCTTAGAAATGAGTGACCCTCGTCCCACTCCTCCCACTGTCACATGTCCACTGACTCCCCCAGATCACCCCTAGATCATAAAAAATGTTGACAACCACCATGTTCCTTTTCGCTTGAGACTCAATTTCAAAATGCTCTTGCATAAACATACTGAAAACACAGATGGACGTTAAATCTAAATGTTGTCATAGCAGCGATGTTCTGAGCCAAATTATTCCCTAACTTTGTTTTATTAACAATGTAAGATGACTATAATTTAGCCAGCCAAAAGGATTTGAAGGGCAAACAAACAAAAGTAAAAAAAACAGCAGTACATAATTTTAGGGATGTTTTGTTGATTCATCAGGTTTTTTTTAAATATTGCAAGGCGTAGTTCTTTCATGTCTCTCGGTATGCAAGAGATATTAAAGAATGATGTAAAAAAAAAAACTTTTTTCCAACTTGAAATGTACAGAGTGGGTCCACACAGTATTGGCTTTTCCTTTTGAATCACTTTGGTCATGCCCTCCACTGACCTGTAGGTCTGAGTGTCCCTCTTGATGCTGCCCTTTACATAATAACTGGATAGTAAAATTTATCCTCCGAAGAGGTTATA
This sequence comes from Menidia menidia, assembly GCA_907169785.1. Lineage (NCBI taxonomy): Eukaryota > Metazoa > Chordata > Actinopteri > Atheriniformes > Atherinopsidae > Menidia > Menidia menidia. Next base: position 6,767,808 of record CAJRST010008890.1, on the reverse strand, counting down.
CTGGGGAGCCCAGTTTTGGAAAACTGAGAGAGCAGTGGTACTAAATGTAACCTCTCCCCTCAAATGTCACTGAAAAGTCACATGGTTGCCATAAATGCAGCTATTTACAACCCTGAACTTTTGTCCCCCCTCTGCAAGATGGACTCACCAAAAATATATAGGTCTGCATTAATCATAAATAGGAATCTTTTTGGTCTTCTTGTGAGCAGTGGAGAGATTCTTTTTTCACTTGATGTTTAAACTATATTCCAACAGCTTTTAACAGCAGTGTGATTGGCGCTGTAACATTACGTTAGTGGCAGCAGCTGTCCCTGGACAGACCTCTAAGATGGGCAGAGCTGGATATAACTGGATCGAAAACTTTTGGAAGACGCCTTGTGAATTTCAGACATGCCGCCAATGAAACAGAAGTAATACTATGGCTGCGATTCCAAGTCTTTTTTGTTTGTGACTTCAAAGTTTAAACTCACTCCAGGAATCCTTATCACTTACTTCAGTCCATGTTGGTGTACTCCAAACTTTAGCATGAAAGATAAAGTTAAAAATATAAAGATCACAGAGATTATTATAAGATTATTTTCCCTTTCAGATTGTAGGGATCTGTGGCTAAATATTGATCATCTGCTTTTATGGGATCATATCTAACCACAGAGAGGATACATTTAAATCTGTTGTCTGAATGTTTTTAGGGCTATTGGTGCCGGGAAGCTCCTCAGAAGGACAACATGACTTCAGGATTGCACTCAGATTGCAGAAAGAAAAGCCAAATTGAAGGATGTTTCTTTCCACCCTTCAAAGCATTTCCATCAACTGCAATTGGCTACAATTCTTGTAGACACAGAGAAAAGGGAGTAGTTTGTGAGGGTGAGAAGAGATATGTGAAGGTTGCTTCTGTTTAATGGTTGGTGAGGATTTAGCAATGGGTCTAAAATGAGCTGAATATCTGGTTATTTGTTCAATATTGGTAAAATCTTTAAGATGCCATTTATGGAGCACCTCAGTCTCAGTAATAATCCTCACGATAACATCAAAACTGTTTAGTGTGAATGCTCTTGTGCCAAAGTAAAAACGTGTTGTTTTGGACCTCTCTGATATTTTGGGTTACAAGAGCAGAGATCCATTGATTTATTCAAGCCGGCCATATAAATAGGAAATAATGGTTAATGTCAAGACAGACTTAATGTGTTGGGCCTTGACTGGTTGAGAGAGGGAGCATCTTGGCCTCCCAAAGTTTTGCATCACATTGCAGCGCTATGGCGACGTCAGCCCTGCCCCTTTCTCCTGGGGCACTCTGAAATTATGCCCTCACCAGAAGAAACAAGAACCTCAGCTTATGCAGAATGTTTGCTTGCTACGTGCCTCTGTGCGGATCTCACATGTTACGGCCTCAGGGCTATACATAGTGTCAGGCCGCAGACACCAGAGTTGAAAACATTCAGGTGTACAGACCAAGACAAAAACAACACTGACTGACAGATTGAGATCTTTCTCATGTGAGAGATTTCACCTCTGCGTGGAGCCATCAGCTGCCTTGAGGTCACATTTTATTAGAGGTTCATGTGATATCAGATAAAGATAGTTGTCTTCATCTGCCCATTTAAATGGACAGTAGATTTTATCACCGAACATCAATTTGGCAGGCCTACACTTCGCTGCACTGTTAACAATATGCTTGTTTGGGCCCTCGTTCCAACAAGAAATGACTAAAACATATGATATAACAGTATATCCGTATTCAGCATCTCCATCCATCCATCCATTATCAATGCCGCTTATTCCCTCATGGGGTCGCGGGAAATTCAATTTCCTTCTCACAACATATTCTGTGTTGTTGAATCTGTTAAAAGATTATGTGACACACTCTTCCAAGTTCTTTGGCTTATCTGCTGTTTAAAAACTTAGTGTTGTTACTTTTAACACTGCTACGCCCTCAAGCAAAGAGGTATACCCATATTTGAGTATGTTTTTGCAAAAAAAGCTTTGTTCTACTCTGTCACCTCCAATTCTTGCTTCCCCAATGCCTTCCTTCTGCAACCTTTTCACACACAGTGAGCGAAAGGCATGATTTCCTTTTATGGAGGGATTCTCCAAGGCAGTGCGTATACCCATGGGAGCTGGGGATTGTTTTGCAAATAAGTATTCTAAAAGAGGATTTATCGTGCAGGGTGTTCTGTATTGTTAGAAAAAACGCTTTGGATCTGTTTTCTACACCTTACAGCGGTCGGTCCCCACTTTAAAGTTTTCGTCGTTCACTTTTTATCTTGGCATTTTACGTTCAAAAAGCCCAGAGTACTGCAAGCGGAGGCCCAAACAATGGTGATCTAATTGCTGCCTGCCACAGAGGCAAATCGGTGGACCGTACGTGTTTTAATTAAGCCGGCTATGCTGCCTTTAACACTCTGCTGCCTCTGGTGATGAAGGTAAGAGGCAGGTTAGATGTGGTTTTAACTGCTAAAAATAAAAGCTGTGAAGAATCTTGTTTGTGCACAGCGTGTTACGAATGCAGGCAGCAATCCTGACAAACCCTGTTGTTTAAAAGGCCAATGTGACACCACCGGCATGTGATTCTGAAAATGCAGTTTGAATAAATTCATGCGCTTCAATTTGACAGACTTAGGCCACTTTGGCTAAGGAAAGGGCACAGGGGGTGTCCAAAATACATCAAGGCCAATGGAAGTCATCGTGCAAAAGCGCCACCAGTGCCTTTGTGTGCCGCTTTTGGGGCTTTGCAGGCCTTTTCTCAGAAATGCCCCCCCGCTGTTCTGGGCACATGCAGCCTCATGGGTGACAACAGGAACATAGTTGACACTGCCCAGCCTATGAGCACACCTGGATCACTTGATTTTTAGACACTGAGGGGATTAGCCTTTGTCTGGATCTTGATGGGCCCACTGGGAGACACTCGCCCAGCCTGGTAAGTATCTGGTTACGGCACGCGCAGCAGGCCGAGAAAAAAGGGGAGTTGGTATCTAAATCTGGAGGCTGTAATCCTCTTTTGGTTTGTGAGAAAGAGGGACACCGCAATGTGTGCCACAGTGGTGGTGGTTCCATCTTGGGACACTCAACGTCTGAAGCACCAACGACGAGTCTGGGTCAGGTCTTAATTGGTGATTTAAATAGACTTGCAATCATAAAAATGATTTTAAAATGAATTGACTGTTAAGTCTTCTCTTGACACAGATGGTTATACGAGTAACATTAGATATGTTGTGCTGGTTACCAAGTTATTTTAACTAAATTCCCATTAATTTATTTTTGTTTTGAAACCAGTTGTGTTCCTCTTTGGTTTAATTAAACTGCATGTATTGGTACATCCTATAGTTTGGTACAGGAAATACATGGTATGATATTTTTGCCATTATTTAGTCAAAGTTTTAGTTGTCATCAAAGTTTTTGTATTTGATAAGATGCTCCTCAGATAAATTTCATGTTAATTTGTTCATGAAAGATGTGTATTTCTAAATAATGCTTTAGTTAAACCGAGGCCAAACAATAAATAGCTTTGTTTTGGTAGATAATTAATATTTATTCAAAGATTAAATATTAAACAACAGTAGATCAATTCACATGTGGATGAGATTTTACTCAAGTCCAAGTAAGCAAATTGGGCAACCTCAGTGACTGTAAATTGAGCTATTTGTTGTTGAAAAAGAAGCCAGCTGCTCTCTGGCCCTGCATACGCTGCATGGCCCTCGTGGTTCCCATTCTTTTTGGTTCTTAAGTTGCGGAAGCCGTCCGGTCATGAGATCATAGTTTGCAGGAGGAGATGGTTCATATTCATTATTGTTGCAAGTGTTGCTTTCTACATCCACCCTCAACATTTGTGATATAAAGATATTAATTGATAAACTGAAGCCTGTTTTATTGAAAAAAATCTACAACTGCCTTGGCTGGAGCAAAAAAAACAACAGGTAGAGACAGTTCTTATGAAATAAACATTAAACTCAACTCAGTCTAAATGTTTAAATAGGATTTAGGTTTGTCTGATACACAACAGACACATTGTTAAACCAAATTAGTGGTTAATCTTTTGAAAAGATAATATATTTATAAAAAGTTGAGCTGCTAATAAAATGGTTCTAATTTTTATTTCAAACATTAGACATGTGGAGAGGAATAGACAGAGCAGACTGCCCCGGGGAGTGTGAATGGCTTTTATATTCCTGCCGGAAAACAGCAGCTCAGGCCGGGTCTCAGGAGCTTGGGATGGCAGAGGATTTAAACCCATGGTGACTGCTTATCTCTGCACATAAACACTTTACATTCTTATATTTTCCAGTGACCCTGGTCGTCCAGAATTAAAAGCCTTCCAGTACAGCTGTGAATAAATTGTCCCACGAGAGAGCTCGACGCTCTTTTTGTCCAAAGCTGCAGCTGTCTGCAGAGAGAACAAGGGGGCTCAGATGGAGGTGGGAGACGCGATCGTGCCCCCATGACTGTTTGTGTCAGTATAAAGTTACTTTAACTGAAGCCCACATACACGGAAGAGGAGGCCGTGGTTTAAAAGGTGTGCGTATATGTTCCTAATTTTTTAATTCCTGATTGCACAATAGGGGTGTGTGTTTCAGTTTGGTGCAGGCCAGCGGCCGGTAAAAAAAAGAGGACATATGTCCAGCAAGCCCCCTTCTGCACTGACCAGGTTGGACAAGGTTAAGATTAATTAATTTCCTAAGCTTGTCAGAGCTTATGCAGCTAAAGATTGAGGACATCAAACAGGTGGACTCACTTAATGCAACCTCTGCCCGGCGTGTGAAGGACAATGCAGTGTCACACTTTCACATAGCCCAATAAACCACGCTGCCTTTTGCTGGCAGTGTCTGAACAGAGGACAGTATTTAACATGCTAGATGTTCTGGGAATGGCTCATGTGACAGCTTCAAATTTGATAAATGCCCCTAGATCTTCACTTTGATACGTTACCCCATAAGGAAACGGATATGTCGCGTTATGTAAGCGCCTCATTGTGTCAAACATGTCACACAAATCTCTTCCTCAATGGCTCACAGGTACAAAGCTTCAGGCACATTGAGATTTAGAGAAATTCTCAGTGATCACTTTACTTTGTTTGAACTACTTTGTGGTTTTGAACTGAGTTTAAAGAGTTTTCATGCTTTGACTTGAAATGAAATGACAGTTTATGGCTTTTTGGAGAGAGAGATTTGTGAATAATTTTTTTGCTGAAAAAAAAGAAAATGAGTCATAATATTAAAAAAAAAAAAATCTAAGCAGGTGAGCAGATGTTAAGAATTGAATGGATTAATTTGAAAGGAAATTTATTTCAGAGTTCCCGGTCAGCTCATTCGAATATCTGAATGCTCATATTTGGTCAGTGTGGCATATCTAAATAAATTCTAGTAATTTTAAGTTTTGTTAAAAATATCTGTCTTGTGAAAACAGTTTGATAATGATTTTAAACTTAAAATCATAGATTCTGATAAGCCTCTCCTTTGATTTTCCCATTTGGCATGGGGTGGTCACAAGCCTGGATACCATTGATGATCCCCAGATTTTTTAAACAAACATTGAGGGATGCACATAGCATACGTGGGAGAATTAAAAATAGAACCTTAAAAAATGCTGTGGAAAAAATAGAAATAGCTTTGTAAGCTTTTTTTAACAGAATGGCAACTTTTCAGGATCATTTTATATTTGATTTTTTTTATAAAGGTCATGTTAGGATGTGTTGGATGTTAGCATACAATTCCAATTATGCCTGTTTTCATAACACGGAACAGAAGTCTAATTTTAACACAAAGTCTATTGAGGATTGTAGAGGATATTAATAATAAAACAATTCACAAAAGAGTCAATTTAGAAACTAAAATACTAGTCTTTTCCTTTACCTCATTATTTCCCACACTGCATTCTTCATTCCTATTAAGAAGCAAAGAAAGTCAAATCGCTGCACAAATATATTTTAACAGTTGCACAGACGATCGCTTTAATATAAACAGGAAAACTATGTGAAGAGGATTTATGTACAGAGGTGTATAAACAGTAATTTCTGCCTTCATAATTGATTTAGTTTAACGTCAAAACAAACTGTATATAACAATTATTCTGTAAAAATATTTAATCATTTTTGCACAAATATCAAAACACTAAAATCTAGCACAATGGTGGCCCCTGATTCAAGTGCACCATACATTTTCCTTTGGGGGCAGAAGGAGGACGAGGTCTGTGGGATGACCTCACTGTTACATTTGAAAACCAGAAACAGCTCGGGCTCCATAAGGCCAAATCAAAGGCAGGATATTCCCAGAATGCATTTTGCAGGGGTCAATGTGCTAAAATTAGCTCAGCAGCCAATGGCAGTTAAAGAGTTGTGGTCCAGATACAAGAAGAGCTGGATCAGGTTACACGGCGGAGACACAAAGTGTATGTGCAGCAGTAAAATGGAGCTTAGAGACAACTTTACGGGGCCTCTTATACTGATCTATCACTCCTGACATGTGAATGTGGAGTCAAGCCTGCCGGCTTCTTCACCATACTTTAGAGGGTATATGTATTGATCATATGATAGCATTGTTTAGTGCCTCTATAGGGATATGTGCCATCATTTAAGGAGCAGTAGTAAATCCATCATCTCCACCTGACACTGGGACCTGAAGTCAGGACACCACCATCCTTGGGCAAAGTGTACAGTGTCTGTAATGAGCCACAGGAATGCACTCAGCACCCATCTGTCCCAGAACATTACCACGCACCTGTAGAACTCATTTAGTTTAAAATATATATTTGGCCCTAGTTTTGACATTAGTTCATATGCGTCTCAACATATTAAAAAAGAATCCTCGTTGTCCTTCTGCTTACTTCTGCTTATTTCTAATGATACAGCAGAGCTCATGATCTTGTTGTTTATGTAACACGGTATCAGTTCCTGTGTGCCTGAAGCTCAGAATATGCTGTTCCCTCCCGGTCCTGCCTCCTGGTTAAGTAACACGATTAATAAACCATCAGTCGACAGAGATGTTGCTCTATCCTCAGAGTAGGAGTGGGTTTTCATTTTGGCACCTCAGTGCTGGAATTCACTCACAGATGCCTCTGTGGACCACACACAAGCCAAGAAGCGCTCATATCATTCACTTGGTGCATCCTTTGGGGCTTTTGTGAGGATGGTGCAAATCCTGGAAACACCCGACCACATTTCCAAACCCTAGTATGGAATAATTTGCATTTGTGATGAATAAACACAACTGCAGTGCTCGATAAGTTTAGAGGTGGAATACTGTACATACACTGTTGCACAAACAGACAGAAAATCAGTCAAACTGGAAAGCACAGCATCTATACACCTGCCTATTCATTAGTCTGTGCTATAAATGGAAACAAAGGTTTGTGAGTTGGGGGCAGGCTGCATTTGTTTGCACTGGTGTCGGGTCTCACAGATTCTCACACAGATTTCATCCGTTGCTCTGTGAACACTGAGTACCCCCTGTTGCATTCTGAATAAAATCTAGAGCTGCACCTTCAGGATTTCCTCAGATATTCAGAAATTATTGAAAAAAAAGCAAAGGTCTGAAAGATATTTATATGAAAAAGTAGTTTATGCCTGCTGAACAGATCCTTTGTCAATTTACATTTTATATTTTGTAATGAACTTTTTGGAACGTGTTCCGGTTAGCTTCTAATCTCTCAGTGTAGAGTAATCACAATTACATCCACATCCAAGAACAGAATGGCTGTTACTGGAACCTGGTAGCATTTTTTTGTTAAAGACTTTCAGTTGACTTACATATGAACATTCATTTGTGGAGACTATGTGCCATTGCCATTCTCCACTCAGAAAAACAACTTATTAATGCCTCATTTCTCAATAAGCTTTTTTTAGTCATGTATTACTCAAAGTGAAGTCCATCCAGCTGTTATATAGAGATTTCCACATTTCCACACTGCACTGCATGCACTCCAAGTCAAACTGGCACCATTAAAAATCCTGCACAATACAACTCCAACATGTAGGGTAATGTCTGACTGCCCCGCTGAGCGTTTTTGGATGTACCGAGGCTGCATATCCCTGTGTTTAAATTTTTCATTTCAGCACACAGGTCTCATCAGAGGAGAAACAGCAGGACTGGCCTGATAAACATATCTGGCATACGGAGACCTTGGATCAGCTTGTGTTATATCATCCAATTAGATCTTCGATAATGGAAAATGAAATGGATATCTCCTGAAGTGGAGGCTGAAGTGACAGCCTTTCTCACATTAAAGGAGATCACAGCCAGATGGCACTAAGTTTCCACTGCTGAGCTGCCTCAAGCCTGTCCTCTAGTTGTTTAAATCGAAATTACAGATTTCCACACAGCAGAAGGGTCACTGATAATGGCATAATGATATCACCATTCTGGTGGCTACAAAGGCGTTCTCCTCCCATTTAGATTTCAGAGACTGTCAACATTGTTATCAGACTTTGCTGGGTCTCTTCCTTTAGGTTAATAACACATTTCCTCTCCCTCTTTCCGTTGGCAGCAGAATTAAAACAAAAAGACACACAACGGACACAATTTACAAAACCATTTAATCATTGCTTAAAAACCAAGGCAAGAAAAGTTTTTCGTTTTTCTTTTCAAAAAGCATTTTAGATATAGGAAGTACAGAACGCAAATGCTTAAACGAGGAGCTTTTCTGATTGTTGTACAAAAACATTCCATTTTCATGAAGAAGATGGATAAATAAGGGAGCAAATATACTTCAGCAGTCAGGCACTGAGTCGCATGTTTCTCCCCCCTGATCACCCACATCAACGCTTACACTGTTGTCAGTCTCAGTTGTGTGGTCGTTATTCACACTGTCGTCACCATGGTTACTGTGGTCATTGTGCTGTTCGTCGTCACGATTCAGCTGTGCGTATTCCACTGACGCCTGACAAAATATAAGGATAACATTAAGACTTATTTTTTTATTTGTAGCTGATGCACGGATCAATAAGACACGAGCTGTAAAATGACCACAGCTATTTTGGAGTTTCTTACAATCAAACACTGTGATAACACGGTCTTGAGCAGTTTTCTAAAATGGTTCTTCAATTAACATACTGATTTACAAGACACTGCTAAGATACACTTTTTGTCTCTGTGTTAGCCCTGTGATCAAATGTAAGCAGTTTGAACCCACTGGAATCTAGGATCCATTTCCTGTTTGGTTTCTTTTGTTAGACGTTCAATCAAGAAATGTTGCATGCAACAAAGGACAAGCAGAGGGCAAATAGGTTTTTAACTATTTTAACAATGCCAGTTCATTCTGTAAAATGACAAAAAAAGAAAGAAAAAATACAACGCTGAAGAGTGTATCAGATTACTTCTCAGCCACAATGAACAAATGTGTATTTGGAGGAAAAAGGCTGAAGAATTTTTGGAAGGAAATTATATTCTGGCAACAATGGGCTTCATTTACTGCAATAAACCAAAACTACATAAAGATAAGGGCCTGGAATATGAGGAGGAGTAGGGTTTAGGGTGTCTGTTTTTAGTTTGTGCTTGAACTGTGTGCAGAGTGGACATGCAATGCTACTTACACCATCAGTCAGCTCTGGAACACCTGGAAAAACAAAACCAAAGGTCTTGCTCAGGAAACAAAAGGAGTTTGAGGATTAAAGGAGGGCTTGTGCATTCATCAGCCCTCCCACCAACAACACTCTGTTCCCAGGAAACGGTGAGCTCATGACGCACACGCTCAGTGGCAACACTAATGTGTACAAGTCAACAGTTTGATTCGAACATGCCTCAAAGTGCACAGAAAAGACATGTTCCACGTCATTCCTGCAGCATTATTGTGTGACAGAAATGCAGCCAACCAAGCCTGTGACTGAACAATGGACAAAGAGCTCTCCCATGAGTGTCCAACAGTTAAACAGTTGCTCACTCGATTTTAACGGATGCACAGACTGTTCGACTGTGCTGGTACAACAGGAAGCTCCCTTTGACGAAAGCAGGAAGTGGACACCTGGAGACTGAGCCTTCTGTTTTAATGGGACATTCTTCTGTTAACAATGCAGATGTTTACAGTTGGAGCTGATCCTGTTTCCTGCTTTTTTTCCTTCCAAATGCCAGTGACCTTATTTCTTTCACCATTTTACTTTAAGTGGCTGGGAATACAGATTGGTATGTCAGTCTTACCTTGCACAGAGTTGCGCACTTCGCTGTACACAGTGTCGGTGCCCTGTTTCACTGGAGCTAACAAAAACAAATAGTGACATTTAAAGCACTTTTCCTTGGTCATGTCTTAAAGGTTTGTCAGATAAGGAAATTGAGAATGAGTCTCACCTCTGTTGGGATCTGCCTCTCTTGTTTGCACTTCTGTGTACTGAGGTTCTGGCTTGTCTGGTATAGTCACACTGTTCTGGTCATCAGTATCTGCGGCACAATCCAATTAAATATAACAGTTTTTCTAACCTTTTGAACTAAAGAAGTATAATCACTGTAAAAGGTTGGAGTACCAGCACTGCTTACACTGTAACTGCAAAACAGCTAGTGTATACCCCAAATTCCTCATTTCTGTGCCATAGATCTCCATATTTGTCCATAAATTACAAAAAATATGTCAAGGAACCCAAACTGGCAGAGAAATTCTCACTACATAAAACATTGGGACTTGACGTTAATCCTTGTCCCTGGTCCTGTCGCTGTGAGCACTCACTGCACTCTGCATAAAACATGTATGAATTTGAAGCTGCCAACTGTCCCCAAAAACATTTTCTACCCCATGTGTGAGTAAACAAATCATCTGAACCCTTTTAACCTTTGAGAAAAAGCTTAAAAGCAAACATACAATAAAATAATGATGATAATGAAAAATAAAACCATCTACAGACTACTCACCAGAGCCTGAAACGTGTTCACTCCAAACACTTTTTCCCATCATGCCGGGTGTTACTACACAGGGAAAACAAAACGTTGTGACAAAACTAAATTGACCCGCATTACTATAATGTGAAGGCGTCTTTACCATTGGCAGCTTCGTTCATTTCTGCCTGGGTGAGGCTCAGTCTCTCTGTTTTGGTGCTGGCTGACTTCCTGAGATGAAATTAAGAAAGAAATCAATCAACTAGAAGTTTCATGACCATCATACCTTTGTGATGTAGATGGTTTCACCACCAAAATGCACAGAAAATGTTACTTACACTGAGAGCTGGCCAGTCCTTTTCCTCTTGAATTTAAGGAGGCGTGATTTGAAGGCAATAACAAGGATCACGAGTAAAAGTAGCACGCAGAAGATTGCAATAAGACCTTTCTTCCAACCAGCCATCTTCACTAGAGAACACACTTACTTTAGACACGTGGAACAACTGGTATGATAATTGTTATAACATGATGACATCATTTCAATCTTAGATGGTTAATCCATTTGAACCTTTGTCATTGATGCACAATAATGTCTTTGCTATTAGGCAATGGCAGCAGTATTTGGTGCAGCTGATGTAATTTGTTAAAATTGGGGTTTTGTGTTCTACTATTTTCTATGTCGTGTTCTACTAAACCAAATCTTTGAATTCACAACAAAGAAAGGCAAAGTTAAACTTTTTCCGTTGAACTACACAACATTATTGTCCTTACACATAATTTATTTGCTAAAAAGTGTTGCCTCACTGAATAATTAAAACAATAAGGAAAGCTGACCGTTACTAATGCATGAGTTGAGGTAATTTTTGGCATCCTTATCTCCACCTTCCTCACATACCAGGCAGCAAAAACAAAAAGACGACACACCTCCAATTGCCACGGTGAGACTTTGTTTGGTTTCCTTGGCCAGGTTTGTGCTCACGCAGTAGTAGTTCCCTCCATGCTCTCCTCTAAGATTGGGTATGCTGTGGGTTCCTTTCATTTCATTGGTAGATAAGGAAGCAAGAGCGCCCACGGTTTCACTGTGGTACCAGGTGAAGTTAATAGGAGGACTGCCACTAAGAACGGAGCACACGAGGCTGACGCTCTGCCCCTCAGAAACATCTCCAGAGTTGGGTTGAATGGTCAACACTGGTTTTGACACCGGCTCTGCGCAGAAGAATGAATGTCAGTGGCACAGTTCAGCATGCTTTACTGATCACATTGTTATTATTCCTGTATGCAACACACCTATTATTCTGGCTGAGCGCAGCAATTGCTCTCCTGATCCAATCTGGGGAGGCCTCCTAAGACTGTTTTTGGCATGGCAAAGAAATTTTTCTACATCCGATTTCTTGAGGATGCCTGGGAGCTTGAAGATGGCCTGTTCGCCTAGCTTGGTAACGACTTGGTTCTCAGGTAGACTGTTGGGGATTTGCAAGGTGTACGTGATGGGTAGAGAGCCTCTTTCACTGTGACAGAGCAATCGGAACGGCTTCCCCAAAAACAGCGTGCCCCCTACGACGCTCAGCACAGGTTCAGAAACAGGAACTGTCCGGACAAAAAGACAAGAGGAGGGGAAGACACAGTCAAAGACATATATATCCAAGACTGAATAGTCTATAGCTATGGGAAGCTACATTACAGAGCTTTGAGCTAAATAATAACACCCTCAATACAAGTAAAATACAAAGCGATTTTCATGAGTGGTTGCCTTGGTATATACAAACTTCTCCAAATCAGTCTAGTTATCCTTTTATCGTGGCATATTCAATATCTTATTGAGATCTGGTTCCATATATTTAATCAAAAGCAGACATGTACCTGCTCCAAAGAACTACTAGTTACAAGTTTGGAAATTACTTCCACTTATTTTTCACACTTTAATTGATTTGAAATATTACTATATGGATACAAATCTTAAAATGAGTAGCAATTTCCTGTGCTACGCAACTTACCTTTGGCTTGAATAACACGTCTTTGGCTCTCCTTAACAAAATTATGGGTCAGAGAGGAGGTCTGGGCTTTGCAGGTGTAGTTGCCATTTTTTTTAAAGTTCACCACAATAATTTTAGTCTCCACACTGATCTGTTGAACGTTATTTTTGTACGTGGTGAATTTTGTGGTTTCATCGTCCAGCTCCATTCGGATGTTGTCCTTGTAGAAGGAGAATTTCATGGTTTCATTGCTGATCCTCTCAGGAATGTAAATAGAGACAGAGCAGGTCAGTTTGAAACGATCTCCTTCAAACAGTTCAGTGGGCTCAACAGTCAGCTGGGGCTTTGAAAACAGCTCTGTTGACAGGAAAATTGAAAGATTAGGAGTGCTTTTTATTCAGCATATTCAACTTAGATAGATTATACTTTAAACATGCAACAAAAATGAATGTGTTGACACATCCAGCATTTTTTTAGATTTGGGTCTTACCTTTGACCGTGATAGCTTGATTTTTTTCTTTCTGGACATTTCCCCACTCTGCCTTGCAAACAAGCTCCCCCGAGTCCCCTTCTTTAACAACAAACCGATGACTGAGGGCTAAGCCAGATTTCTTGAGAATTTGTTTGTCCTTCACAAGAAACACTTCAATCTGCTCCGAACGGCTGTCCATCACTCTACAGATGACCTCTACAGTGTCTCCCTCAAACACAACTTGGGAGGGCAGGATATTCATCACAGGAACAATGTTGAGCACTGAGAGACACAACAGTGAAATGTTAGGTACATCCTTCCTCAAATCACTTCATGTTTTCTCTGTGACAAAGAGGGATCTGATTTAATCACCTTTGATTAGCACTTGTATCTCATCGCTAAGATTGGACCGTCTGTTCTCAGAAACCATACTGATCTCATAGTCACAGGACAGAAAGCATTCTCCAATGTGGCGGATTTTCAGAGTGGCCTCCGAGGAATTCCCAGCCGTCTGCAGCTGCTTTATCATCTCAGGCTCTCCAGTCCTGAATCTCTGGTAGAAATGGAATTTTAAGGGCCCTTTCTCCTCTGGGGCACTGCAGGTGGCCACGAACTCCTCATTCTCATAGGGTGTTAAATTATTCAGGCTCAGTTTGGGGGTCTGCAGGCCTGAGGAAAGACAACACCAGTGAGGCAGCGAGAAGGAAACATTATTCTGCACACTGCTTCTTCTCTGGCATGGTAAACACTTTGGGGTATACAACCGTTTTAATTACATTCAAATGTTCCATAATCTCCACAGTCAATGAGGAGCTGTAAAACAAAAATTAGTAGCAAAGCTTGAATAATCAAGGCCAGCCAAACTTTCCCTCCCCTTTACACAACTTTGAAAGTACCACAGATACTACTAACTTACAGTTAAACCTACAGTATGTGCACAGTTACAGTTATACACAAGATTCAGAAAAAACATAGTTTTAAGATTGACAAACTTATGTTGTATTAGTTATCTTCCTTTAAAAAACAACAACAATCCCATAAGAAGATTCTCCCTGCACAGATTCTGTACTATCACTCACAAAGCCCACCGGCTTCATTGTTCAGCTCTACCTGTAACGTCCAGTTTCTGGCTGATGCTGCTCCTGCTCTTGTCCTTAACTGTGACTCTACATTCGTAGGTTCCTGAGTCAGCCGCTCTTGCCGGTGTGAGGGCATATTCCACCGACTCTTCTGTGGTGTTGGAGGAGTGGATGGGAACATCGTCCCGCGTGAGCAGGAACTGGTGCGTCAGTTTAGAGATGCTGCTGCTGCTGACGCTGACCTGGCAGCGGATGGACACGGGTGTCCCGCTGTCCACTGGGCTTCTGGGAGAGATTTGAAGGCCGACGTTGTTTATGATGTACGCTGCGGTTTCCACTGCAGACACAGAGACACGCAACCACGATTATGAAATAGAGGAAAATAAAATCAACAACAGTTGGGGCTAACAACAAGAATTATACACACGGTGAGCACAATAATATCCAAAAGTAACCTAATGAAATCTGCCAACCACGGCGTGTAACAATAAACTCTATTTTGGACAGAAAGAGAAGAGGTGCAGGATGGTAGATATTACTACCTCAGTATCTGGAAACAAGAAGCAAGCTGTTATTCCTCCTCTTGTATTCTAAGTCAACCAGACAGTGAGGTAGTAGTAGAGCTTTGGCTTTTCCTTTGTAAAACTTTGTGGTTATTTGTCGATTTGAGCCGTTATATGCTTAAATTATCATCAACTGTTTAAGTCACTGTCTTGATGACAGAACTGGTTGTGACAATGGGTTATTCATGTAATTCCTGAGCAAACAAATAGTCTGGTTAGAATAAATTCTAAATTTATGCTGCCATCTTAATATAGCAAGAATTGTTAAATACCAGCTAATTAAATGTGTAATTGTACCAATAATGTGCATGAAAACAGGCCCACCAGAAGGTAAGTCACTCTTATTGGTGATCGCACTCTTTTTTTCAATCTAGACTCTACTTAAAGTCAAGAACCCAAAGCTTACTTTCTCATAATAACAGACCATAAATCTTTTCTTGAAAAAACAAAAGGCTCAAAAGAATATGGCCTCAAAAAAAGAAACTTTTAATTAATCGTTCATAGGTTTATCAAACATACACTGAAGTTATTGTTACATTTTTAAACATCCTCAGAATCTGTTATTGATAGTTTGACCAATGGTTAATAGAGGTCTCGTTCTCTATTGAAAAGAGACATGCAGATCAACCAAATTTACATATACAGAAAAGAAGCACGACAAATGTCACACCATTCAGTTTTATCTAGGAGTAGATTTCATGTCAGCAAACCTTTGAATAAAGTTGTTCGTTGCACTTTTTCTTAGTTTCATAGTTTTTTCAAACACACCCAGAGTCAGTTCATTGAGCTCTGGGAAGGAAGAGGGCATGGCAGATACTTCCTCTAAATAGTTAAGAATTACAGATAAGTCACGGCATAAAATGACCCCACCCCCACTCTCCCACAAATTACACACACACACACACACACACACTCACACACAAAAAGCAGGGGACATTTGAAAATGACAAAATGTCATATCTTTGGTGGCTATTATCATTCAGGAAGTGTTTTTAACTCATGATGAGAAAGCCATCCCAGCATCACTTGTGAAAACTTCAAAT
>CAJRST010008890.1:6606665-6746894 GCA_907169785.1 Menidia menidia | reverse complement strand
AAAAGTAATATGTATGTATTTTTCTCTTGCTGTTCCGTCACCGATGGGCAGAGACAAAAGCAGAAAACACTTCTCAGTTAAACCACTAATGAGACTATTTCGACATTCATAAATCATCAAAAGGTTTGTGCACTTTAGGGGTCTCCAAAGGACTTTCATTCTAGTTGTACCAGTTGTATGAATATACTGATGGTAAATTACACAAGGACGATGTACCGTAACATTTGGTCGTCTGATAAAGAGGGAATGAAGAGATGAGTAAAAAACAATTTAGGCTCCTCCAGTATTCAGGCCTTTGGGACATGTTGCTGGATGAAAACACCGTACAGAAATACACGGGAAGATATGGGAAGAGTGTTTTTTGCTCTAAGGCAAAAATCTACAGTGCAAAATTACAAACCATCAGCTCAGGCTACGAAGATAACTTGGCAGGTACATTTGTGCATCTTTGTTTCAGGGGACATTTTGAAATCAGGACGAAATGAGAAAACACATTACACCATCAAGAAAAAAAAATAGATTACTTGTTTAGTTATGTTCAGTCTTTGGCAAAAAATATTAGCTTTGTGAATCCGCCCTTTCTTCTCCTTTTGTGTGTTTTGACAGTTTCAGCCACCACCCTCCCAAAAGACCCTCTGCATGTCATAGTGGACAAAATGATTCGAGTGCAATGACAAGGAGATGTTTCCGCCTGTGGCACAACAGCCTGCAGGAGGCAGGAGGGGTGTTGTTACAAGCCAAAGCTTGGAGGCAACCTGCTTAACACAACCCCAAACCCACGCTCACCTGTTTCCTGCTCATCCACTGGATGCTGTCGTTTCAAAGCCCTGTCTTCTTTTTCTACAACCACTGCAGCCACATTTAGCTAAATAGACGTTATGATTGACTTTCTCTCACTCTCTGTCTCTTTCGGTCCTCTTTGCTCCGTGCACTTCATGTCTGCTCGATCAATAATAAATGATCTGAGGAGCTTGGCTGTGACAGGCTCTCTGCATTGACTTTCTCCAGGTTACTTGGGGAGAATCAGACAATGCTGCGGGTCCCGGCTGGGCTGCCGCAGAGGTTTACTATCGGACAATGGAGAAGAGGGGGATGCTGGGAAGAGCGATGATGCTCAGTGTTCCGTACCGCAGAAGATTAACAGGGAGCGTTCGGGGATGTGTGCATCATGAAAGAGCCACCTTTCACAGGCCCCTCAACCCAGCGCGCCGATCCTTGTTGTGCATCATGGGGACAGGTCCATCTGAAACTCAACAGGGGGGCTTACGGTCTCAGACACCCGCTGAACACTCGCCCCCAACTAAATCCTAAATGCAAGGCCTTGTGTCTTCCCCTGCTGGTTACAGCACCAGCTGGAAATACGCGCTCTCTTCCTCTTCGTTGGCAATGAGCTCAACTTAAATCTGCTCTACTGAAGCACCCCTGACCACCACACCCCTGGGCTGGTGTCCGGCCGCAGATACCGACAAGACGGACGGAAGCTGAGGGAGAGAGAGTCACGTCTGTGTGGTTATCAGCTCCTATTATGCAGACATCACGAGGCATTAAAGGCAGCCCCGTAGCGCAGTGGCTGAAGTTCAGCTTACATTAGCTCACATTCCCAGCAGCAGATGCCAGGTTAAAATTCTGTCCAGCTGGAATGTCTGGTCTGTTCAACTTCAAAGTGTTTCCTACGGCTGAATGCGAGGCCGCGTATCTGCTTGGCGCTGAAACAACGGGACTGCAAAGGCAAACTGTGGCTAAAGTGAAAATAGCGCGTCCTGCGTCAAGTTTTTGTGGTTCATGGCTCCAAAGATTTCCACGATCGTAAAAAGGTTCTTGTTTTGTTCCTCTGTTTGGAGGATTTCTAAAAATGTTTTGAACATTTAAAAAAAAAAGAAAAAAGATTTGCTACCTGTGATTGTTTGTCATGAATGCTTTTTTCCTTTTTTTTTTTTAAATTTGTGTCTCCATCTCTTTTCCATTTTTGCAGCATTTTTCACACTTTTTTGTCAATGACAGTTGGACCTGTTCTTACCTCAGCGAAGAAAATAAATCTCATTTCGTTGTATTGAGTTTTTTCTTTGGAATTTTTGTCCTTTTTGCTCGTGTCTTTCTATGCGGAAATCGAGGATGAGCAAAGTAGGAGAGAATCGATTGCTTTTGTTTTTACATAACAGCATCTACGAGCCACCCAGGAACCATTTAGAAACCAAGTAATCCAATAAAGTCGCTAGTATTATCTAAACAATCATATCAGGGGTGTATTTTCTGTGTATTTGTGTTCTTATCACTTCTGCTGCACTGCGACTTTGCCAACAGTAACTTCAGTCTTGCACTATAACTTCGAGTGCCAGTTTTATTTTATTCAAAAACAGGTAAAGCCATACACTGTGAGACAAGGGAAGAGCATGCAAATAACTCTAAAGAAAATATCCCAAAAAGATAAGAAGACTGGCAGGAAGGAAACCCCAAATAACCTCTTCAGACCATGAGCTCTCCAGGGAGCGTATTTTTGTTTCTCATAAAGAGGCGAGTGTTGGTTCATTCTCTAAGTGAAGTGCTGACATGCTAAAGTCAACAAACATCTGCATGGTGATGAGAGGCGGAGAGAAAACTCACGATCCATCATGCAAGTCTACTGTCAGAGCTCAAATCTCAGCAGCTGACGCAAGAAACGTCATGCATTCAGTATTTTCAAATTTTGCTCTAAGCACACACACACACACCTTTCTTCCTCCAGTCAATGCAATAAGCAGTGTAATCTAGTGAACCTACCGCAGCTAATCATGACAGATCTGATTAAAGAAAGCATTTAACCTGTGGTCTTCGGCTCAGTTAATATCCGGAGGCCTCCCGTCACAGTGGAGGGCACGTGGGAGAATCCACTTCCAATCAGTGTGTGCATTTTATGAATAAAGACACAAGCCTTCACGCTCCGCACGATCATAGTCCTCAAGCACCGCTCAGGAGTCATAGAAAATGTTAATGTGCGCTGTACGTGTGAGGTTAGAGAGAATTCTGTTACACCCAACTTGCCAGCAAAACTACTAAAGTAACAGTGGATTTTTTTTAAAGTGCAGCTTGAAGTGGAGACACCAGGAACATAGAGAGATGATTCCACCTGCAAATAGAACATTTCTAAAAAGCCTCTAAGACAGTAGAGAGCTTAAACAGTTGGAACCACTCAGCATATAAAGTAGCTTGCACAAATCTGGTCACAACTTCTCTGTGTGAAGCACAGAAATAATGTGAAAATATACAATAAAAGTAAAAGAAATGAGAAAAAACAAAAAAGAGGCTTTAGCAAAAGCATGAGCAGCATTCTTGGGCAGGTTTAACACTCCGAGCGGTTTGTGATCAGCCAAGATTCTTTCACCTAGTGTTTGGGGAAGGTTAGTTATTGTTCCCATAAAAACCCTCAGGTGCCCTGCCTGTAATTCAGGGATGCTGTGCATGCAATGCTCCTTCAAGGATCCTGCACAAATGTGTGATAATATTTAAGTTGAGCAGCTGAGGGAAAAACCTTCAGCCTGCCCCTCATGGGGCCGTCCGTTGTGGGTATCGAGGAGTGATTTGAATCTTGATACTGTCGTACAACCTTCCTTTTTGTGCGTCTTCAGGTGCAGGGGTTGTCACGCAGTGATCACTGCTCCATCCCCTCAGAGACTGCAGCACCTGCCGGAGGGGCTTTCACTGTCCAACTGGGGAATTAGTTAGGCTTTTCCCACAATCCTGGCTTCTCCCTCCGAACACTGTCTTGTTCTTCCAACTAGAACTTCCCTGTTTCTTTTAATTTCTACATTGTCCTCATCATACAACAAACTGAGGAACAAACTTATGCAAAACATTTGTGCACTTCTCTTGACATTTTCTGGCTTCAGGGGAATCAGTTAGCATGGTTTTCAAAATGCTAATGGATAAGAGTAGTGGCTGATAGCTGGGAGGAGGTTTTAGCAGTGTTTTTAAATCTGTAAAAGTTCACTCACGGAAACCTTTGTTAAAAGCTGGTTATAAGCTGAGTTAATGAATTATAAAATTGCAATCGTGGTGGCCCTGTCCTTTTATATCACTTTAACTCTTTTTTTGTAATTGATTTTCATATTTAAACATCCGACATTGCAAACAAATTATTAGGATTCAAAATATATCTACCACTTTACCTACCAAATAGACTAATCAAAATGTATTGATAAAACATATGACTGGAAAACACTTTTTTACCCCATGACTCTTTAGAAAGAAGAACATCTTTTGATAAAAGACGGATGGTAGCACGTTGTCAGTGGAGCAACCCCAGTACCTTCCAAGGGGATGATCTTTCTTTGTGGCTTTTTTGGGAGTTGTGCAGCCTGTTCCTTAACAAATGTGACAATGATTTTTTTTTGTAGTGTCAGTTTTGGATTTCAGTGTATCATGCTCAAGGGCAGATGCTGACCATGAGAATGGTCAGTGTGCATGTCTGTGCAGGAAATAATAAAAACGATAAGTTTGGTAGCCTGGAAGAACAAGGTTTGACATTTTTTACAGCGTTTGACAGTACATATCAATAATAACCAATTAGGATAAATACCAAGGCACAAGAGAAAAGCTGGAGGTTGGAAACTGTTTTAATTGCTTTTTGGACATTTCACAGTGAGCACAGAGCACACAGAACTCCCAGCTTCTGCTGCCCATGGCCTTTAAAGGAGAACAATGGGTCTGACTTGAGAGGAGGGCTTTTTTTCTCACAGGTATTTTGCAGGTTATGAATAGTTTATGGTACAAAATTTTATTATACTCATTTCCCTGCATGCTTATCCCTTTGAGGCCTGATCCAAGAGAAAATAGAGACATTTTATTTTTGTTTGCTTGAAGTCTTTATTTGGCCCTTTATCAACATATGGGAAAAAAAGAGAAATTATTTTTTAATATTCATAATTCATTACTGAGGCATTAGCAAAAATGAGTATTGTGTAGTCTCTTTTCCCACTGTTATCAGGTCTATCCAAATGTGTACAACAGGGTTTTGAGCAAAGTTTTGACCATTAAATGATGCAAAACATTTCAGAAAACCATATACATATTAAGTCAATATATACCCTGCGTCTGTCGTCCACAAATTAACTCACAGTTGCAGAGGTCTTTCACATAAATTTGACACATTACTTTGAGCTAATATGTTTTATGATTTTAATTTTACAGATTTAATTCATAGACCATATATTTTATAAAGAGTACTAGTCACACTGGCACAAATAACCTCTCATAAAGGACAGCTCTTTGCCCAGTAAATTTGGTTGCTTTGATTTATTTTTCTTCATCTCATTTATGTATCAGAAGCACTGACTTAGGCTGATCTTTAAACTTTGATATGATCTAACTGATGAAAAAATGTACATGAAATATTGAATGAAATGAAAAAATGATCCGCATTTGCATTGCTCAATGCGATTTAGTAAGTTAGTGTCAGAGAGATACCCCAGTGCCTGTGAGAAGACCTCTTCTTAATGTACCCATCCATCCCTTTTCTGTCTGCTTTTTCCACCTCAAGGGGGGCTGGAGCCGATCCCAGCTGTCTTCCAAACATATGATCAGGACAGTATGGAAAGTAATGATCTGAGGGGCGGCCTGTGCTGCAGCCACATCCGCCTCCTCTCAGTTCAGTGCAAGCATCGTAGATAAGTTGATCACTCGGACCAGTGGAATTCTTCCCTCACTAGAAGCAAAGAGTTCTGTCACAGGTGACAATTGATTCTTCGTCGTAGCTCTTCTCGGATCAAAAGAAAAAGCCAGAGTCCTATATGTGGACAACTTTGTGTTTTTTTTTTTTTTCTATGGTCTGTAAGTTAGCACGACAGACACGATACGTTTAGCTATCATGTTTGTATAATAGGATATTCAGACTTTCAGTAAATTCTATTTTGTCTTCTTTTTAGATTAGGTATCGATTATGTTTGTAAATTACTATTCAGTTTACTTTTCTTGGTTGCGTTACCATTTGTAAATTTTAAATCAGCAAATTGAGTTTTTTTGTCATCAGTAAAATATATGTTGTTTTTTATGAAAAAGAAAGGAAAAGGTATTTTAGCAACAGCCTTTCTTCTGCTTATAAAAGTAATGCAGCTCAAAATGGGTTTATATTTACCATTTTGCCTGCTATTTCATACCATTTATATAGAGGAAAATGTAGTTTGAGAATATTCAACAGTATTTAAAGTAACTCAATTATGTTTCAACATGAGCCTACTGATTTGAATAAAAACACATTTTACTGGCCAAATTAACTGTCTTTGAAATATGTATGATGAGTGCTTCCAATAATGATAATCCCTATAAGATCAATTACAAATTCATTTTAAATTCCCAACGCCACATGTTAATGTAATCATAACAACGCTGTCATTGGCTGGATGATTCAGTCCAAAAAGATGATTGGGAATGACTCTAAACATAAAAAGGCAAACACCAGTGTAGCCTAAAATGATTTTTGACACAGGACATGCCTTGTCAGAGTTTGCTTTAATTTCAGCAATGGGTGAAATTTACCAAGTCTGTCCGGGTGTTGGTGACAAAGTCCCCCCATTTATGTCCAGTAACTGCCAGCTGCCGTGGAATCTGTCAGTATTATCTGTGTGAATGCCTCAAACTTGCATTGCCATCTGGGATTTTTATGTGTGCCACCTGGGAGGTACGCGTGATGCTGCTCTTCGCCTTTACGAGGCCAAAAGTCCCTTCCCATTCAGGCAGGAAGATGTCATATTCCAGGGTGATAACTGATAAATTCACCAGGCATGATGTGGTGCCAGTACTGCATTATTTGCCTGGGCTTTAACAAAAAAAAAAACTTTATTGCTTTATGGCTGCTTGGCTGAAACTTTGAGCTGTAAGAAGTTTGGCTGAAGACGGAATCTTTGCTGTACTGCTCTGTGACAGCATGCCTCATCAATGCAGAAGGCGTTCAGCCTGGGCCATGACGGCTGCGTCTAAGCAGAAAATTTTAAATTCCTGTCTAATTCCCTCTTAAGTCTGTTTGGACATTTATGAGGAAATCTTTCAAGACTAAAATGCATGAATTATTTTAATCCTAAAATGCTGCTCCCAAAACTAAATGTTAGACTCACACTGTACTTGATGACTGGAGCTTAAAAGCAGAATGGTGAAACTCATGAGACAGGTCATCAGATGTTGTGCTGACCATTACACAACCATGTGATTTGACAGGCATCTTTGTTAGGAGAAAAGAATCATTTAAAAGATGAGAAGCTGTGGAGGCAGTTGACTTAATGTGGCCGTTCTGAAGTTGATTTTGGTCTTAAATGTATACATATTTACCAGAAAATTTTCCTTACAGACTCCAGCATTTCCTTGTTCAAACTGGGTTTCCTTCTACTCCTTAAAACTATTTGCTATGATCATGTAGTCTTTTAAGGTTTGTCTTGATTTCCGTGCATTCTTTATTGAAGAGCTTTTGTAAATGTATTGTTTTGGTGCATTGTTTTTTCTAGTTATCCTTACTTCCAGATTTATTCAATTAGAACATCTGTCTGTTCAAGACAGTGAAAGTTGTAACAAACAAAACAAACAACATCCCACACACAGGCTAGTCGGTTCAAATGGGTCAGGATTAAGAGGTAGTTTATTATCACTGTCTCCTTGTTTTTATTAGATGCAACATTTAATATTGTCTTGTCTTTTTAACTATCCCTCTTTAAGTTGTAAGCCAGCGGTTTGGAAAAAAAAACAACTGTCACCTCTGGCATTCACAGAAACAATTAAATTGGAGGATAAAACATCCTTCCTGTCATGTTCTTCTCGAGGCAAGCATACTAACTCACTTAGCTAGTTATTATTTGGCTAAATGTTCAGCAAAAAGGGAGCTAATTATAATATTGAGGAGTCTGAAAAATGCGTTTAGGTGATCAAATGAACAGCTCACAAACCGAAATGCAGTTTCGAGCGACATTTTAAATGGCATTTGAACGAAAGTTGATGAAATGTCAGATGTAGTAGAATAGTCAACATTCATATAACATCAATCACCAATGCTTTTAATTTGGTTTTAGTGTCAGACATCAACCTCGATTCGATATTCATGGTGGATGACATTTCTGGCTCAATT
Organism: Menidia menidia; assembly: GCA_907169785.1. Classification (NCBI taxonomy): domain Eukaryota; kingdom Metazoa; phylum Chordata; class Actinopteri; order Atheriniformes; family Atherinopsidae; genus Menidia; species Menidia menidia. The sequence continues at coordinate 6,738,814 of CAJRST010008890.1, read as the reverse complement.
CAGCACCGCCACCCCTTTGGTTCCTGAGGATGCCGTTTCTATTTTACTCTTGCTCGTAATGATCCTGCTTCATTAGTCGTTCTGATTTATGTTGTGAGTTTTGGATTTCCTGCAAGTGCAGCATGTGTGTTTTCTAAGCTTTTATTAAAGCCTCTTCATCATCTGAACTCCTATCTTACATGGCACAAACTCCTTAAGAGCTAATGAACACAGAAGTCAAATTGATTAAAGGTGTAGTGAAACATGGAGGAGCAGGAGGTTAACAAACCAGATGCTGAACTCCAGCAATGGAGGCGAGGACTGCTGAATCAAGATGAACAGAAGGCTTATTTGAACTAATCTCAAAGGGCTGTAAACCAGTACTGGGAAGGGATAAACAAAGCAACAACCAAACAAAAAGGAAATTACTAGATGGAGGACAACACATCTGAGTCAGGAACAAGCAACAATGATCTGGACAGGAGCACTGAAAACCAAGGAAAATATATTCTCGGATGGCTGTTGAACCGAGAGGATGCAGAGGGGTAAAAAAGACAGGATACATGTGACTGGGTACTGAGAGGCAGCTGAGGACATCTGGGAAGGTGAAAAGTAACTGAGCTGAGACTTTAGCAGATAAGGATTCTCAACCAAATAAAAAAAAAAGAAAAAGAAAAAAAAAGGGCAAATCAAAGATCATCCAACTAAAAAAAAATAGAACAAACTTGTCGATTGGTACAATGTGATATCTGAAAAAACTGTCTAAAGTGTCCTTCTGTAACTATATGCCATAACAACATGCACAGCACGAGGTTAGTCAAGTAAAACCAGGGAACTTGTTAGATTTTTTTAACACCCTTTGAAGTGCAAACTTCCAGGAAAGCTGCGTGGATAGAATTAGATTCCCAAACACTGATTGTCCTTATCAGTACGAAGAATATTCCTCTGAACACATCTCCTAAAAGGTGCTCCACTAAAGATTCAGGGGAAGTTATGAAAGCTCAACTGTATTTCCCGAACAGTGACGCACACCTACGCAGACGACAGTTTTTAATTATTCATGAACAAATGCACATAAAATCTGTGAAAATTCTTTATCTTAAAATTTGTAGTTGTAGCTTTCCTTGCCAGTCTCACAGGAGGGAAATAATGAATGCACCGGAGAGAAAAAGGAAAGGTGAGAGGTGGAAAGAGAACATATGAACTGCTTCACCTCGCCGTTCAGTCTGAGGTGACTGATTGAAGAGGTGGTCTTTTCCTCACTTTGACCTTTTCACATGAAAAAATAATTACTGAGCAGATCTGACAGACACTGAGAACTGCGATGTCACATTCAAAGTTGAGGATAAAAGGCATCCTCCAGGTTTTGGCAGAGGTGGCTTTGAAACATAAAACATACTAAATGTATCGGTTCTGTAGTTTTATTCCGGTGAGAAGTTTCTCTCCGTCTTTCCTCGTCCGTCATTAACATTTACAAAACAAATCAGGAATCCAAGGCATGTGCGGGGTTACCTCAGTGCCTCTTTACAACAACCTAACACAGAAACTATGCGGTAAATCACATTTAGGTTTGCTTTGGAATGCTCAGGGAAATATTTTATCCAAATATAATAGACCTGTAACCATAGAAACGTCTCCGGCAATAACGAGGAAGCTGTCAGGGGGCCTGTCTACCTTTGCCTGTGAACATCAACAGGATGAGAAGATGGGAATGAATTCCTTTGATTTCGCCGCTTTAATAGAAGCAACAACTAGAAAAGGATGAGGCTGCTTCATGTTACATGGAATCAAAGGAGTAGGTGATGATGGGGCGCATGGAGGGGCATTATCTCTTTACAGCACCCCCTTTTTATATATCCATCTACTTCACCCTATCTTGTATAACCAGATGTGCACATTTCTTATCCCAAGCCCAAGCACCCACCAGCGTGCAAACAACATGAATATAAAGAAATATGAAGAATGGATCAGACAAGCTCAAGATGAGGTTATTGTTAGTGGTGTCGCTGTCCTGTGGTCATGGTTATCTTTTTCTCTTGTGTATTACATATTGGTATGTTGTTGTTCCACTTTTAAAACTAAATGTTTCTCATCAGGTTTGCTAGTTGTAGGTTGGTCCTTTACTAAAATGTAGATTTGAACAAGTGATCCAATAAGCATCACACTGTGTTTATACCACATTTTCAAATACACCTTTAAAACAAGGAGCTAAGGGGAAAATGTTAAGAATAAATCAGAAACATTTTCTTCAAGTCCCGACCGAAGCTATGTCTTTTCACAGATAGTCCATGTTAAAATTTACACTGACTTCAGTCCTCAGGGGCTCTGGGAAAAAAAGTTTTCAGTCATGGTCTTTCAACTGAAGCAAAGCGGAGAGACCTTGCACGCAGCTCAGATCCAGTCACAACACAGAGGCCTACTGGCGCCATGGAGACCATGCTGGAAGGGACATGCCGCGTCAGCTCCCAATTAACTGTAGAAAAAAAAAACATTTTTCTTTTAAATCACCACCACGTCCCTCCATACTGTCCTAAAGAACCCACACACAGAATGTTTCCCCCTTGTTTGCCTTGTGCGTGGAGCTCCGCCTCACACCGGGAGACGCTCACTTCTGTGCAACACATCTGTGGGATGTTGGTAGAGTTCCCCTAATTGCGTGTTTGCCTTTCTGTCCGTCATCAATTATCTGGAGTTGGTTTTTGTCTCGTCATGTTGCGTACGTTTGAAAACTGAAGATGTGATTTAAAACAGTGGGATGGAGATTCAGATTGTAACAGAGGCAGAAAAATGTAGTGTCCTCACTCTTGAATGAAGTAAACTTTGAAAAAAAAAAGGGCTTCACTGTTGAAGGAAGATTCTCATTTATCTCACTGCAATCTTATCACGCTCCTAGATCTTAATATTATAGTGACTGCATTACACAAACAGACGTGTGGGACTTTTTAACTACAGTATATTTGACTTTTTATCGAACATATAAATACAAAAAGGTAAGGTGGGTGAACTATACATGTTACATAAGGGAAAAAGAGGCCTTGGGTCTGGTTTGTGTCTATCTTCTTCTTTAAAAAAGGGTTGCTTTGTTCAGGTCAGTGTTCATTTTCTTCTTGCTGCGTCATAGCAGATTAAAGGGTCTTGTGGGCCAAAGCATAAATATCAAAGTACAAAGGTTATTGTAAATAAAGGTAGTGTCTATCTCTTTTAGATATGGGAGTCTTACATTAGTGTGTTGGAATCAATCTTCTCCACAAAGATACGTATTGTCCTTCAGAAAAGTAAACTCCAAGTTAATCAACACGAACTGGCTACATATTCCCACTCAGTTTGGATCTGGACATGAGGAAGCTGTGCAGTGGTTGACCACTATTAGGAAATTGTTTGAAAACAGCTTGGGAGTGCACCTACTTAAAGCCATGCCTTCTGATCAACATGAAGGATTTTTCAGAAATTAGCTTACAGTGGCTTCGTATCGACTCACCATCACTGTCTTTGAATTAACCAAGAGATGATCCAGAGGGGGTAATTCTGTCTTACATGCGTGAAGAAAAGTGCAAACCCCAGTAAAAGCGAAGAATTAATGAGCGAGGCATGAGCGGTAATGAAGTAAACGTGTGCTGAATAACTTCACCTCCGCCAACCATGTCTTAAGGTTTGATGTGAAACAATTGGAGAGCAGAGCTTACTTTTTGCAGCTGAGAAATGTACAACCCTGACATACCTTTATGCAACCTGTACTTCACCTGACAGGAAACATTCAGCTGCATCATCAACATGCACTTGTCAGCCCCAGAAAAAGTGACAGAACTGACAATGGTTTTGAGAACCGCAGGAAGAAAAAGCCTCTCTGTGTGTTTGGATAAAAATGGTCTCTCTGACTGTGCAGGCACAGATATGACTGGGGTAAAAATAAGCAGCAGGTTGCACACTTGATTTTCTGGTCTCTGCAGTGATTCGTGAAACAAAAAATTAAACTGGAAAAAGAAAATAACTGTACCGTGCAGATTGATCAAACAGAGAAGACAAGCTGATACATTCAAGATGAAGCCAAAACAAAGGAAAAACTCTGACTGTTCAGCCACTAATTACCGGATGAAACTTACACACTCTGAGACTCACACAGCTGCAGATGAGCTGGTGACATCACATTTGATTGCATGTACCTGGACAACAACATGTTGATACTCTCAACAAGGCAATATCTTCCTGACTGGTGCCATATGGCTGTGAATTTTGAATAAAGCAGAGAACAAATGTATGAAATCCTGCAGGTTTGAATTATTGTATATAATCACCATGAGAGGAGAAATCTATTCAAATGAGCCACATTGTACCAAGCTAAATGCATGTATACAGAATGAGACAAGGAAAGATATATGCAAAGTAATTCAGAAGTAAAGTGGAAAAGGCCAAACATTGCTGCTTACATTGTAGCGATATAGAAGAGAAGGTAACTCTATACTGTCATCTGTGTTTTGCATTTACATCTTGCTTTATGTAGCTGTTCTTCTTTGTAAATGTAAAATTAGTAAAAAAAATGCATTTAAATACCACGTTCAAATAAGAGTCAGTCAATTTGTCAAAACAATAGACATAATATAAAAATAGATACAAAAATATAAAGTGAGGCACGGAACAGCAAAGTGCCATGACAAATCCACCTAAATCAATCTCAACAAGGATATGAACAAAATGACAGTCTAGATTTCAGAATCATTTAATCGCACTTTCATTTGACAGAATTCACTGCAAGAATTAGACGCAGCCACTGTCAGCCTGCACTGCACGAGTCAGAAATGTGCTGAAGGGAGATCCAATAGAAGAACCTGAAATAATTAGCAACAGTAAAAAAAAAAAAGTCAAAGATAAAAGCATGCAAAAAAATCAGATCTTCTGCACCAGGGGGTTCCAGCTCCAGTCATTTAGGACTGCTGTCCTGCAGGCTTTAGACGTTTCCCTGCTTTAACACATGCTATTTAAATCTATTCAAATGTTTGTTTTTTAGCTCTGCAGATGCCTGGTACTAGAGCACAGATGTTACAAGTGTGTTGAAGCAAGTAAACATCTACAACCTGCTAGTCAATAGCCCTGGATGACCAACTTTGGACACTCACTTATTACAGCATACATTACAACATACCATTTCTATCTAGAGTCTTTGAAACACCAACTGCTTTGATGACCTGACTGATGCCAGTGAAAGCTGTGCCTTTAATTCTGGATCTTTTAATAACATCCGCTGTCACTTATTCCCTTTTTGAGATCCAGAACGAAGATAGAGGGCTTTAGTTCTTGCGCACCGAGATTACAAAGCAGCACTTCTGATTATAAAGAGGTTCCTGTCCTGAATTATTGATAATAAGTGCTTTTCTTCCAAATAACATGGTTCAGCACCGCATAGTGGTTTCTTTGAGCTGCCAGAGCCTTTAAAAAAATCATAAGTGGATTATTTTATTCAGCTGTAATTGATATCCCACACTTTCTCTGTGAAGCCCTGGTGGTGGAAACTGCACATGTGGTTGATTTCAGTGGTACAAAAGTACCTAATGGTCTGGGTTGTGGTTGTTCATCCCTATGGATACATAAAAAATGTCAGCACTATTGTATTAATATTTTCATTATATATCTGTTAATACCCTTCACTACCAGTGCAACACGTCTGCAACAATTTTTAGACGGCACCCACAAACTACAGTTCCCAGGATCCTCGCTGGCATATAAAGGATAAATGATTGACAGCCACTGACAGCTGCATAGTGCAAACGAGGGGGTGTTTTCCACCAAAGCAAATACAATTTGGAGCTACGCTTATTGGCTGAATAGCATGCTCAGCATCAACAACAACAGTTTGGCGCATCCTACACAGATCCTCATTTGTATTGCTGTTCACAGAGACAGGTTACTGTCAGGTTACTGTTTGAAAACACGAGCCTGTGTTTCCTGTTGCTGGTGTTATACAATATAATCATGGAGGGAAACATGACAAATGCTGATCTGGATGTCACTTTGATGATAAGATGGTTTTCGGCATTATGAACCTCTTAAGAAATGTAGAATACAGAGAAAAGAGTTCAAAAGATGTCGGGGCCGAGGATGAATCGGTGCTATAGTTGCTATATTAGGATAAGCACAACAGTCCATAGCTAGACTGAAATTAGAAGCGACATAAGCGTCACCCATGAAGGGGACCCGTTTCACCAAAAAGGGGCATGATTATAGTGAGTTTAAAAAGTTAGCACAACATCTGAAGCTTTGCAAACTGAAGATCCTAAAACAACACTCTGCAAACAAAACAGAGAAATAAAGTCCTTGTGGGGTTGGTACATGTTGACAATCTCAGTCATTTTTGAGGGCAGCCACCATCTGCTCCAGGTTTACCTGAGAGATCTTCAAGGAACTGAAATATTCTCTGGTGGAAAGAACACATTATCAGGCTTATAGAATTTCACATTGCTTGGCAACCCGTTTTTGTTAAGTCTGATACTGTTGTAACACTAAAGTGCTTTTTTGAAACCAAAATGCAGACTAATGGGTAGAAGACATTCAGTAAACAAGAAAAAAAGGTGCAGCAAGTTAATCCTTCACAAAATCCAAAAGGAAATCTGACATAGAATGGAAAAGACATAGGTGTAAAAAATATCCGGGAAGAATGGAAGGAAGCTCAGAAAGAGGCAAAACAAGGGTAAAAAAATAAAGCAGCTACCAACAACAATATGGGGAATAAAACAAGAAGATTACCACATCAGTCACACACACATGAAAGTCCAAAAGAGTGTACTCTTCAATCCTTCTGTGATGTTTTAATGATTTATCTCATTATCAAGTGCAGTTGTGCTATCTATCTTATCTTATATACCACCTTAATAAGCATCTCTTTGTCTGTAAGTATCTAAAAAACAGTTTGAAGAAGCAGAATTCCTAATCATCACATTTCAACACAGCTTGCATCGGCTTTCTTTTTAACCCACAGGGAGTAGCAGAAGTGTTATGAAGTCATGAGAAAGCTAGAGCTCAGAAATGATCACCGGCTCCCTGGAAAGTCTCCCAAAGACGGAGGGTGTTTGGTTCCAGAGTTCACACCAGCTTTTACTTTCCTCTGCACACCTAACAGAGTCAGGCTCCGCTGCGGGTGTGACCTGTCAGAGCGATAATTCCCCTTTTCTTTGAAGGGGAGGATTTACCAGAGTATGTGAGGGAAATCCGAAAACAGCCCCGTGTTTTTCCTCCCTCTTCAAAAATTTAAAATGCATGTAGTGGAGTGAGTTGATGTGAAACAAGAGTGGAGACGGACACTGCATTTTTGATTAACCCCTCACCAAAGGAAGCACTGGCCAGCAACAGGCTAAGAACAATGTGCTGCTCTCTTGACTGTGGAGAAACTTCCTGCTGAGGTGGGATTTTAGAGGGTAACATAGAATTCGGCCATGTGCATCAGCGAGCTTTGGACTGTCTACTGCAGACAGACGTACAGCTTCCCCAGCAGAGGAGGCAGCATCCGCCTGGGCGTCTCATCCTCTGGGATGGCCTGATAAGACCCCGTCAAAAGAAACACCAAAGAGTTTCCAGAGGTGTTTGTGCCCTTAACATGTTCGATCTTTCCGGATGCCAATTGTTGAAGAGCAATTCCACTATAGATGAAAGCACACTTATTTTCTCTATCAACACCCTAATGAGTTCTATCTATCTATCTATCTATCTATCTATCTATCTATCTATCTATCTATCTATCTATCTATCTATCTATCTATCTATCTATCTATCTATCTATCTATCTATCTGACTCCTATGAACTTGAACACATCTATTTCTTTACTATCTAATGTCGGTTAAGGTTGCCACAAATCTTTTATCAATTTCTCTCCCTTTCATGTGATTTCTACCTGAGAACAGCAGACCGATCCTAGATATTAGACACATGGTGGGGTTGTGCAAAGTCTTTTGAGGCTAAAGCTTTGGGAGAGCTCCAATCCTCTCCCCACTTTTTTCATCTCAGCTCTCTGTAGCACAGAGGTCATGAGGGAGTGAAGAGGCAGGGGGGAATTACTTTGAAAAATGGCAGGTTCTTGAGCAATTTAACATAAAGCGTGCTCCATGTGGTGTACTGGATGTACTGTACAGAGGAGCAAATAGGAAGTCACAGTAAAGTTCCCATAAATGCAGGAGTCTGGGTAGCTGCAGAGATCACCCTGTCACCCCCAGAGAGACTCGGGAATGCTAACAGGAATCAGTGTGTGCATCTCACTGTCGGCTGTTTTCTCAGGAGAAAAACCTGGTTTGTTGTTGCATAAGAAACTGCAGGGTTTATTTTAAAAGGACAGGTGAGGATGGACAAAGGAAAGCCGGAAAGAAATCATCAAACCAGCACAAAGCTCTCTCTCAAAGATGGTATGAAAAAAAAAAAAACCTAAGACAAGATAAATGAGTAAATCTTTTGGATGCAGCGTGTTCCTGTGGTGATCGGGCTCTGTGGTTCCTGGGTGCTGGCTGATTGTTTCAGGCTGGGTGGGCTCAGGGTGGAAAACTGCACAGCATCACACCTGCAGCCTATTGACAGTCAGGCACCCTTCATACGCCTGCACTCTCCGGGTTTCCCACGCCAGATAATTGCCTCTCGGATATAAGAATCAACGCCTGTTTTGCTACCTGTGTATTTTTGGCACATCAACCTGGATGCTGTATACTCTTCCCGGCTCCCTGGTACCTCCACCCTCCCTCCAAACCAATAAATAACTGTAATTCCTTTATCCAGCATCCTGCCTTTGCTTTTGGGTCTTGTCCTCACTTTTGCCTTTGTCTTGTTATCAACCATTCGGGACACATTGTGCTAAACCTAGAACAGAAACTCATCAGTAAAAAGCTTGTATTGTTGTTTATGGAGCTTGTTGGGTAACTGTAACTGATCCAGCCGTGTTACAGTCCACTTAGTCGCTTTCACTCTTCTCTTTTTTTCTTTCTCTTTCTCTGTTTTTCTTACCTTTTCCTGTGGGGTATTCCCATCCCATTGCTTTTGTGCTTGTCTGATTTCTTGTCCTTTGAATATCAGGCCGCATGAGGCAGATGTCCGCCCTGACTCTGGTTATGCTGAAGGCCTCTTCCTGTTATTGTTTCCCATTGCCATGAGGATTCATTTGAAGGGGTATTAAATTGCGGTGAACATCTAAAGCGATCTGTTGGTTTCTTTTGCTCGACACCTTTGTTTTTTTTTTCAGACTGGATAGAGATTGTGATTGGATTGAAAGTGTCCTCAGATGCCTTTAGTTTTGATCGGTGCAGTATAAAAAACCTCAGTTGAACATATCTGACCTTCTTCCACCAGTGTTGTGTAACTCTGTTCCACTCCACCTGACAAAGATAGCATTGCCTTTTTATGTGCTTTAGGGCTGCCAGTCTGTTTGTGTTGCAGAATATCTAAACTCCCTCCAACACTCGGGGGAGGAACCCACTCCCCTGTTGCGGCACCATGCCATCCAACACTGCAGGCATGGTTAAACTGGCCCCGTGTTTTCAGCTTTAGGTGTCTGTGAATGTGGATGCTTTGATATTCCTCATGGAATAGTCTTGTTACATAAAAACAAAGGCAGTCTTTCCTGTTGTCAGATTCAGATAGACACAAAGACTTTTTTCAGTTTCCTGTTTGTATTCTCCGAGCCAAAAGGGTCAAATTCCTGTTTCATTGGGTATTACTATCTCTTTTTTTCTTCATGATTATTCATAGTTATATAAACAGTTTTAACAGCACCTTCTAAATATTGAAGATTCATTGGATTAGTCTGCTTGGAATGGATTTGGTGGTGAGTCCATGAGCCCATGGGAGAACAGCCAGGGTTTTGAATGTGAACATGTCCTTAGGACAGGAGGTGACTCTTGACTAAATCATGACCCTCCTCATCCAGCAGCGCTGTGCCAGCAGAAACCTCAACTCTACTTCACACATTTGTCACAGGAAAAAACAGGGAAACCTCCATCGGCTCCATAAACCCAATTAAGAATTCTGAGTTTATATCTTTGGGGCTGAATTCTATTAAGAGGACAAAAAAAACACTATTTATCTCTTCTTCAGCATGAATATTACACTGGAATGAATTAAAACTATACTGTTATTAGGATTAATCACACCATGTCAATGAAATGGAATAAGTGTGAGACTTTCAAGATTCCTTTATAACTCATTTTTGAGGGACTATGTATGTTGGCAATCAGTCTTGTTTCCCACATAAAGAAATTACACTTTGAGTTGAAACAGAAAATTTGATTGACTTCTGCTAAACAATAATATAATATTAAATTCTACCATGGTGGTTCGGCTACGTATGGGAGTTTATCAGAATGACAACTTTCATTTATTGTAACAAGAAGATGCAAAGAATGGATTCAGGCTCCTTCTTTCACATTTCTCAGCCTGGTAGAATATTAATGAATGTAAGATGGATATAAAGGCAAATCATCAGCAACATTTCTCTTTTTGTATATGAAAGAGATTTAAAAATTGCTGTTGGATAATAGAAGAAAGAGATACGCTTTTTTGTTCACAAGTGAACTGGAGGCATCAAAAGCACTTCAGTCAGACAAATAAAGGTGCTGTTGTATCAAATGATAAAACGGCATGCCGAACTTAACTTTTGTATTTTTTTGTTGATCATGTAGCAGGATAAGTTTCATTCCTACAGTTAGAGGAAACATTGCCATAAATGTGAGTGTATACAGCTATCCAATGGCTATACCTCTGAAGGCTAAAGCTAATTGGCATCTAGTGTTGTAAATAGAAAGGAGCGCATATGCCAGGCTTTCCATTCTATGTGCAGGCCATTTGAAGATCATTGAAACAGAATCTGATATAATTAGGTGGATTATAACTGGCCTCAAACATTTCCACTCACAGTAGGGGTGCATATAACCATTGCCAATATGAACATAAATAGTCTCTTTGTAAGCAAAACAGTCCTTACTTACAGATTCTGCACATCTGAAAACCTGATCTGTTCTGCCGCAGGAATTCCCTCTGCAACTGAAGCAGTCTAATATTCCACACCAGTGAAATTAAGTGTGAGAGAAGCTACCCGGTGGCTTTGAAAAATCATCAGTAAAAATCATGACCAAAGGACTGGGGAGTGACATGCTGAAAACACACTCTGCAACGTTACGGGCCAAAGACTTGAGCTACTGTGTGACAGTGTTGATCACTGGTTTAGAAAGTGAAGGAAATAACCCTCTTCCTAATAAGGGCAACTTCACAATCGAATACAAACTGTGGTAATGTCTGCTGCATGCATAATTCAAAAGCGTAATCTAATATCGAAATGGAAAGTCAAATAAAGATTTAGCTTCACAATGGCAATGCTCTGTTGCTAAAAAACAAAGGGTGTGTATTAGTTTTTTATGAGTTCTCTGTAGCTGCTGACTCTGGAGAACACTCACCTTGCTTTTATCAATTTCTTTAAATTAGGCAACAAAAGCAAAGCAAAGAAAGAAAATCTAGCAAGATAAATGTCTTAATTCTTAATACACACTAAAATCGACATACCAGTAGAGCATAATTACATGTATTTTACAATATTCATATAAGAAATTATCCAAATCTCTTAACTTGCTTTATCCATATATTTACAAATCCTTCCATAATCTGCTGATGCACTATGGCCATTACATAACTAGAAATGTGTTTGGGTAGGTACTGGCAACCTCTGAGAGCTACTAGAGACAAAATCCCTTTTGGATCATCTCAGGCCGAGAGAAAACTCTTCAACAGTTTGTTTTTTAGGTATCAAAGGCTGACAGATGGTAAGAGAGATATCATGATGAGAAAACACTTGGTGGCTGCAACAGCAAAAACAAGACACACAGAGTGGAATGCAAATACATGAGTGGACTGCATTGACCTCAAAGTTATTTTCCACAAATTACTGCCTAAATCATCTCGTTTGCTGCCTGAGGCGATTACTGAATCGAATTTGCACACAGGAAAGGCAGAGATTTAGTGGCTAGAATGCCATTATGATGTGTCCTCTGGTCATTTGGCTGCAATAATGAGCAAAACTTATCCCACTATTTCCTCCCTCAAAAGACAATGAAAATGTTACTTTTGTGGTGCATTGTATAATCACCACCTGTGCTTAGTGATTGGTTACACCACTTCAAGAAGGAGTTATTATCCGCTATGTCACAACAAAGATTGATTTATTAAAGTTTCCAAACGGGAGAAAATACCCATGTAAGTAGATATGGGAACTATACATGCAAGTGGAGTATGTCATGATCCTCACAAGGTCTGTTTCTTCTGCTGGAAGAGCAAAGGGGAAACAACAGATAACCTGAATATCCAATATATGTGACCATGTGTTTCTGTATGAGATGACTGTTTCTTGACACCAAATAAAGTATTAGATATTTGATCTTGATGATTGGCAAATGTCCTTTTTCCCTTGACCGCATTGCTTCACTTTTAAGGGGAACAAATGGTTTAAAAGATTTACATTTAATGACGCCCTGTTCTTAAACTTTGCATGGAACTCCAATTGCACATAAACATTACAGCACTGTTAAACAACTATCTGCCCTGACATATCAGAAAGAACCCAAATTCATCTGCTATTTAACCCCTGAGGTGATAAAACAAACATGACCTCAATCTCTCTCCTGCTAGCTTCTTGGCATCTGCTGCCAAGCCACCTGTTTCACTTAGTGTTAATTTGACACTCTCCGGGGAGATGATGGATGTGCGTTCAAGAGCCTGCTAAAAAGGGATTCAACAGTGTTTCACTGTATGCTTTCACTATGCAAACTCGCTCATGGCCTCCAGCTAAATTTAAAAAAAAAAAGCACCCCCTTCCATGTGCAACATTTGAATACATCGTGGAACAGTATTGTCACTGGGGGGTTTTCCTGCTGGGGGAAAATACAGTTATTCTATGCCATATTTCAGTGCATGAGGGAAATAATAACCAGTCTTCTGATCAGATGCCTTTGATATGTAACAAAAATCACTTTGATCTTCTTATCACATCTTTTCCCCCTTATGTATTTTGCTTTGTCTTCCCAAGCCTCAGTGGAAAGGTTACGGAGCGGATTCGGTAGCTCTTAACATGTCGGAGAGTCTGCAAACTGTCATTATTCATGAATTCACAGCAGTGAGAAACAGTTCAAACTCACAAGCATTGGGAGGAGGGCATGGAGGATCTCCAAGGAGGGAAGTTCAAAGCTTTCAGGAGTCCTGACTGAGACCTCAACTGAGAGATTTCTAAACTATTTTCCATGGCAACCACATCATACATATATGTGTATATATATATATATATATGTGTGTGTGTATATATATATATGTGTATATATATGTGTATATATATATATGTGTGTATATATATATATATGACAAGAAACAAAACAAAAAACAGTGTGTATGGCCAGAATGCAAGTAAGTTTAATCTCCATTAAAAAGCAACGCTTACAACAGGTTGCAATGTTCAGTGAATTATTCAAAAGCATAAATTACTTCGATTTGGTGTGTTTTTACTCAGGCTAAGAGCAGATGTCAATTTAAGGGTGATTTATCTTTGACACCTAACAAGTGGCCAACAGCAAAAACTGTTTAAGAAAACAATTAAGCAATAATTTAATACATTTTCTGTTTTTTAGAGACATTGACAAAGAATAATTGTGGCTCTGAGAAAATAAACAGATGCAAGCATTATTCTACTTTTTGACCGAATAGATTGGAACTTAAGTAGCTGCTGCATTGATCCTGTTAAAGTAGCTTCCTCCACTAGTTCAGTGAACATAATCCAGGAGATTGCAGGTGTAGCCTGAGTGTGGATAACACAACCTGCATGAGTGGTTTGCAGATTTGGTAGCCGTGGGAAATGATTTCTGGGCCCTTCCTTTGGTTTTGACATAGAAAAAGTGGCACAATATGACCAAAATATGGCGTAAAATTATTTTAACTACTCCTGTGGAAAGTGTGTCAGTTGATAGGGAAATAAAAAAAAAAGTTAAAACAGAACTGTACATGAAAACATACTTTGAGTTAAGGCTGATACACAGAGTGACTTTTTTTCTGGAGACAGTTCAAAGAAAAGAGTTCATGAAAGAAGAGTTTTGTGAACTTCTACAAGTCCCCTGAGCCTGATGCATAACTTTTAGTAATGTACTCAAATTGATAAGATGGGTTCATTTGGAATATTATGTTATGTACTGTTTATATTTTACGGCTTTGCACTTTACTTTCAATGCTTTTTTAAGTTCTCGAGGACAGTTCAAACTTATATTTTTAAGTCAGTGGGAAGGGAAAATTACACATTTTTTTCACATTGTTTTGCATTTACTCTGGTTCCCTTATTGGAACCAGAATGTGTAACCATGCATTTTGTTCTGCCTATTCCTAAGAGCATGAGTTAAGGCAACTGGACTTCTTATATCTTGAGGATATATCAGCTTTCATCCAAAAAGGTCCCTTGAATTGAGGATCTAAAGCAGCTCTTAGGATTACCATGACCTGGATGACTGAGAATCTACACCGACCTTTGTAATGCATACTTCTTCGGTTTAAACAGCCACCTGGAGTTGCTACATGTAAAGGAAAGCAATAAGTCAGAGAATTAAAAGATTGGAGTAGGGGAAACATTTCTAAAACTTTGCTTCAGTTTCCCCTTTGATGATCATCCACCAGCTCAGCTTGTGGCCTTTTCTCCAGCCTCTGTGTAGACCATACTGTATATATATATACTCAATACCTATTTAATTAGAACCATTGCGGAAAATAATGAGCTATGGAATCGAGTGCGCTATCAGCACTTCTCTCAGCAGGTTTGACATTTACTGTATGCCCTCTATGTTGAGTTAAGGGTGTGCTCTTCTTTTGTAAGCTGGACATGCTCACTGCTCAGCCTAAGATCAGAATGATACACACTGAAAAAAGCAAAATACTCATCTCCATTCTGCTTTAGCTAATAATGATTTGAGTGAAAGTTAGACAAAGACACACAAAAAGAGACAGAGAGCAGGGCGGGTTAATGGTGGCTGAGATACAGGACAGATGGTGATGAGCAGGGAGGGGATTATAGCTGCAGGTTGAATGGTCACAGAGAGGGAAAAAGGAAAATTCAGGTTAATCCTCCTAGAGTAGAATCTCCACCATTTCGGGCAAAGGACATATCATAAATCTGCTCTATGAAATAAACAAATCAGGGTTTTAATCAAAACGATACTTTTCTGTTTGGCGCAAAAATGTGACCCGGTGTTGAATTTTGACATTCAATTGGAGGATGATGACATGTTGGGAAATGGTGCTATTCATAATAAAAAGGCTCCAGACAGCTCTGCTACAGCGATAGATTCACATTAATGCCGGCAAAAGTCAGAGTACGTGATGTGTTTTTAAATAGCATGCATCTCATTTTACAGGGAATCTTTTCATATTTTGTTAATGAGCAGTAATCCCCCACTGTGGACAACTGGAGCCTCGTGGAGTGACTGACCTCACAATGCAGTTTTTTCCAACGAGAGGGTGGCCTTTGAAAGCTCTGAATAGTTTGGGGTAAACACTCAAATGACCGACCGGCACTGCTGAAAAGTCCGACAACATTTGACCTTTTGAGTGTAATAGGAAAGGGTCTCATTCTCATTTAGTCCTGCTTCAAATAACACTTCATTCATCACAGGTATCAACGAACTGGCCCCGGATTTGACTTACACTGGCTGGAAAACACCAGCCTGATGCAGTTATGTCTACCACCTGAAGCCAAGAGCACGACCATCCTGACAAATGAAAACAAGGCCTGTCCCTCTCAGTCCTCTCAGTCCTGCCATGTGGCATTTAGCCATTACAGTAGCTGATCTATCAGACTTCTCATGGAACGAAGGAGCATAAGCCCGGCTGTTTATATAGCACTCAAATTTTTCGGCGTTGGAAGGATTCACCTTATAGTTCTGCTGTTCAAGCTGGACGCTGTCATTCAATGATCTTTTGCACAGGACTGAAAGCAATCGCACAATTTAAATGATTGCTGGTCAGTAAAGTCACAGATGTCACAGCCACAGCTTCTGTGGCCTGAATTCAAACCTGCTTCACGTTTCTTTGCAGTGTTAAGAGCCCCGCCCTTCCCGTTAGCACAAACACAGACAAAAAAAGAAACTTCCTCGCTTTACTGCGGGCCAGTGCTCACTATCATCACGTGAACAACCAGAATATTAATTAGTTTTGTGCCGAGCTCCCATCGGACCCACCCAGCCGATACGGTCACATTTCATACTGGTGTCTGCTCACTGTGAGATCTCAGGTGATGTACTGTACACTTGGCTACTCTCCACGTTTGCCCGGAGTAATTCACTGTCCGTACAAAAAAAAAAAACTGGGTTTAAAAAAAAAAGAAAAGAAATTGCTGTCCACTTCTAACTACTGTCCTCCAGATGTCAGGATGGAAAGTCACGGTTGTATGACGCAAATGCCCCTCCTCCATCACCACCCTGATTTTTTTTTTTTCAATCTGACCATTTCTCTCAATGGATTACAGATAGTCTACCTAATGCACACGTGCAGCTCACACAAGGCTTTAAATCCTCTGGGTTTTATTCATAGTTGCCCTTCAGCAGAAGAGACATTTCGAATTAACGCATTGCCCTAGATCACAGCTCCACTAAGAGCTGATTTAGTCCACAAGACCCAGGAAAAAGGATAGAGTTCTGTGTCATTGACAGTGGGTTGAACATTGGGTAGGTGAAAACTGAGGAGGTTAGGTTAATTGGTCATGTGAATTTTTATCTTATGTGCTTAGTTCAGTAATTATTTTTCCGATTCAAATCCGTCTATGCATTTTAAGCCCGAAACATAGATTAAGACCGTGATTTACGGTTCAGGGATATCACCCACTGGAAACTTGTGATCAGACAAAAAAAGTATTACTTGTCTTTATTTGAAAGAAAAAGAAAAAAAAAACAACAACCTGAAAATGGTTTTCCAGGCCGAAGTCAGTATGGGGTCCTAAATCAAGTCCCTGACCGAGAATGTGCAGAAGGAATGGCTACTCTACAATGTGAGCTCTTCTCAGACAGGTCAAGCAGACACAAGTTAACATTACAGACGGTGACACGGGGTGACAGAAAGGTAAACACACACACACACACAGACAGACACGCACAAGCCCGGCAAGAGAAGATAAATGGGAACCCTCCCACCTTGCCGAACAAAGATTCCCCTCCACCGCCACTGGGATTCCAATCCCGAATGATGTTTGATCAGAGTCAGCAGAGCTGGGGCAGAAATCCACGCAGCAGTAAAATCACATCACAGCGCGTCTTCTGCTCTGCGTGACAGGTGTCATGGCTGTGATTAATGGGGTGGCTATGAGACAGCACACTGGTCAGTTTGCTAAAGGTTACAGCTCAAAATGAGATCACCATCACTCCAGTTGGCGTGACGATGGAGACTTTATGTGACATTGGGAAGATGGATGTTTTCCCTTGTATCTGTCAGAGAAAATTGAATGATCCTGCTGTTTTAAAAATACATTTTAAATGTGTAGCAATCTGGTCTTCTAAATAAAAAAGTCTGCAAGATAATTAGACATTATAAGCTTTACTTCCATCTTTGTCTAAAGGATTTCTTTGATAAAACGTCCATGTCAGCTGAAACAGGCCTTGGCTATGTTTTTAGTTAATGCATTGTTACTTTGTAACTTCTTTTTTTTTTTTAGGAATAAGATTTGGACACATTCATCGTATAATTTGAAAACTGTTGCAAACAAATGCCAGGCATTGACTTACAGCTGAGCCTGAACTCAGTTTAGCTGTGCCCAGATGTGCAGCAGCTGAATGCCCTTCTGTCCTTAACACACTTAACAGGTTTTTTTTTTTATCTGCCACTGCCATGGGAGTGAAACGTAAATCTCTCTGTGTTCGTGACTTTAAACGACTACTTTTAAATCACTTTTAACTAGAAAAACACTTGTCAATACAGAAAGCAGGACTTCTGTCTTCTATCAGAGCCGTTCCGGTTTTATGTGATTTATCTTCCTACATGGGTGCCCATGCTGCTTGTCTCTGTTTCTGTGATCTACTGTGGAATTTCAGTGAATGTTTGTTTGGCGTGGAGCAGACACAAAGTGTCACTAATGGAGTGTTGCAGCTGTTGCTGTTCTTTGCAGAGAACTGCATTTGACAGAGTTATTACATTACATTTTAAGATATGAAGAACTTTTCATTTTGAAAATCCTCGAATGTAAATGTAAGCAATAATGACTACTCTTTATGTAATAAAGACCTTAATTAGTTTTAAATAGATGGTTGACTGGGTTTAATACACACTGCATTTGTGCTCATTCCGAGTTGTATTTCCATTTTCCGTGAGTCTACATTCTTACTTATTTTCTTCCTGTCTTCTGCCTGGATGTTGAGAACAGATTATTCCCTCCAGTCTGTGCCTTTTTTTTTATTGTTCACAATGGCCAGAATTGCATAGGCCTTTGAGAATGTAAGTGGGTGGAGGAATTTATGTACTGAGTTTCACTAGAGAATGCTCTCCGAGTTATGAATTTGAAAAGTATTGGACTGTAGAGGAAGACATAGAAAAAAGAATTCATGAAGAATGTTTGACATAAACTTTTGAGGGTATAGGATGGATATTATTACAAGAGTGAGTGCCTGTGTTTCTGAAGCAAAGAAGGTTCACTTCCTCTCTCCTCTTACCTATTTCTGCACCTAGTAAACTTAACCTTGGGCTGAAGCTCAAGAGAGCATGTATGTAGGCCTACATACAAAGGAAGGCACTGGCCACACATGGTAGTGACAGCGTGTGTTGAAGTCATGGCTGAACAACACATATATTCACCCACTGGAGGTTAGTCAACATAACCTGCCACCGATCAGCTGGAACTCTCAATCTTGCCATTTTTGTGCCAAAAGAGAAAAAAAAAGACAAGAGAAATTAGTTGAAGTCTTTCAAAAGCAAATAAGCTACTGCATGGCTAATTTATTATTCATTTGTAAGAAATGTAAGAAACAGTAAACTAGCTGTAGACTAAACCACACACCTAAAAGTATGTGAGTCATAAGACTGGAGACAGGGCGGAGACACCACTGATATGATTCACAAACACATCATAAGAGAGTGAAGAGCTCTGGAAAAAGGATGATTATGATTAGAATCCATACAAGTTGTCAATATTTTCGAGACATTGTTTTCTGTGGTCACGCAGTTTGTGAGGGACAATAAACAAATCCTTCAGTCTTAAACAGCATGTGGGTCATTGAATCATACCTTTATACGCAACTGTTCCTGACATCATGGTGTCAGGAGGGAATCATGACTCACAGGATTGTTCCACGTCAGAGCAGGCGTCATTGTTAGGTCAATCATTTGATAAGGTGTAAAAATCCTTGTAAAGAGGGAGAAGTGGATTTCCATCGTGAAGCTACACAGAATTATTTAAACCATTTATCTGCACAGCTTCATGTTTCATGTTCTAGAAGGGTTTACAACTTTTTTGCCAACGCTCTTGACGGGGTTAGAAAATTATTACTGCTTTATTGGTGCAGTGCCTGAAGACTGGAGCCGTGAAAATCATTCACATTAACACTTGAGGCAACTCTGCAGCTGTAAATCAGGGCAATGGACCTGCCAGTAAACAATTAGTTTTTGTTTAATGCAACAGTAAGTTAGGATTTTTAGTCAAATAGACAGCAATGACTCACAGGCATGGCCCTATAGGAGCTCACAGTCCCAGTCTCCCAAAGTTTACACAAGAAAATGTTTGTGGTTTTTGTGGGGTCTCGCTGAAATCAGCCATGATGACGATGATGATGAGCGTGCGCACTCCTGTGGCTCGTGCTTTTGAAAGGTTGCAGCAGTTGCAGCGTCCCAATTTTTTGCTGATCCCATAATCTCTGGAACATGGAGTGTGCTGCCTTTTTGGCAGAGGAGCTAAAAAACGGCATTGGATTGTGATGGGCTGAAACACAGTCTCATATCTGAAAAAGTATGCTAATGTAAGCTATTGCCGCACTCATTTGAGCTAGAATAAGTCGAAGATTAGAGACAAACAATTACATCACACTGCATCCGGGTACATGCATGCTGGGCCAGAAGATTCTCAACTGTGAAATTTAAACAAGAAAACATATTTTTGAGAGAAATTCATATCTGGATGAACCAAAATGGCACAAAATCATTCAACTCCGGTCCTTTTATCGGGCAGTGGAGATTCCACCCTTTGAAGAGATGCTGTGGACCCCTCATTATGCTTTTACCCACCTCATCACTCCGTCTGCATCGAGAGACACATATTTCATGACCACAGGGCTTTGTGACTGTTCTAGTACCTTTACTACAACCAGAAGTCTATAATTTATACCTCGGCCCCCGACTCTTCTCTTCAGCCCCTGTGCTGGCTTGTGTGTGGGAGCAGGACTCGTAAAACACGGGTGAGCTGCGGTGAGCCTGAGAAGTGTGGCAGGCAATAAAGGTTCTGAGGCCAGCTGATGATAATGTGCTTACCAACGCACAGAGCCCCTATCCGACAATTTTATGGCCCATGGTGCACGGCACACGCACACAACACCACACGCACACAACACCACACGCAGTCAAACGTGCGTGTGCACGAGCCCAACCACTCAGGTGCAATAAGAGGCAGAGATGAACAAATGTACATCTACAACTAACCTTAAATTTGAAAAATGGTAAACTTGTACTGCAGTAAGAATAAGCCCAAAGAGACAATCGCCTTTGTAAGAAGCCTTGCAAGCACACACCCTCACTTTTACTACAGGAAACGTTATGGATCAACGTTTGCTGACAGGCGGTGCAACATGCATTTGCCCACACAAGCACTTCCACAAGAAATGCATCACACGCACTCTACAAACAACGTTAATACTCGCTGTAAATTACTTACAGCTGCTTTTCTTCTGGAGGTATGGAAACAGACCTGAGAGAATTAGAAATGGTAAATTTCTTCTATATATCAAAAAAGGTTAGCCATTATGCAGCAGGCATTGCAAGTTGTTGGGACCAACATTAAATGCAACACAAAAAGGCAACGCTCTTTGAAAGAACAAAAAATAAGTAATAGTTTAAGTTAAAATGTAGCATGTCATCAAAGCTGAGAAAATATGCATTAAGCAAAAGCAAAACAAACAAAAAACTCTTCTCTAATTAGAAATGGGTCATGATTGTGCATATGAAAGCCTCATGCAGCTTAGTCTTTATGAGAAAAAGATGGGAGAACTTCACTGTACTGTTTGAGTTTCCGTGAGATCAACTGATGTGGACAAATCCTGAGGTGAGACCAAAGGGGCCCCTGCTGAAATCTAGAGGGCGTAGGTCATGGGCCTGTGCTGTAGTTGTTGCCTTGACTCATCTATGATGAGTAAATTAACTTAGCACAGTGGCTCACAGCTGGAAAAAGTATGTACAAACTGATTAAATAAAGAATAATTTGTAAAGAATTACCTTAAAGGTAAAGCTATACTGAAAGCCAAAACGGTAGTTAAGAGCAAAAAGTGTCTTTATGGAGATGAGCCCCAATCTTTTCCCTTCTCTAGATTCTAAAAAAATGTTGTTTTCTGGCTTGTGAAAAAAAAAGCTGCTGGTTTGAGAGGCGCTAATGACAAGTTCTGATCATTTGACCAGCCAGGGCAGAATAAAAAATAGACACAGATTCAGCCTATTCTGTGACAGCAGTTTGTGATCAGAAATCACTCTTCTTCTCCTAGAGTGCAGATGATGGAGGAGTTGTGTTTCTGAACGGTGTAACCACTGATGCAGGATATTATATAAAGGACTGGTTGTTTGCTATTATACAGCCCGCAGCATTTTCAGAGAAGGTTTTGCTTATTTCAGCAGAATTATGATTTATGAAAGAAAACTATCTCAATATGAGGGTTTGAACTGTTGACAGATTGCAGTCCTATATGAAGCACAATGTGAAAATGTTTCACTTTTACAATGACAGCAAACGGTCTCCTGAGCTCTCAAACTGATTCAGGGTTTTATTAAAAAGTAGGAAACATGCACCCCTCCTTTTGTGAGACGTATAGTGGACTTTAAATTCAATTCGACCAAACATACATTTTCAAGAACATCTCCTTTTTGACACCTGTTATGTTATCTGTACTTTTCTCATCTAACAGAAAGAAAGTAAATAAGCAACAATCAAAACAAGTTCAGCATCAAGAAGATGGCGGCATTTGTTGTTGCACATTAGCAAAGGTGACGAAAAACACACACTAACAGAGCTGGACTCTTGATGAATAAGAGATGAGGACAGAAATATTTTACAGCGCGTGCAGTTGAATGAATGATTACAATTGGATTTATGGAATGCACTCGACTGGATTTGACGAGCTGCTGTGACTGTGTGTGTCACTTAATGATGCACTGCAGAGGAGTGGCGTTAGCACTCACTGCAGATTGTGCTCACCACTTTGTTACTGTATGTGCAATATACATGTGACTTGTTGATGGATCACCTCAACAGTGGGCCCCGCCCGTAATTAGAACCCAAATGGCTTTACAGTGACTAATTATTGATGCAGCCAATATGTGACAGCTGCTAATAAATACCCAGGCTGGCCGGATTGTACAGAGAAGCACTGCATTAATGATGCACTGGAAGCTAAGGGGAAAAAGGTTAGAAAATTAGAGAAAAAGAGGAGAAGGGGAAGAAGGCGAGGGGGGGAGAAATTATATACTAGGAGGCAAAGAATGTCATCAAGTATGCATTCCTTTTGGCTTTGAGATGACAGTGATGTATTATCTCAATATCATGGATACAGCTCAGGTATAGGAGCCAAAACAGGATATTGACATTTATTCTTTTTTTCCTTCTAAATGGGGACTTTTTATTGCATGAAAGGTGTTTCAGTCTTTTGACTTTAAGGAAAAAAAAAATCTGTCACTGACAGTAATCTGCTTTATCACAACATTACATATGAAAAAGGTCTAACTGTTATAACAGAGTCAGAAAACCAAATAATTTATTTTGTTTTATTTACTGTACTAACCAAACTGATGTGGAATTTGGAGGTATCTTTTTCAAATAAGCACATGATAATTCTCTATGATTTCAGTCAGTGCATAAAACTTAGGTAAAGGACTTTCAGTTTTAGGAAAATAGCTATTTCTGAAGTTTCATCTGACCGCATTCAGCTGTTCTGTGTCTCTGAATCAGGAATTCTGATAAGAAGAGGAGTTGTGTCCCTATCGCATTATACTGATTGCAGCAAGGATGTTTTATTTATCATGCTTCACAATACATATGTACACAAAGTGGTTGGGTTGAAATTAAATAATTGATAGTGACATATAGCGTATCTGCACCGTTTCCAAAGCTGCCTTGTTTCATAACAGCTGCCATTTACCCACCTCCTTTTGTTTGTCTAAAATTTTAGTCAATCTTAGCTTTTAAACTTTTCTTTTAAGACTTGAAACATTGTATCACATCCCCAGGAGATAATTTATGTGTTGATAATATTAACGTTGTAATGAATTAATACAACATTCCTGACAAGCTGTGGAAAACAGGGAAGTGTATGAATTGTCATAGAAGATGTTAAAAAAGCTATATTTAGTCATTTTTGGATGAATTTTGGATCACAAGTGTAGACACCAAAAAGGAAACAGGAGGTTTATGCTATGGGCAATAAGAGGGAGAAGGGCTATGAATGAATTGGTTTAACTTCTTCATACCCCTTTTCAGTCACTTTCCACTAATTAATGTCACATCTGAGGATATATATACTTACACTTTATACAGTTGGATATTTTGTCTATATTTCTTGTTTCTATGTATGTTTAAATGTATATATGGATATGTAATGAGGTGTTGAGCTTAGGCTAATTAATATGCATGTGTTGTTTCAGATTTTACTGATCATTTTCTGTTGTGGGAATCATCAGAAATAAATTCATTTATTCATTCACTCATTCAATAACGACAACATTGATCCATTTTTGCTAACCTAGTTCATCCACTTCAGTGGCTCTGGGGAGGCCTATCCCAGCCACCACTGGTTTAGAGGGAGTGTGGCCATCACAGAGACCAACCAGACGAACAACCGTGCACTCTCAAATTCACTTCTGCAGTGGAAGGAGGCTACAGTACACATAAATAACTCATATGTGCATGTGGAAAACATGAAAACTGCCCACTGAAAATAACCCAAAAAGGGTCATCTGAGATTTGAGCTGCTAACCCGGTTCAAATCTCAGCTGGAGGTCGCATGTTCCTCAAATGGAATTGTTAGCTGAATCTCTATATGCCGTGTTCGGAAAAAAGGGAGGCCACAATATATATACCCATCCAGTCAATTCTTGTTAAAGTGGCTCAAGCAGCTACAACAAACCACTTCCCAGGAGGTAATCTATATATTACATGTATTCAAATTCTATTATAGGGGGAATTATTATTTAGAGTTTATTTTACAGGTTTTTATTGAAAAATGCCAGAATTTATATTTATAAAGTTAAGGAAATCAAGGAAAATAAGTTAAAACACATTCTTTTCTGCTTCTTTCAGGAGTCAGATGTGCACATTAACATTTTAGCAGCAGTTCCTGCTCTGCAGTAGGTTATGAGCGAGCACACTGAACCTGTTTGTTTCTCGTAAATGATTGTGAGCAGTAAACTATGAGCCTATACAACACATCATCAATGTGTTGTGAAAAAACATGAATGTTTTTTCTCTTTTAAAACCAGAGTTGGGCTGAATCCACGCATCATCATTCTTTTTCTCATTTGATTTCTACCACTGGCCATAAAAGTCTGGCTCTTAATGTCAAGCGAGGGTGAAAAACTGCACTGGGACTGGCTACAGTTTTCCCTCTAGGATGCAGCAAAACACGGTGCGAACAACCCGACTATTAAAACAGTTGTTTGTTCTACATCTTGAAGTAAAAATATTCACAAAAATGGATAAAAAAAACAAAAAAAGAATATGAATATCAGGGATTTAAATAAAATAATTGAAAAAGAACCCTGGTACCACTGAGACATAGTTTTTTAAGTCGCAAAGCAGCAACTGACATTCTTTAGATCTTATCTAAGATAAGTTCAGAACAAACAGACTGGAGTTCATATGAACCGAAGTGAACTGCTTAGATGTACGTTCACAAGCACACACTGATGATATTGAATATCTTCTTCACCTTCCAACTGTAGACAAAGCTATTGACATTGCTAAAATGTGCAACTTAATTCTCATGGAGGGTACGCCTGCACAGCCAAAGACTGAACTGCTTCCCAGAAGGGAGACAAGACAGAGGCTGTGTAATTCTGTGTAATGATCAAACTTAATATATCAGTAAAACACAGGTTTCTACCGTTGACATGTTTAAAGCAACTTCTGCTTGACCCGTATTCCCTCTTTCCAGTAAAATCCATGACTTTGCTAAACTTACACTTTGTGGATCTTACCCAAGAGAGGGAAAAATGTAACCAAAGACCGGGCGTGTTTCCCTTTCCTGATTGGTTTGCAATCTAATATCAAGAAGAAGGATTTTTGTGACACACTCTGAATTAATCATGCCAAGTACTTCAGCACTTTATTTGAGCTCCTGCTCTGCTGAAACATGCTACTAAAATTTAGATAATGGGGAATAACTTTCATGCCATGATGCTGATGATCTAGGGAACACGATATTAATTCAGCATTAATCTTGTCTGTGTTGCAGAGTGAAGTTAACTTTTTCGATCTTGCAGGCTGCATGCAGTCCTTTTAAGGATGACAGTGTTTTAATGTAACATGAATCCTCTGATCATGTTGGAATTCTTTAACAATGGAACAATAGTGCATAACGATTGGGAATTTATCTCTTGAATTGCTTTTGTGAATACACTGTGGAAATGATGCAGATGGCCTCCAATCATTGAGGAGGAAGCCATAAAGTGTCTTTGTGATGAGTTGTGACTGTGAGTCAGGTTGTATTTCGGGTTTGTGCTCTCTCTGCCTGTCAGTGGATGGTGATGTCATTCTGTTGTATGTGATGCGTGTTTTTCTGGCAAAAGCTGGTGATTAGACTGGATACTGATGGCTGTTGCGTTTTGTCTACTCCTTTTGGATTCAGACCACCACCTCTAAGCTCTTGAATAGCTTTTGTGTGGAACTAGGAGTAGAATGTCTTATTGTACTCATTAGCTACATCACTTCCAACAAGGCCAATAAAGACTAATTCTGGTCCTGTTCAAAGGGACTGGACGGATTACTTTTCCCATTTCCTTTTAATAAACTAAAGGTAGTTTTCTTGAACTTTAGGGTGCCTTATTTGTTGTAATGACCACGCTGTCCCTTACTCCTTATCTACTTACTTAGTTTCTGAAATAAAAATCATTGTGGAGCGAAGATATAGATCTGCAGTCGTCTGTTTTAGAAATAGGGAAAGAGGGTTTCTTTTATGTTGCGCTTTTGTTTCCCCTGAAGCTGTGGGAAACAGAGAAGCTCTTTATCAGAGAAAAAAAAAGTTAGCAGAGTCATGTTGCATCAAGAGTTCATGCGGCATAACCCCTCAGAGAACAGATGGAGTGATGCTATCCAGATCTGTTTGATGCTGTTGTCATGTTAACCTACTCCTGTCAACTGCTTCTGTAAAGCTGTTTTCCCAGAAGGAACAATAAGCATTACACAGTTTTACCTTCTAGTTTTAGAACGGTGTCTTTCAGCAGGACTGAAGCAGGAAATTACTAAAGAATGATCAAGAAGGACCCTGGTTTTGACAATAAGTTAGGACAATGTGTATTATATTGAGATTTATCGATGATTTCCTTTTGTTTTATTCAAATTTGACGTGGAACCAATTTTTTGGGGGGGCTTTTAATAAAGAATTCAATGGTGCTATTACACAAGGGGAACTCTTCTGACGCACACCCTAGTCTTCCCTTGAGGTGGCATTCATAGGTCATTGTACAGTCCAATTCTCTGAGGTCTCCTTCCTTTAGTCATTCTCTCAGAATACTCTCTAGTGTCCTAGAAAGCAATATATCCCTCAATAACACTGTCAAGACTCATTTATCAGAGCAAACCCAGCTAGGCCACCAGCTTCTAATCTTTACTTGTAGATCCATTTGTTATTAAAAAAAAAAAAAAAAAAAAAGCAATCCCCATTGAACAAACAGTTGCTCAGAGGGGTCCCCAAGTATGAGTGAAAAAGCAATTAGCTGTGCTGGGTTAGTTTGGATTTCTAAATAGAGCAAACAAATGAGAAACCTGATTATTGCGTTTCAGACACATTAAAATATTTACTGCCGATTACTTGGAGATCAGATACAGACATGGATCCTTTAATTCCTCCACCGCATTGCTATTACGGAAGTTTATACCTCATAATTGTGGGTGTTTTTTCAGGTACATGAAGCTATGTCAAGCTCCCCACCGGCACTAATGAGATAGTTTAAAGCTAAACAGCTTTTGGTGGAGAAGGCTAGTGAATGAATTAGGGCTTTTAAATCAAGAAAAAAAACAAATGCAATAGCAGAAAAAAAGTGCTTCTCATTCACTCGATCAGACAAATTGTGGCCGTACACCTGGAGCAAATCATTTAATGGTGTACCTCAATAACAATTACATTTTTAAAGCCTATTTGTGGAACTGTCCCAAGATATTTGTGCACTTGAGTGACATTAATGGATTGAGCTCTCAGGCTGCTTTATTTAGCAGGTCAAGTGGGGAGAGAAGATGGGCTGCTGTAAAATTTAATCATGTGGAGTAAATCAGGCAGGATGTCAGATGGAAACATGTCACTGTAGGGAAACAAAACCCTGCAAAGTGCAATATCATCTCCTGGCCGTGCACGCTCAGCACTCACAGTACAAATCTCCCAAATGCCACGGAACATAGCTGACACATAAATGTTTTTTATGATACAAGGGTTAATCTCCAAATAGGTGATCCCTTCTGCATGCTGGAATCCAGCTTGAAAGAGGAGCAAAACTGAAAGCCATTAGGCTCATAGTGCATATCCACTCCTTTTCTAAAACAGAGGTGAAAAATACCCTTCCCTGAGATCTATATGCGACAGGCAGATACAATGGAGCCCTAAGTTGTTACAATCGATATTATGCTAGAAGGTTTTCATGCAGCAGGGGTGAATAGTTTAGTGCCTCCCACGGAACTACACAATTATGCAGGCAAATGATTTTGTTTAGGTAAGTTCCATATTTCATACTGGGCAGACAGAAACACTGCCCAAGTGGCAACAAAGTCAGAAAACAGAATGCAGTTGAAAAGCACTGAAATGTCTTTTCATGCAAACTTAGAAGTGGAAATGTTAAAAAGTGAGAACAACCACTATTTCTTAAGCTTTGGCAGAGCATCTTTTGTGGTGTCAATTCAAGGGTTTAATCCATTCTTCTTTGCAGAATGTGTAACATTCGTTATATTTCGAGGCTTCTCTGCATGGCAGGGCTAACTACTTATCATTTCAAGATTTTCTAGTTGAGTATTCGGGTCTCGGGTCTTGAGAGACTGACTTTCATCAGAACTAGTTTATATTCCGCCTTGAACCATCCCAGCACATGCTCGGGGTCATGGCTTGAAGAGGCCAGCAGAATTGTACACGCACCACAAACAGCATAGGTGACAAGTGCTATCCCCAATCCTCTGCTGCAGACTGAGCGGGAGATGACATGCAGGGGACCCGAGGTGCACGAGGATCCAATGAGCATTCCATCAGCTACAAATCCTCTTCTTCAGTCTGTTACAAAGAGACTTCTCCTTATTTTCACCCTCTGTGCCCACAGTTATGAAGAAAGTTTTGTATCTGCTGTAATACTGCAACCTTTATGGCCTGAGCATGCACAATTCGACGCCATAATTAAACTGGATATGGGATTTTCTTTGATTAGACTCACAACATTGCTGTTTCCCCTTTTTACTTTTGTATAATAAATACGCCTTCCAAGGAGAAAACTAATTAAGTTTTAATGAAGAGCCTGCACATGATTTATAACAGAGGGGTCTTTGCTTCACAGTCATTTGTTATGTTTGATTTACAAGAGTTAACTAAACAGATAAAACAGCAAATAAGAAGGGGAAGAAAATGCATGAAAGGCTCACAGCGACAGCTTTAGAATCAGATGAGTCCCAATTCACTCACATCAGCATCAGTTTTTAGAAAAGCAATAAAAAATACTCAGAAGGCATAGAAAACCCAATAGAAAAAGTGTAAAAACAACAACTTTAACTCATGGAATTCTGCAGTGTAACACACATTTGCTTTACAGTCGAATAAAAGACAACATTGAGTATCAAATTTTATGGTTTGTTGAAACAAACACCTCCATCTACTAATTAAAAAAACATATTTCAATCTTTGAGAGTTTTTTAGAATTCAAATTTCCATGAAAAGGCGCAGTAGAGTTACATTGATTACAGTGGATACATTGTTATTTAAAACAACCCTGACCAGAATAAGTTTCTGCATATGTTTTTTGCTTTTGAGGCCCCAGTGGAGCCCCAAAGTGTTCCAACAAGTACATCTATTTAAACTTCTTGTCTTATCTTCATTTTTAATTTATCTTGGTTTGTCGTTTTATTCCTTCCAGTCCACATTTTATCTCCAAACTTGATGATTTCATTACGAATTAGAAGTTTAGTTTAATATTTCACCCATCTGATGAAATATGCTTTGCATGCCTTGCTGCAAGAACTGATGAATCCACTTCCCTGCTTCACAGTTTCAAATCTGCAAGATTTTATTTCTCAGCTTTTTCGCAAGCTTTGGTTGGTGTCACCCAACATTTGCTTTCATATGATCAGTCTAAGGAACATGTTTACATAATTCATACGGGTGTACTGAGATTTCCACTTGCAAACCCATAATACTGAAATTTGTTGTGAGGGCACATCAAAAGGTTTTTCTCTGAGTCTCCGGGAAAGAATATGTTGGGATGTACACTGAGAGAAGGTCTTTTACAGATGAACAGGAAATTGAATTAGGTTATTTAAGGGTTTTGTGACAGCTTTTTTTACTTCATCCCTTTAGCCATCGATTTCCGTCGATCTGGCTTTGGGTGTTGGACTCTACAAATCCAAGTGGGAAAACCATCTGCATTTTTCCGAAAAGAAACTATTTCTAGTGAGGAAAAGTCACACCAATGTTCATGTTTGTATTCAGTATTCAATGTAAGCTCCATATTGTCGTCAAATTTGTGCTATTTTCCCACTTCTTGCAACGCACATCAGTATTATCCTCCAAGTCATAAACATGTACTCACCAAGTCCTTTTACAACAGTTTTTAAAACCATTCTTAGTCACCCCCTCTGCATTTTTCCTCTTCATTTGCCCCTGTAGAAGGTACTTCTCGAGCAAATGGTTAATTCTAAGTTATCATAACAAAGCAGTTTTTTTAACAAAGCAATTATAACTGAAGCATTGTTTCCCCTCTTATAAGAGATCTTTGTTATTATGTACTCCAAATTTAATCAAAACAATAAATTGGAAAGTAAATTAGGCTCATAAGGCTGCCGTCAAAGTTAGAAAAATCCTCTGTGCTGCAGGGTGAGAAACGTTGCAAAATAAATTGATAAAAACAAATCCAAAACTAGATTTAGGCCCAATGATCTAACACAAAGCACCTCAATATGACTGCACCATGACACAGACCCTTTGCACAGCCTGTGTTTCATGACAAATACAGGCAGATACTGGCAGCTCCAAGGAATTTTGTTTATTACATTTTGAACTTAGGAAATGGCTGCACTCTTAACTCCTTCTGGTGCTCTGAAAGCAGCAATTACTTCCCCTCCTAATGGCCCAGGCAGCTGAAAGGAATTCCTGGCTGCTGCTTACTTCAAAAAGCCAAGTATTCATAAAGCTTTCTAATTTGCCCTACCTGGCCTTTCCTAATTACAACTGTGAACACAACACAACCCAAACAAGTTAATTAAGATTTCAGACACTGATGCCATTTGAAAGCTCAAATCTCATGGAAAGAAACTTTGGCCCGATGTTTTTCCCCACACTCTTTCACTTCAACAAACAAAAATATTCTTGTTGTAGATATTTTAAATCAATGTTAATTCTTTAACTTTCAGCCCTTTGGGGATCAGCCCTATTTTGGTCAGGGGTGCCCAAAAATGAGCATAACTTTTACAGGGTAGTAATGTTTCTCAGCCACAAAGACACAGAAAAATCTGGGATCTGAGACATTTGCTATGCGTCACACTTACATCACTTTGTGAGGCTGTGTGGGTCCTCTTCACACTTCACACTCTTCTCACACAGAAACCTGATGCTAATGAGTGGAATCCTCCAGCTCTCTAAAGAGGTCTGCGAGGTACTTGAACATGATACAGAGCAGCTTTTCGTGCATGGATACACATGTCAGCAAAGACTTAAAGGTACACGCTGTAATTAACCTCCCGGTACAGATGGATACTTTCACTGGCTAGAGGCACTTGTTGGGATATGGGATCATCTGGGCTTGTCCTGATTGGCCAAACAAGTGAGTGCACCCCCCTGGTGGAGCTCTGCAGTGGAAAGTGGAGAGCTGACCAAATGTGACAGAGGGCGAAGTCTATTTGGCACTTAACAGGTGTCTCATGTTGGTATCACACTCCATAAACGCTGTATGTGTTTAAGGGTATAATTCTTTGCAGGTTTTTTTTCCAATTAAAATCATTCCTGTTTGCAAGCAAGAAAATAAATATATACAGTTGTTTGTAATAAAGAGTTTTTTTTAATCACAATCTAATCACACAGGTGTAGCTTTCTTTGGTTTGGCTATGAGTGTATAAAAAGTTAACATTGGTTGCAGAAAAAGAGTCAGAAGTGATGATATGCGAGTTACCAACATTCAAGCATGCCATGATAACAGTGAGGATGTCTCCTCTGTCAATGGGGAAAATAATGCTATGTTGATTAGCACATCACTGTCCACTGATCATAAGTATCTGGGCAAAGCATATATATTCCTGGATATAGTTTATCATGTTTTTGTTATTTATTTTTAACAGAAGTATTCATACAGAAGCACGTAATTCAGCAGGACAACCAATATCCCTTAACCTTAAATGCTGCCAGATCCATCCAGGATGTAAAACATAATAATGATAGTTAATAGCGGGATAGAATTTAAGGTTCACTCGAGGTGTAAGCAGATGCAGAGTGGTAAAGATGGTGGGTGGTAGCACCCCAGAGGTTGCAATTTATTTATATTTCCATGTTTATGCCTATTTCCATTTTCTCCATCCCTCTCTTTCTCGCCTTCTCTCTCTTTAGGAAATAAAACCTGAGGCTCTCATCTGCAACATCAGCACCAGCCCAAGCAGAGCTGCTTTTTTGTCAGTTTGACAGGAGGCAGAGTTAGTATACTGTAACAATATAGTGGGGGGGTTATTATCCAGCTACACACTACACAGAAGCATGCTATAAAATCTGTTTCACCCATGAAGATATACTGTAACCCATGTACATTTATTACCATATGTGCAAGCATTAGAGGAATTCCGATCACATTCGTCTGAGGGGCTGCAAGAGAAATAAACAGCCTCTCCCTAAACATGGTTTGACAGCTGTAAAACACATTCATGTGTTCCCTCTGGCGGTTAATGCTCTGACTAGTCACAGCAGGGAGAGTTTGACTGCAGGGCGACAAGAGAGTGAATACAACAATATCAGTGACTCTAATGCACGCCACACCTCCCTCTTTCTCTGAGCAGCAGCCATATGTTCTGGTTACACCGTCAGTGCTTGCATAAGCTCTTTTGCCCATTGCACGTTGATATTATCTTACACCGATTTTAAATAGGCTGTTGCTCTCATGGCCACTTTGAGTTCTTCGCTCTCATTACCAGAATTTTGATGAAACAATCTTGTTCCAGAAAGGATGAATTTCATCATCTTTGGTGATCCCCTGACTCGCATCAACATTATGAAGGACTAATGTGTCCTCTGTTGCTGTGATTTGTCAAATCCCGGTTGCGATATGAAGTATAGAGTGTGGTTTAGCAGCTTTAGTGGTGTGCTGCGTCAATTAACAAATATTAGTATTTAAAAGCCAAGAAATGCTACATGATAAGCAAAGAGTCAAAAGTTGGTCTTTAAAAAAAAAGCCTCACAGAAGCATTTTACTGCTTGATACTGAATCTTAAGACAGCAGTATTGATTTCATATAAGCTGTTATGACATCAAAAGACTGGTTCGCCATTTTGGGGTGGCGTGTTATGGGCATGCACACACATAGGCAAAGACTGGGTCATTTTTTTAGTCATCTCCAAGTCAGAAACAAAATCCAAACAGCTTTCTTCTTTGTGGGTAATATTAATTTTTTTTTCACAGAATGCGTCCATGTGAGTTTTGATCATCCAAAGAGATGAATTCAAGAGATGTGTTGAAAAATGCATGAAGGACACCAAGGGTGAAATTTTAAAACCAGTATCTTTTCACAGCAAACCTAGAGGTACCAAACATGCATTCACGAAGTGTTACTGTGATCTTTATGGAATTCTTATTATTACATTTCACACTAAGGCTATAGTTTGTACATGATAATGTCAATGATGGCCAGAGATGTACTGTTTGTAATTTTCATTTGGAAAAAATGGTGGTAGGTTTACAGTCTATGCTAATGTTACCTTTCAGGTTTTGTAACTGTATTTTCTCTCATACAGAAATAATATACTGTAAAGTTACAGATGCTTTTTCCAAGCTCAATGTATTTGGAGCTGTATCAGCTGAGAATATATAGCAAATCATAGGTCTTTGAACAGTTCAACAGACAGTTCAGTTCAGCACTGAGCATGCTTTTATGTGTTAATACGTTTGGGCTTTTTATCTGTGAAAAGACAGGCAGCCTTCTGATGGCCACGATGAATAAGAAACAACCCTTTTCATCTTTAAAAGGACCTCAGCATTTAACCTCTGTTTTTCCAAAAATTATGATTCTTTTCAGCTTTTCAACTCCTGTATAGACAAATATGTGCTGTGTGTAGATGGACTCTTCCTCTTTCTCTCTCACAGGCACAGAGCCACCTACAAGTATTTCAGCAAATTCCACTTATGCCACATTTACTTTTGTCTGTGTTACCCTCCACATTTCTGTGGTGGATCTGTTTGCATTGACAGTTTCACAAATGAGCTCACAATCCCCAGCGGTACATCATGTGCAGAAAGCAACTGTTTATTACCAAACACATTTTAAGAGATGAGCTGTGATGAATTACAGCTGAATTAAATTGAACAGATGAATCCCAGACACTGCCCTATATCCATAGTGCCGGGACAGCAGAGCAGACTATGATAATTCTAGGTCATGTCCCATAAATAGTCAAATGAATAAAGGTTTTACATTTTCGTAATATATCATGTAAATCATATACATGTACATATTTATATCGGCATACTAAGCGATAAAATTCCTGTTTCTTCCACATACGAATTTTTTCATTTCATCGCTTTTTTTGTTTTTTACTATGTAATATGACAGTAGCAGTACCCAGCTGTTACAGTTTTACTGACATAGTTTTAGTCAGTATGAAATTCCCTATCTCACATCTCATCTACGGTAATAATAATTTAAAGAGCTCAACATGAACAAATTAAAACTGGGAGAACAAGAGTGATCATTTAAAAAAAAAAAGCTGGGCAATAAAAGAGAAATACCCTTCTCAGGTGCTTTAAAACTTTAAATTATTTACCTGTATGGCCCAGAATATATTAAAAATTATATCCCTATTTACCTAGAGGAAAAGTGTGTCTTCATTGCATTGCAGTTACAAAGAGTGTTTCATCACACTGATAAAAAATGAAATTAGCAAACCAGCTCATTAATATGCAACAGTGCCTGCTGTGGCAGTAATCAAACTGCATAATTCTAACAATGATCTCTCACGGTATGCAGCCAGAGGTCTTCCATAGGCATGAATGGACGGGCAAAATATGATACCGAAGCTCATTTTAGACATTTTTGTATGTGTGAATGTGTGGAGAAAATCTATAAGGAAATGACCAATTTAGGCTTTTATAAAATGAATTAGACTTTTGACTCTGCTTGGAATCAGGCAAGTCCTATTCACAGCAGACTAAATGTTGGATTGAATCCTGAGGCCACAGCAAACAGAAATAAATCTGCCATCCCATGACACAGCTCTGATGAGGCTCCTCACACTCTCCGTGAATACTGCCACTATCGTACAACTAACTAAGCGCATATGTTATAATATTTTCTTCTTCGCAGGATATCATATAAACTGTCAGGCTGTTGTGATCATCATCATCATCACTTCACAAAATGAAAACAAAGTTTTAGATAAGCTGAACAGATCAAAACATACATAATGGGGGCGTAAAGCCATAACAACAACTCAGCCATATTGCGTTGTCAAACATTTAGGGAATTAGTTGAATTCATCATGTTACTCTCTGTTCAAGGCAGGACTTTTAGATGGAGTTTTGACTCTGCATGATAAGCAGGAAGTGACCTCTGCCCAGAGAGTCTGACGGGGTGGTTTGGCTAAGCACTGGTAATGGATGATTAAAACTGGACTTGTTAGTTCAGAGTGGATTGCCTGAAATCAGGACAGGCAGTGCGGTCTGAGATTGTGCGCTGGATTACGAGTGCAGGTGGGAACGTGCGGAGCGAGCACATGTAAACGGGAAGGCAGACCGGTGGAAGCAGGTCAAACAGGAAAGGTGACGGCGAGACAGCGAGAACTATTCAGGAAGTCAACGTAGTAGAAAGGAATACTTGGAAAATGTCATTAGTTCTTCACAAGACTGAGAAAACGGGTTTTGTTATTTTGGTGAATAATATTTGTTATGGGTGTTTATGATTTTTTGCAGTTGTCAAAGTTTGGCTGATAAGGTCGACATCTTGAGGAAGCATTTTTAAAACAGATGCCACGGTTTGGAGAGCGGCCACAGCTATCCACTTGCCTCTTGGAGGACCATATGGTTTTGGCTCCTGGACAGTTTGGCCTGCTCCATATTCAGGCCTGAGCTTTCCTGAGATACACGGGGCCAAAACCTCCCATTCCTCCAGATGGTGAACCAGAAACACTTGCGGGAGACCTGTTGATTATTCCAAGTGTTTAACAAAAATTATTATACAAAAGCAGGATTGTGTGTTTTAGGTGTGTGTGTGTCTATCCATCCCATTGTTTCTTTTACAACCTATCTTTAAGCCTGAGTAAGTATATCAAAATGGAATGAAAACTTGGAGGCAGAGCGGCTGTGTGGCTGATGAGATGTCTGAGCTGAGGTAGAGTGACGTTCAGGAATTTCCTTTAACTTGAGTAGATAATTGGAGATGGAGAGGCTGGCTGACGTGCGGCATAATAAAATAAATAAAAACTGTTTTGCCAAGGCATTCTGACAAGAGAGTCAGGAAGAAAAACACAATAAAAGGATCAAAGGTAAAAAAAATCTTCTTTTGGGGTGCAGCCTAAGGGAAATTCTTGAAATTTTTACTGGCAAATACAGGACTTATAATTCACACTTATACAAATTTCGCACAGATCTTAATTCTGACATCATTGTGACACAGTCCTTTCATCTAATTTCTGTCCCTCACTATTTCCTTCCCCTTTTTCTCTCCACCCCTCTTCCTTTAGAAGTTATTCATTTCCAAGATTATCTCTCAGAGATCTTTGGACTTTTCCTTAATCTACCTGAAAAGGATTTGGTGTCAGATTCTAGTTCTAATGCCCTAAATTTTTTCTACCGTCATGAATATATTAATCTCACGGGAGCTTGGCATCAAAGGCGAGTTTCTTTGTGTTCATGCTGATAGTTGCTTTATCAACAGATGACATTTTGATGCCATGATGAAATATGAAGCCTGCACACACACACACACACACGTACAGATTTGAAAAAATCTTCCCGCTGATTCCAACTCAACACTGCAGTGAGAGTCTGACAGCTGCAGCAGCATGCACTCAGTGCTTTTCTTGTCCTGTAGAGGGGGTTGCTTCTGTGGGTCTCGATGCAGCAGAGCTTAAAGATGACACTCCGGCTCTGAATCGATGCTTTCAGGCAGCAAAGAAGAGAGCAGAACTAGCTGATTAAATATGCATGCACATAGAGGGGAAAGTACATTCAAATATAACCTCTGACTGTGGTGGGCAGGATTTATGTGTTTCTTTTTTTTACTTGATAAGGACTCTGAAAGCAGTCAAAATGATGCAAAACTACAGATACACAAAAACAGACATTGAGCAACAGAGCTGCTCCTTTTGGTCAGCATTTCCCTGCATTACATAACTGTCTGCCCCCTAGATTTTGGCGCTGTTTTAATCCACTGACTTATCTCCGCTCTGCCAGAACTTTGTGAATGTGTGTGTGTGCTGGTGTGCACATGGGCCACATTCATAATGCAGGCATTTGTACAACTGCTAAGAGATTCTCTATTTTTAAATGGCTTACAGGGAAAAAGTTACACATGCAAGTTGACGTGCTAACACACTCAGGAAGGATTAAAGACAAACACACACACACACACAAACACACACAGGCTGCTTTTTAAACGGAAGAACAAGTCAAAAGTGTCGAGTTGATGAAATGAAAGGAGAACAAAGATGCCAGAATCTCAGTAAATCATATTCTACTCTGACTTTTGCATATATTTTTTAGTCTTTTACTGAACACACAATTAGAAATTACAGTAAAAAAAATAAATTTGAGATGCTGCCTTAAAACTGAAGGTGTGAAATTGCTGGCAAATTGCTGTTCCTTAAAGACATTTGAAGGAACAATAAACAGACTATTAATGGCTTTTCGGCTTTGAATTAGTTATATGTGGAAAATATCAATGACCATTTGATAGAATTTGGTGGACGTTACTCTTGAATGTCTATGTCATGTCTTATTTAACAGTTATCAAATAACACACTGTAAATTGTTAGAGTGTTACACTCAACAGACTTTTCTTTACTTTAGTCACCGATATTATGAGTGTGATTGGTCATTTAGTAACTATTATGGAAAAATTTGCTGAGCAAATTACACTTTCTTTGGAGACTCTCTGAGACTACACAGGCCTTCAAGACAGGTTCTTATTATATGAAGTCGTGACTAGCCAGTGTCTTGTTAGCAGTAGATACTGCCATCTACATTTCTCAGTTTTCAAAATCAGAAATTAATCCTGACAGACAAGCTGAGCTAAAAGCGACTCATTAGGGGCCAAGGGAGGAGAAAACTGAAAAATGTACATGATGGTTTTATCTTGAGTGATAGAGTGACTTTTCATCCCACAACACTCCTAAGACAGTCATTCACTTTGTCGGTACTCTTTCTAAACCCCAGTCAGTCTGTAGCAACATGTTGGCACTCCACTGCAATACAGTCGTTTTTTTTTTACACCCAGTCACTTAGTTCAGAGCCAGTTCATAGCTGTCTGATGCAAAAGTGATGCAATGCAAAAATCCACAACATAGCACTTGCTTGAATCGTCATGTATGTTTGAGCTTTGAGTTGTGTTTGGAAGGTGAAAAATGTTCTTCTCATGGCCCCCTTCTGAGCTTTTAAATCAAGCTTGACTTAAGGGATTCTCCGAGTCTCCAAACGGAGAGCACTCTTTGAAGCTCGCTGCAGGTAAGACACAGAGTACTCATACGAACGAGCCCTTTACGTGATCATTAATATAATGACTGAAATGTAACAAATTCCTCATGTAATTCAACAGGAACTGCAACCTTGGGATGAGGGACCGATTGAGTTTGATCTTACTCTCGTTTTGGTTTTCTACCTGATTTAGAAATATGAGCATAAGAAAACAGTTATGAACAACAACTGAGCGATGACAGTGAATTGCTGGTGCGTCTGCTGCCTCTGTTTTGCATCAGACATCAGTGCACTTGTGTTACTGAATTTTGATGGACGGAAGAACTAATAGACAACAATAACCACTGACAACCTCAAGAGCCATCCTCGCCAGGGTGAAAGGCAATAAATGAGATATATGCTGTAACAGAGCGCTAACCAATCCCACAAGGAGCTCCGCAATTTCCAAGCAAAGTGAAAAGTTTAGGAAGAACTTTTACACACTTGTCCTCATGATATAATCATCAATTCCAGTCTCCAAAATGTCTCAGAAATTAAAGAGGTTGAATATTACTCTCTCCAAATAACCTTTATTGCAGTCCCCACTTGTCTCCAGTCCACATTTCAGAAGTCAATTATTATAAATCAGCTAGCCATTCCTCCTGGTAGGTAAAACTCTTTCCTCGGATAAGTTTAAAGTAATTTTGTTATTTCACTGGAAATATAACAATGGTGACCTTCAGGTTTAATCGCCCGCAGGCCATGTCTTCATCTCAGTCACAGTCAGAATGGGCTCTTACCATCTTATCTGGCTGAACAGGTCTAAAACCTTAAATCCCCCATCTCTCTGCGAGATGGTAGAGTCCTCAGAGACTCGGGCCATCAAAGGCTCAAGAGGGGAAGACAAGGGAAGAAAGAGCACAATTTGGCAGCCTAATTTGATTTCCCTCTTAAATGTGTATGTGTCTTTGTATAGGGTTAATGCTAGCGGGTCATTATCATCCCTTCATTCCCATTCTCCACCATGCCATACTGCACCAAAATCCAAACAGTCCCAGTGAGCCAGAGCAACACCTACCTGTATTTTTGGAGGAAAGGAGTTAGTGCAGAGTGTGTATGGACTGTGCTCTGTTGAACCAATAATGCCACGATCTACTAAAATATAAACCCTATTCAGAACCCCATCAATTATATTTTCTGTTACTCAAAATTGGGGCATGTCGAGGGTTTATTTTAATAAATCTTGGTTTACAAATGATATCTGAATGATCCTACGGCCAACCTGTTGGAAGACAGATCTGTGCTCAGTCTGTGCTGTTGTTAACTGAATAATCCACGTACCGAGTGGTGCTGTAATCAGAACCATTTTTACTACCAGTTACACAACACACTATATGAGTATGTACAGCTCCCAAAACGTAGTGAGTACAAACCTATATTAGACACTTTACTTTTTAACTGTAAATTACAAATACTGTTTCTTTGGGTTAATGAAAAAAGAAAGAAATCAGTTTTATGACAGCTTGGAATCATCATCTGTGAGAGCTATTTTCAACAGTTTAAATCTCAATGTTTTCGCCAACCTTAACGACCAGCTTAATCTATCAAAACTAATCGAGTTTGGATTACCAGTGAACACATGACAAGTCAGTTCGATATGTGTGAGAGTAATGTTACAAGATCCACACAGCTCAAATCTATAGGGACATTCCCTCCTGTGACATCAATACTCGGCCTCCTTTCTCAATGTCCCAATAAAGTGTACTCAAAACCAGGAAGAGGCCTGAATCGTGGACAAATAAAGGGATAATATGAATGGAAACCGCAGGACAAGACCAAGCCAAAAAGGAAAAAAACAACCTCTTTGAGTCAATACATGACAGTCAGTATATGTTGATATGTTGTTTTCTGGCAGCCACTGCATGATAGAGCTAGTGAGTGTAGAATAAGAGAACTCAGTTTATACATAGAAAATATATCTTAAAAAAAGGATAAGGAAAGATGACTGGCTGAGGAGGAGAGACAGTATACACCTGGGTGCCAAGGGAAGCTTTCAAGAAGAGAGAGGCTGAGTTCTGATGATGTCCCTCGGGATGAGACGGGAAGAATAAAGGAGATCACGTGTTGGAGATATAGCAGGTGGAGAAGGAGAACCCAGAACCCAGAGTTTGAAAAGCGAGGCTCTGCAAAAGCTTCCTAGGACCCTTGGAAACCATAAATTGGTAAATTTGAAATACATTCATCACTAGCTGTGACATGGACACAAAAGAAACCACAGATGTGGAGTGCTACCTGGGGAAATTAGAATGTAGAAAGTAGAATAAACAAAAAGGGTCAAAGCATATAATCACCAAATTATTATCATTTGCTTGCTAACTGTAAACTGCAAGTGGCCAAAGAAGATTTTAAAAACATTATCTTGCAGGCTTAACTCTGAGAGGTTAAAGCTGGAATTAAGATAAGTTAACATCAAGCCTGGACAAACAGGACACTTGATGGCTCCCGTTTATTGGGAACAAAGCAGGCCGAAAGCCCTCCGCCTATTTAGAAAGAGCAGCAAAGGAGCTACGGAATGTCTTGTGGGTGTACTCTGCCCCTTAGCAGCTGGTGGGAGGCTGCGGGGCAGGTGCACGATGGCAGGCCTGAATTGAAAGGAGAGGTTAGTAATTCCAACACAGATATTAATCAGAGGAAAGTGAGCAGAGGGAGGAGGACGGAGGAGCTGTCTCCATGACAGCATTGATTTTCTTAGTTGTGCTGGTTTTCTGCTTCGTGTGTGTCTGTGTCATTGTTTGTCTTTGATTGCTTGCAGGGACATTTTCATTAGCGCAATTCTGAGAAAAATAATAAGAGATTTGCAGAATATGATGGGAAACATGTTGGCTCAGAAGCTTCTCAGCTTGTTGTTCTTGGTATTTTATTGTAGTTGTTTTCTTATGGACCCTCAGAGACACTTCCAGACAATTCTGCTGTTCAGTTTATTCCCTCTTTGTTCTGCTTTTCTGTTTTTTCCTTCACTTTTTAACAGAAGGTTCATCAAGATGTGCAGATCTTTTTTTTTTTAAATCAGCCATTGTCAGTGTGAACACCCACTCATCTCTCGGCTTTGTTTTCCCACCCAGTCCACGGCCGGGGCCACATGCCGGCCCAGCAGGCGTCGGCCAGTCAAGTAGCCGTGGCAGGTGTCTCCATGATGGCACGGTTCAGTGAGTAAGGCGCCCAAGATTATGTAAACCTGACACTGCATGCCAGAAAAACACAAACAAGGGAGTAATGCTGACAAAGGCCTGCTTCATCATGAACAGATGACACCTACATAATGCATGCGTGTGTGTGAAGAGAGAGGAAAATGAGGGATGCTGCCCCCCTAAAAATATCATTATGAACCATTTTAACGCAACTGACTTAGTGACTGTGATTTATCAAATATCCTTGAATCTCTCTTTTAAGACGAGCCTCTTGCCCAGTGCTTTTGTCTTTGTATTACACTCAGATCCAGCAGCTCCATTTCATCCAGAAGCCTTTATTCTTCTGCAGTTCTGGCCAAAGGTGGAACTGACTGAATCCCACAGAAAGAAGCTTGGTGTGAGTGTAAGAAAACATGGGAATAATCATGTAATAAGGGATTTTGTACTGAGGTGTAGTGAAGAGATGCACCGAAGAGTACAGAGGTGGCAAAGGAGTAAACCAAAAGGAGTAAACCAAAATGAAAAGTGAGGCAGACGATAAACAGGGGTTTGGATGATATTGACAAGTAACCAGTAGACGTTGGCATGAACAGAGCAACTGAAGATTCCTCACAATAGATGTTTCCTTTATTTCCCAATGAGGCTTATAAGGTCAGCTCTTAGCTCTCGGTACAACATCCTCAGTAGGACTCTAGTGGGACCATTCTGACGACATGTTTGGTCTCATTGCACTCTCTTTAAATCTTTAAATCCCAAAATTATGTATAAACCTGAGGACCTCATCATTTAAGTAGTTAATGAATGACTTCTTGTATTAAAACAAAGTTACTAATAGTTATCTTTGTAGTATCCAAAGTTGTTGCTCACTTAGGAATGGTGTAATGCTTTCAAACTCAATGGCCTGCATTTGGGTGTGTAAAAACATCACATGGATATCTATTATTCTGTATACCTGTTATCTGATTAAACATTTAAGATTAGGAACACTCAGCAAATCAGAGTTGTTTCTTACATAACATGTTGAAATGGCTGAAAATGTTGATGGCTCCCAAAGTGCCAATACTGCACTATACACTGAAAAGACAAGAGAGACAGATGTTCCCTGATGCTCCCAGTGTCCCTTTCAACTGATTCCCCCAAAGGGCTCTGATTGGTCAGCAACATACTGTACAAACGCTGCCCGCATAGTAATCAACTACAGAGTTAAACTAAGCAGATTTCTGTCTCGCCAAAGTTGAATTAGCATTTATGATGGCACAGTGTATACTATGTCGGATTAACAAGCAAGCTGGCATGGCATGTATAAGGGCTGTCCAGAGATAGAAGAGAAAACGTGTAATAAGATGAACAGAACATGACAGAACAGCAATGCCCCTATGGTTGAGTAGAGGATGATTATATTGAATGGCCTGAATCACTCAAATCAAGGGAAAGAAAACCAAAAGAGAGCTCAGGCAGCAGTGAAACTGGAAAAAAAACAGAGTCCCAAAGCTGCTTCACAGGATCAATGAAACTGCTTATACTGCATCATTAAATCTAAAAGGAAATCCAAAAGCAGTACGAGTATGGATAACCCTAAATCCTTAGTTTACTTTTGAAGTTTACGCTTGAGCGTCTTTTAGACCAAAAACTTGTATGAAACGTGACAGAAAACATGGCTCGGACTGACTCCTTACGTAAGGAACAGTTGGTGGCCCTTTGTTTTGCTAAAGTCTGGCAGCATCTATGCTGAGTGTACAATGGCTCAGACAAGAGGCGATTAGAACTGTGTACAGCAGCAGACCTCACTCTATGACAGATTTTCAGAACTCTGATTGTCTTGTCTTCTACTGCATACAAAGCTGTGACATCTGAGGAACTTGTTGAAGCCTCGTGTACAATGGACTAGAATGTATGTCCTGTGGTACTAGTTATTGTTTCTGCTGTGAGAAACAGAAACTTTTATTTTCTTTTCAGAATTTTTCTGAGGATTTAACATGAACTGAAGTTTAAGCACACAAAGTAATTATGAATTTGACAAACGGGTCCTCTCGGGGTTATAGTTATGCTGTGAATAAGGAGAGAGACAAAACAGCATGTCACCAAACCTCAGTGAACTGAATCTCTCTCAAACAGACAGCATCTGGAATTTCTCTGTGCTAATTATGAGTTAAACCCAAACTCCACAGTGTGGAAGATGTGTGTTCCTTTTTTTTGTTAGTACATGACACTTCAGTGTTTTTCTGATGAAGGATGTGAAAATAAACAGAGGAAGAGCAACCAGAATTTAGTTTTTACCTCCTGTGTCCTTACTTATACATATTACGTATACATACGTATACATATTATCAAAAACTTTTTTCTCCTGGCTTTGGTTTAAAGTTTGTTTACTATGAAAGTGACATAAGCATTATGTTAAAGCAGCAGTATTTTTTGTCACATTACCAAACAGCATGAGCTCGCTGTGCCGTGACACCTCCCGCACAGTTTTCCAATGAGTCAGTTATGAATAGCCTTCACAGTGTATGTCACAGCAATGTTCCAGTCCTCAAATTGTGCGTTTCAATGTCTCATGCAACATTAAAAGCAGTGGGTTCAAGCGTGTCACAACACCTCACTCATGCCACTCGGGCCTTTTTGTTGAGAAAATGTAAACTCCAAATTGAATGGCGCTTTTGTCGCTTACTGGATAAAACTTTCCTCTGCTGATGCTGGTGGATGAATCAAAGCTGAAGCTTGTCGTAAGTGAGGCTAAGATATGACAAGCTTGTTTTTAGGGGTTTGTGCTGTGAAATGCCTGTCAGTTTATCGAGGGAAAGCTGTCTTGTGAGGTTATACAAAGGACAGATGTTCCGTATCAGAATGACGGGCTTACGGGAACCAACTGAAAATACATAAGTACAGAGAGATCACTTCACACATAATGCAGATAAGGAAGGACAAAGAGACAAAGCTCGGTAATAACGGAAGACATAACTGTAGCTGCAATTTATGTAATGCGGCAGCATATTATAAAAAGATGAATGCAACGGCCTTCCAAACTGTTGCAGTTCTGCGCTATTTCTCCCCACGCATCGGCGAGGTTTATCATCAGAGGCCATAAAAAAGCTTCCAAACAAGTTATAGCAATGAGAATGATAAAAACAATGAGGCGGCTTAGAGGATGCTCCCTCCAAATCACCTGTTATGTTATCTTGCGGTGGGCCGTTACGGCAGATTAAAGCCCCACCACTGATCGCCTCATTTCCTATCTCCCACTGTGGAC
Organism: Menidia menidia; assembly: GCA_907169785.1. NCBI lineage: Eukaryota > Metazoa > Chordata > Actinopteri > Atheriniformes > Atherinopsidae > Menidia > Menidia menidia. Next base: position 6,693,946 of record CAJRST010008890.1, on the reverse strand, counting down.
ATCCTGGACAGACTTCAGCAACACACACCCTGCTAATCCTGCCAGTAAGGATATATGCTCATTTTCACACACACACTCACACACACACATACACGCACACACACATGCACAGGGAAATAAGCAAGCAGTCATGCATGATATACGTGGACAGCCGAGGGATTAAGACACCAGAGGAAGAACCTGGCGATAGCTCCATACAAAAGGGGGAAATTATAATGGCAGTAAAAATTAATTCAAAACTCTGCCGAAAGCGGAGGTGAGAATTGAACAGCAAAGAAATTACTTATCAGTTTCAGAGGGAGCTAAGATGATTGGTAGTCAGAAACTCTGACTCTGGCATTTACAACTTATAAAAAGGGAGGACTCTGTCAAACCAAATTTAATTTAATGCAAAACCTGCCCTTTTCCACTCAGCTTAATAAATGACTGATGTGCTGTGGTTCTTTTGTCTTCGTGATCATACACCATGTGAGTGGAGCCTGCGAAACGCTCTGAGCTCTGCTCACCTTTTGTACGTCATGAAGTGTGAGATTCATCACTCCAAATTAGAACTTTTCACCCCGCTTAATTGTTCCTCATCTGAGGCTCTTTGGTCATTTTTGACTCTGACCTCCTTCCTGCTCTAAAACACTTACTCACGCCCTTTCAAACTTTCATTATGTTGCAGTAGCATTTCGAGTTGAATGCAGATCGTTAAGGGAATTGAGCAGGGGGCTCTCTGAGGAGCAATCCACAGCACTTTTACCGCTGAACTTGGGATCCTGCTGTCAGCACTCTGCAGGATGTATGTGGGCGGTGAGAGGGCTTGAGCGTGGCCGCGTATGTATTCTTGTTCTGGGGTTAGCGTGAGCAAACACACAGGCCGTGTTTTCTATGTGAAGGTCAGGCAGATTTCCACCGCATGGAGAGGATTTCAGATGGAAACTAACGGGATGCTTTCAGGTGAAAAGAAAAGAGAGGTGGTGTCAAACTTTAAAAAACCTACTGTTTGAGTATCGTTGGTTGGAACTCTTTCATTGTGGACTCGAATGGGTGTAGTCTAAATTTACAAAAATATACATATTTGCAAGATGTTTGTTGTAAAGGTTATATTGGTCTACTATTACCTATGGCATAGAGACAATCTGAAAATGAAAGTGAGAAAGTGAGAAGAAATACTTTCAGCTGTCCTGCAGTGTGGTGTGCTTATGAGGAGAAAGTCTTCAGTTCAATTTTTTATTAGCTCTTTTCCATTTTACTGTAGGTTCCTCTACAAAATGTAGGAATGCTTTTAATATCTTCAAATTGACATATATACCAATTTAACTTTTGAGCTTGTTTTAGTTAGACTCTTGATGTCTTTGTCAATGAGAAAATGCTCAGGATTCTGATACATAAATGACAAAGAGCTTTATGGACAAGAAAATGGATTCACCTATTTGCCCTTTAACAAAAAGCAACTGACCAATGATGCTGTCTAAGGTTTTGTTTGAACTCTGAGGGTTTTAGTATGAATGTAACAAATACTACTTGTTCCACTCTCTGGCAGTCCGGTAAAAGGGAGTAATATAAGTTCTCATCAGAGATTTATACTGCAGCAATTTTGATCCTGCATTAAATTAGAGGAAGGAGACCTGATCTCATTCCTTCAGAGATATCCACAGAGAGTGTCTTTCTCCAAGACACTAATCATTAAAATTAGAAGTATACGGTTAAATTTAGATGTAAAATAATATGGGCTTGGAAAGTGACATATTCCCATGATGCCCACTGAATTGCTCTAGTCATGTTACCCCGCATACACTTGCATAAACTATCATCCAAAGAATTATTATCTTAGGTTTTAGCATTGTGGACCTACTACATTCACTATGTGTGAACACATATGTCTGGTCAGACTGAACCCAGCAATAAAGCAGTGGGTACCCAATGACACTACAAAACAGGGATAGCATTTCACACAATCTAAGTATTTGAATAAATCGTTCTGGAAAAAGCTTTTCCAATTAAAAGGGAATAAATTAATTTGTGTATATGTGTGTGTGTGTGTGTGAGTGTGTTTGTTAAGCATTTCAGCCTTGAGTTTTGTTCTGTGTAGAATTACAGAATTATGGCCATAGATCATATGGTAGCTGGATCCGAAGGCCTCACTGGTACAAGTAGATGGAGAGTGTGTGATTTTTTTCTGCAAAGCATGTATTGCTGAAAACCTTTCTGATTTACATCGGGTCAGTGTTTTGACAAAGGAAAGACATTTATTTAATATACATCTCTTGTCACTGAGTGCCACATAGGCCCAGTCTGCCTAAACAATCCTGGTTTTTAGCCGATAAACCCGACGTGGCAGTAAGACCAAGAAAAATTGCAGTAATATGCCGCAGACCTACACAGACCCACGCTTCAAGGCATAAACACAAACACACAGGTGACAATGTTTCCCACAGGTCACATACAGTTATAGAATTAGAAATAAAAGAAAAAGCCTGCTATCGATTCAGGTCCTCCTAAATTGTGTCTCCCAGCACACAGCACTGCTGCTCAAATCAAATCAGGCCCTACTTCTCAAATCTGCTTTGAAAAACAAACACTTTCTTTGAACTCATTTTTTATTTGAGCCAAGTACAAACTCATTTACATGAATATCAAAGGGTGTATCATCTTACATGTAGAAACTCCGGCTCCTAGCTGAGCCCGACTTGTCTGGAGTGGAAGTGAAACTGCTTATGCTTCATTGTATTGAAGAGTAAGGAAGAAGAGACTGCATCATTATGTTTTAAAGGATAAGAATGTGAATGGTGTGCTTTTCTAAACACTAATCGAATGGTTGCAAATTGATATGGATCCAAAGCTCCATCGGAACCAAATACAGCACTTTCTTGCAACTGGACAGGCAGGGAGCTGCTTGGGTAGCTCTTTATTTGAGGAATAAACAATCCTGAAATATAAGAACCAAATGCACAAAGCTTGCTGGAGTAACACTGTTCAGACAGACTTCATAAAGGGACAGTGGCATGAGCTGTAAAGAGCACATAACGCTGTGTTTTAGAGATAGAGGGCTTGTTTGAAACGTAAAACTTCTTCTTGCCTTGGGTATCCTGACAGCAGCAGAAACGCCCTAATCTGTTTAACAGGTTATAAAAAGCAGGAACTGACAGCCCGCAGTGAGATGACAAGCCACCAGAGAAGCCTTCAGGAAGTCGCTAAAGTATTCATAAGTGATGAAATGAAAGTGAAGGCTGGTTCTGTATAAAAACAAATGTTTGTTGAAGTAAAATGACCTGCTGTTGAAGAGAGGAGGTCAACTTGATGTTTGAGTGGTTTACACAGTCGGTTTCCTGGGAAAGATGAGTCTGAATAACCAGCCTTTATTTTTGTCTGCATGTTCTGTTCACAATTCCATTATGTATTATTTATTCATTATATTTCAATGATTTTGAATATAATGTCGGCATACATTTTTATTCTTAGGTCAAGCTTTAAATCTACATAATTGCTTATAAATAATAGTTGCTTTTGATCGGTGCCCTCTCCTTCTGATAAAGCTGGATATTAGGGCCGAAAGCATCCCGGTTATGCTTGGAAACTTTAAGTTGCAGAATCAGGAGCAAAGCAAGTGTTTTTTTTGTTTAGAAAATGTACTCCAACCAGTTACTTTTTTTTGCTGATCTTAATGTGCAATGTACAGTAACATTTGAAACTTATTGCAGAAGTAAGGGAGTGGTAATTCAATTATAGATTTTATAGCTCAACACAGCAATAAATAACTGCTTTCTGTGATTTGTGAAGCAGTGTATTGATGTTTTTAACAGAATGAAGAGCCCCTTTCCCCTCCGCCTGCCTTATAACTCCTTTTCTCAAAGCCTATTCTGAAATCCTTGATAGCAATGTATGCGTTATTGTGTTTGTGAGTCTCTCTCTGAGCTGGTGAAGGTCAAGGCTTTCTTCCCTTGGTTAAAGAAACACTCCCACGAAGAGAGGGAGTGATCTCAGTCCATCCAGATTGGTTTTTATCCACTGTATATATAGAGATAAGCTGTCTTATGGGCTCCGAGTTCATTTTCAGTTTGAGCTCAGTTTATTTTGGAGTAAAAGTCTGAGTTTTTATTAAGATGCTCAGTAGCTTTCCAAGATACATACCAAATGTTTTAAATGTTTATTTCTTCATCTTTTCTTTCAAAACCAGGTCTGACAAAAAGCCAGTTTTCTCTGATGGTGTGAAAATGTGGTGTCACACTGGAGGGAATTTTTGTCGCACAAATGAAGGTGAAGCGTTGCAATTTTCCCCCCTCCAACCTGCAACGGCTCAATAAATAACGAGACTTGCTTTTCTTGACATGTTAAATCAGAATCAGAATCAGAATAAGGTTTATTGCCAAGTAAGTTTTAGACTTACAAGGAATTTGCCTTGGTGTTTGGTGCACAACACAACACTTCTATGAGAAGCAAGAAATAAAATGTAGAAATAAAAATATAGGACAGAAATGATTAAACTGAAAAATACAATCTTTAAAAATATAGATCCGAATGTACAAATGAAAATGGAGGAAACGTTGACATTTTTTATCCAGGGTTTCAAGATATAAAAAAGGGGAAAAAAAATCTAAAGGATGATAAAAAAAACACTTATAAGCACAACCCTTCAACAAGTGCAGAAAAGTGCAGAACACTGTCTTTTTTGCACTCTTTGCCCCAAATGTTTAACCTTGAATTGCCATACAATTAACATTTTCTCTCTCACTGGATTAATTTGGTCTGGCAGCCTGTCTGAAATAATAATCTACCCATTTCGTGACCTCTTTGACTCGTCCCCACTGACACCATTTCTGTGTGGAGCTGGCATACACACACACACACACACACACACGGTAAGACACACAAACAGGCACACTGACACCGGTGGCCACAGTGAGAGCAAAACCGAGACTGACCTCAAGAATACCTGGGTGTTCCGACTTGTGCTCTTAATATTTCGGTCCAATTTATCTGAAAAGACAAAGGCCCCGACTGCTAATGGATAATGAAAACTCCGTGACTGGTGACCACAATCACCTCAGCACAAAAGCAAATAAAATTAAAAAAAATAAAGCATTCACGGCAAAACAGAGCAGTGTGATAAAAATATCATACTGAGTGACAGATGGAAATGTGTCATCCTGTGATCCAAAAGTGATGCATGGACGCTGTCCCCACAGAGAGTGGAGTCAATCACAGTCTAAACGAATGATAGAGGTGGAGACATGTCGGCTGACAGGATGCAGATAGAGGATCAGATTGACAGGTGCATGAGAACAGGAGAAATAGCGGCAGATAATATGTTGAAGTCCTGAGTCACTTTTAGGCTTTTCTTCGAAGGACCCACAGTTTGTTTTCATATTTAAGGTCAGGAAATCCAAATCGTTCCAGGTTTTGAAGAGGCCTGTCAGGGGAATTTATAATTGACCTTCCCTTTCATAAGCTTCTCTTATGGAAGGGAAATAGAGAAAAAGAGGTGAGGGGTATGAAATGGCACAAGATTGAAAGTCAGGTTTTTGTGCCATTTGGCACACCTTACTCTTTTTTTCTGTGGCAGCTGGTGGAAAGATGAATGTTCCACAGAAGCTGGGTGTTAGCATGGCAGCCAATACTGAAAGAAGAGTTGTAGAATGTCCCCCAAACAGCCTGTAAATCTATTCCTAAATACTACTTACAAGTTGTCACACAGGGTTCAGGCTGTGATGAACAATAGAGATTGTAAAATCTTGTTTGGCTTGTACAAAGTCTGTTTTTGCCTTCTAGCATACATATATATATTTCAATGAATTGCTTCATTTAGCCTTACTTTACTGTTAACATGAAAAATGAAATATTTAGGGACAGATTATTTCAAATAAAAAGCCTGGTAACTGAATAAACCAGCCAGTCAAATGTAGTTAGTGGATTCTTGAATCAGGGTGCCATAGGGAAAGCTGCCTCTGTGATATTTGGAAAGGACTTGGAGAAAGTTGGTTGGTGGTTAGGTCAGATGCCCAACTGTGGTTTAACTAATAACAGTAATAATCTGCTTGGACAGGACAGACAGGCTTAATGAGAACTAATTTTTCTCTCAGTGGTCGCTGGTCAAAGGTTAGCAGCTCTGCAGCAGGACAGAAAAAACTAAATCTAGACAAAGGACACACGCAAGGACTTTTTTATTCATTGACATTTTTTGATTCAACATACTTATCAGATGTTTTTAAAAACTAAAATCTGTTCTTGTATCTTATAAACTAAAAAACTGCGAGAGGAAGACAAGTTAAGTTATTGGAGGAGATAATACAGACAGCGAGAGGTATATTTAAATAAAAGGACATCAGTGAGAACGGGGGGGCAGAGAGAGATTGCCTGTTCCATCCAAGGGCATGGATATGTTTGTGTTTTCAGGCTGCGCCATATGCTCCAGGAGCACGTCAGACTGCCAGTAAAGGAAACTGCTCCAGCCTCTGCCAAAAACATGCAGTAACACCGCTATGCTAACAAAAAACAAAGCAAAACAAAAACGTCAAGCACAGAGCAGCGCACACAGACACACGTTCGCACGTGGTCGGGTTTAGCATATTAATTCTTCAGGCAGCTAAGAATCTGCAGTCTTTCCATATTTGCAGAGAGCTGTGAGACTGCAAAACCCAGTCTGCATGGGAAAGTTGCCCAATTATTTCAATTGATTGTAGTCATCCAGAAGTAATTAACATATTTATGCTTTTTCCGTGAGCTGTGCAGTGTGATGGAGCCGATAGAATGCTGAGTCAGCGAGGGAACAGCATGAGGGACCTACAATGTTTAGCAATGTGCTAGAGCCATCTCAGCCACAACTCAAGATGCATTTATGAGCATATCTGTGCAATTACCAATATTTATGTCTTTCTTTAGTTTCTTGGGTGTTTGTGGGGACACTTTGCTTGTTCCTCCTGCTGAGTCAGTGCAGCTGGGAGGGACGTAATGAAGCAGGATGCACCTAAACACACAGAGCCTCTTATCCCCACCACTTCTGAAGCAAAAAAATCCCGGTAAGCTGCTGTGATGGATGAAGGAGCAATTGGTAACCCCTAAAATATTTCTGTATGAACCGGCCGAGATAAATAAGCTGTCATATAAATGTGATTACACACACATTACTCTGACGTGCTTATGCGGCACCATCCCTACTAGTTGACCCAGATATCGGCTGACATCCATCTCTATGTAGGAGACTGGAGGCATCTGTCTATTGTAGAACCAAACAAATAGAAGCCTGTGAATGAATAGCTTTTCAATTTGTTCAATACATTTCAGCAGACGGACAATTCATCAAACTGTTGCCAGTAAAAACCTGACCTGCACCTATAGCTTTTCAGAGATGGACACAGCTGACCTACTGAGACGGGTAGTCCAAATAAACGTCAAGGTTCTCTGGAGAGCAAACATTTTACGTCTACTGCTTGTTTTACTTAAAGAAAGACATACTTTCCCACTTAAGTTGAAAATGATCATTTTTTTGGAAATGAATAAATGAAATGGTAATCAACGCTTTTCTCGAGATGATTGTCTTTAGGAGATGTTTAATCCGACCACACTGGGAAAAAAACAGGGGTCATACTCTAGTTGTTTAAGGAAACGTAAGCGGAGAGAAAAGCAAGATGGCGGACAAGATATTTAGTTTTAAGATGGAACAACAGGATATTTTCAATCACTTCAGAGAGGCTCACATTCATAACGCTACATTTTACCTGCATAGGAGATGGGGCTCACTTCCGGTCAGCTGCTAGCTCCGACCCTGGCCCTTTCTCCCATCAATATAGTCTTTATAGATCTGCCACTGAAACCCAGAGAAAAGTCCACAGTAATACATTTCCTCTCTCATATCTATCCACTACAATCACTAACGATCTCCATCTCCCCTTGGGCTGCAAATTATCGGGAAACGCCAGCGACTAGCTGAGCGGTAATTTGTAGAGCAGAGGACCCACATCCCCTTGACCTTACCTCCCTCTCTCCGCATCTGAGACAGCCAACCTCTCTACCATCAACTCCTTTTTTCTTCAACTAGTGAATGTCACCCCCTCTTTTTCTCTTCTCTCCCTTTTTCCCTTAACCTTTCTTTTTTCTCTCCCTCCCTTCTCGATCCTGTAATGATTTACACACTGCCTCCACAATAAAGAAGGTTTGGAAGAAAAAAAAAGAAAAAAAAAGGGGGAAAAAAAAGGTGAACTTGAATAACAAAATTAATTTTTTATCAGCTGCGAATTGATTGATAATTCAGAGCAGGGGCTGACAGCTGTGGAGCCGCAGAAAAAAAAGAAGAATTGCATGAGGTTTGTGTGTAGCCGCTCTGTCTGGCCGCGCAGCTGTCAAAGCAGCAGTGAATTATCCGTCCACGGCCCGGCTCTCCTGCAAAATCAATGTGGACGAATGCGGCGCGGACCACAAACTGATGGAACAGGTTGTTATCACGGCTCTGGATACTGGCTTTCCCAGAAAAAAAAGTGTTACATATGATCGTCAATATGTTAAACGCACAGGCTTATAAATCTCAGTAGAGGAGGGGCAGCGATACCGTATGGATTACAAACACATTTCTGAGTCATTTGCATTGCAGTAGGCTTTTCTTAGCCAACTTGCTTTTGTGTGGACAGGCAAAAAAAGAGGGTGGCCTTATAAGAATGAGTCAAGTTGATAGATGCATTAGTGGGTGAGAATGAGCATTTCACAGTGACACCCACATCCTCGGCATGACAACCTGCAGCCGGCTCGTTATAGCAGTAAGGATCCAATTGATTTTTCTTCTGAGAAACTCTGAAAAAGCTACATATTGAGAGGAGCTTTATACCAGCTAGAGCTGTTCTGTAAAACCCCTTAAAACGATTTTGTTGCCCTAGCTGGAGCCTTACAACAAAGCTGTGCCATACTGGTGTAATTTCCTTCAAGTTTTCCTTAAATCTACTACTTTTTTCTACATCGACCAAAAAAAACAAACAACCTCAACTCAAACCCCTCTTTATATAAGCCAAGCAGCACATTGACTTCCCTCAGCTCATCTTGAGTCAGCCTGTCCCATACAAACAACAAAGGCTCGTCACACAACATATAGTTTGAAAAAGTTCAGTGGGGATTTTTGTTACGCTCCCAACATGTTACCCCACAAATAGCAGCAACACCCATTCATCAAATGCCCCGAACTTGACAAAGATTGATGATGACAGTGAAAGCAGTAAAGGGACAAAATGTTGACAGTAACAGCTATGCGGGGGTTGGCTGTTTCCAATTTTCTTATGACAGAAAACCGGGAATGGTTTCTTTTAACCAAATTTCAGCCCCAAAAGGCTACAAATGCCTTTTTGGATTTGGTTTATTCCTTCAATAATCACAGACCGTGGTCGTGTGTTTGTTTTTGGACACTATTCGAACACACATAAGGGATCAGTCACACTGGCCGGTGGGCAGAGTTGAGTCATCTCTGATCTCTGGCAGATTTGCAGGTTAATTGCTGGCTTGTGTTAAACCTTCCCATCTGACCAGCTAGGATGTAGGTCATTGATCCCTCCAGCTGGCTGTTGCCATGTGACACCAGCATCTGGCATCTCAGACGAGGCAAAGATCATATGTGTCCTGTCCTCCCCACACACCAATATCCGGTAATTCCAAATACAAAAACACACTTGCATACATTCACCTTTACGATCAGAAAAGTACTCTTCCTTTAATACCACACTGAATGAAATCAAATAGCCTAAATGTGTCAGAGATAATGCATATGAATGAAACAAGTACTGATGAAAAGATTTGCAGTTATTCCCTAAATTTCTGAATGTATTTATGTTTGATCTGAAATGACTGGATAAAAGAGTAGCTGCGGACTTTAGAAAGTTACTAGTTTAATAATGCTAGATGATCAACGTTAGCAACATTGCAGGTTCTCTGACAAAAGGCACACACACACAAGCAACCCAATTTCACTGAAAAATCACAAAAAAAGCTAATTTATCTCAAACTTCCTAGTACAACATTTCATTAGTTCCAAACTGCCGTGTGTATTCCATTATCACAGATACCATGTCAGCAGAGAGCAAGCTTTCTTGAGATGGAAAAATAAATTCTGTAGTGAAGTAGAAACAGAACACTTCAAAATGACAAGTAAAAAGTGATGGAGGTGGAGTGTAAAAACAAAAATACCACACTTTGAGTGCAGTAAGGATTATGTGCTTATATTCACACAATGCACAGGCTATATAACTGCCTGTTTTACAAGTGGTTTGTTCAGGCTTTTGTGCCTAAACAATGAAAAAATTAATAAAATGTCCTTATGTGAAGCACTTTAGGCAGGTATAATGGTCTTCCCTGTTACATGGTTGATAAACCCCATATTGACCCACAAGATGCTCTTTGTGAGATTAAAAAGAAATGGTGCTATATATAAAGGGGTCATATTTACAATTCAAAGCAATATAAGTGTATGTACATGCGGGGAATGTAAGACATACTGTAAGTGTTTGGAGCCCAGAAACAAGGTTAAATAGGTGCTGCTAGAGAGCAGGCCTTTATCTATCACCATGGTAACCGAAAGCATGGAGCAGAAGTTTGTTGTACTTCCACAGAATACCATCTGAACAGATCGTGGTCTTTTCACATATTCCTGAGAGACAAGACTGAAAACACGCCGGCAGACTGAAAAAGAGAGAAAACATGTTGAATGTTTGTTATGTGATATGTTTGAGGATATCGGCTGAATTTAATTTTGAGGGCTACATGTGCACTCAAAGTGGAACAAGACGTGAAAATAAGAAATGGTCAACAGATGAATAATAAACTGTTTTGTTCTTTACTTGCTTTAGCTCCAGTTTGCGACTGAAGTTCACCACTGCAAATTTCATCAAGAGGTAAAAAGATTGAAACGCTCATCGGATCTCCGGGAAAAAAGAAAATGAATTGAAAATCATTTTGAAAAGAATCAAAACTCGTCCCGTATTTCAGTGCCAGGGCTGCATTGTGACTGACTAAACACCATCCCCATCACATGCTGATCACTGTGCGTGACTGGAGCTGTGGGCGGAATAAATGGTGTTGTGGAACTTGTCATCTGACGTGCTAACTCAGAATTGCACTACCAATAAATGATGATTTAAATGTCACACTGATTCACTGGAGTTTTTCTTTGAAGTTCTCAGATAATATCGGTGAGTAGAAGTTTTTGCGCCCGCTCGCTCAGCCCCCAGCTGCGTGAGAACATGAAAGGTGATGTCCAGGCGTCTGTCCAGGCGTCTGTCCGGCAGCGGCGCGCTGCCCACTCACAGCTGTGCCGAGGAGGAGAACCCCTTATTATGACACAACACAATCCTCCCGATCAGGATGGACTTTGCCTCGGGGTGACGCAGAGAAAAAAAGCAGACGGAGGAAGAATATGTAAGATCACAGTTTGTGAGCGCTTTCAATGTGAACAAGGCTTCTTTTTTTTCTCATTTAGTCCTCCCACCACTCTTGAGAAAACTTTTTTTTTTTCCCCCCCCACACTGGATGGAAAAATAAACTCATGAATAATCAGAAGGATGATACATGTGATAGTTAAAACACATGGCTCCGGCTAATAGATGCCTCCTCTTTGACTGGAATATAAAGATAGCCTGAGTAGGCTTTTTCTCAAATAGAAAGGGCAAAATGCCTCGGCAAAGAGGTGTACGGTTGAGGTTTGCCGTGAGAAATGTTGGTTAAGCTTCTGTTACAAGGACTGCAGAGGACCTCAACAGGTGTATTGATGGCATTAAGTCAATTTTTAATGGATTCACTCGTATCAAATTTAGCTCACCAGGCATAGGGCATCGTGTTGGATCAGCTTTCTCTGGTTTGTATCGACGTGCTTACAAGGCCGTTCTACCTGGCGAGGGCATTATTACCACATTAAAAGCATCACTACTTACAACTGTTTTTGAAAGTTGCAAATCTCCCACTGTTTCATTCGCTCATTTTTTGCATCTTTTAGTAGGATCTGTCATCAACAGAGAGCATGTTCATAGGTCACATGGCCAAAATAATTTGTACATTTCTGTTGTCTTCTCTTATTTATTGTGTCAAGTACCAATAGCCTGATCCAAAATAGGCAGTCTGCATTTGTTTCCTCACACTACCAATGTACAGGCATTGTCCGTGAGCTAAATAAGAAGCAACTCGCCCGGGAAAAAGAATTGGAATAAATCCAGTTCTCAGACAAAGCCCGTGTCTTGGTTTTCATGATCCTGTTGGCTTAAATCTAGGATGCAGATTTGCCCGGCCGAACGTCGAACTGATTCAGTTCGGTTTTTTACTTGATCCGGCGGTGGTTATAATATGATCAGTGTGTATGAAAATTGGCGAGACTGCGACACACAGACTTGAATATTTAAAATGCCTATCGAGAGCTACCTTTTAAATAGAGTTAGAGCATATGTTTCAAGGACACTTTGCACTGTGCTGCTGTGACGTGACATGCATAGAAATCGTCCACATTTGTTCAAAAATCCACATCACAGAGTGAGAAACATGTTCTGTCCAGTCAACAGATGACCTTTAAAAACACAGAAAAGATAAAGGTCATGAGTGAATACTCACTCATTCTCTATTACACCAGCTTTACCGAACCCATAAACATATACTGCCACGCACAACCGAGGCTGCAAATATACCACACGCAAATGCTAAAACTGGCAAAAAAACAGAGGTAATGATTATGGACCAATAAAAACTGGATGATTGACTGGGGAACTAAGCACTGAATATTTTCAAGACCATAAAAGACAAATAATTCCCAAATCTCTTGCAAATATGACCGTTAGATCCCGGCTGGGCCCTTTTTTTCTTCTTCTTTTTGGACTTTTCTTTTCAAAAACAAAATCTGGTAACTCACAGACACCCTGAAATCTCGCTACTAGTACAATTAGAAAAAGAAAGAGAAAAGAAAGCTTTGGATGGTTCCACACAGAATCTAGACAAGCTGAGGTCAGATAAACAAAGGAGAAAGAATGTAAATCAATAGTTCGGAACAGGGCAAGAGTTAACAGGGCCACATAAAGTCAGAGGAGGTCAGAGATGAGAGCGTACACCTACAAAGCACCTCATGCCATGTCTCTTTAGCCCACAGCTGCAGCTGGTGATACTTTGACTAAATCTTAACAACTTTAAGTTGTTAAGATTTAAATTTAAAAATGTTTAAGGTGCCATCAAGAAAATACTGCTGTGAATTACAACTTTTCTGCCATTCATAAGTAGTGCGCTTAAGCCTTGCTGTCTGAAATAGATAGAAACAAGGAAGCCAGATCACTCAGGGCCTCGGGATGAAAGCGATAGCAGCAGGTGTTTCCTTCTCTAATGCATTAGACGCTGCTATTATAAAGAGGGTTTTGTGCTGGGAGCCATGCGGGCTGCGTTTTCTATCCACCACACCTCTGCAACAATGTGGGAGGGTTGTGACCGCACAGCGAGAGCTACCTCTGCAGCCTGAGATCAGACAGACACACAAAGCCAGCCGTGTGACCACACCAGCTTAAAGAGAGCACAGAGATGGACTCTGAGTCACTTTAGCAGAGCTCAAAATGCTGCCAGGGGAAACAGGGATTTCTATTCCAACCATATCCTAAGTTATGCGTCTAATTACTCATTAATTCTAACTACATTGCTGCAAGACGCAGTGTATACCCCATACAAGGCTGATCACTTCAGTCTTGTAATGTATACTTATTTGCTTTATTAAAACAGTTAAGTAATGCCATTGTGGAAGTTGCCAATGCAGCTCTTTTTTCTCCTAAACTGAGCCAAACAGCAATATTGTCATATCATATTTTAAAAAATAAAGTTTTGTTAGGACACACTAACACCTCTAAGTACCCAAAAAACTAGAAGTGGGAAGTTTCCACGCAAGGTCCACAGCTGCACGTTTTCCTGACTGAAAAAGTGTGGACAAATTGGTTCGAGAGCAAATTGTTGACCATCTCACGCTAGCACATGTAGCACATGACTTGCCCTTTCTACAAAAGACTGTACATACCATGTAACACTTGAAGTCCAGGTTTTTGGTGTGATCTCTGGCAATATTGATTTCGCATCAAGGTGGAAAGCTGTTCAGTTTGATTTTGCAGACGGGAATACAGAGTATTGCTTTTTAATCCCAGGGAGGTGGTTTTCTTTGATCGATGCACAAAGGCCTGTATGAGGCAGAGTGGAGCTGGCACCTGTGAGGTGCACCGAGTTTGAATTGACAGCTGCTGAGCTCAAAGGTGTGACTCAGGTGTAAGAAGACTGCTGAGTGTCAGAGACCTTCTGTATTCTCACACAAAAACGAAGGATTCAAGTTCACGGCAGCCAATTTCACATCAGTTGACTATGACGTTGCAACATAAAATAGAGGTGGTAAAGAAAAGCTACATTCAATTTTCCTCTCCAAGGGAAATGCAGCATGTGAGTTTGGTGGGAGCATCCTCCATCTGGGTCTGTTCTATACGACGAGATTTTAATCTTTATTGAGTGCTCCCACTCTCAAACAAATTTCAGCAAACTTGGGAAAAAGACATAAAAAACCTCACCTTTTGCCCTTACCTTGCAGATCAATTACTTTATTGGGTTCCAACAAGCAGCTCCAGCGAGTTAAAGAGAGCTATAGTCTTCAATTCTGAGCCATAAATGCTGTTATTGAGGATTAGTTTAGATTTCCAAAATGGTGAGGAAAAGATTTTGAAAATAAATATTTATATAAAAAAACAAACACACAAAAAATACACTGTGGTTTGTGAACTTTGCCTTTATCCACTTCGAAGAGGATGTTGTGATGCCCGGTCCAAAAGTACTGTGAATACTCAGTGAGCAGGGCTTTTAAGGAGTAAATATAGAGGCACTGTGTTTATGTGCACGAAGAGCACCGCAGGCCATTCGTGAGGATGTACCGCCACAGCATATGGCAAAGCCCTGTGAAGTCTACTGGGAGAATGTAGCTTTTAGTGTTCGCCTAAGCACAAATATCCAAGAATGCTCAGTGATGAAACTCCACTTGTGTAGCCACAAACCGTCAGTCAGAGTCTGTCTGAACTACTGATGTAACTGAAGTTGCTGTTGAGCAAATGTCATCACACTTAATGTAGGGGACATGAAAACATCGAGCTATGCATGGCTTAGGACTGCCTAAACAAAAAGAACGGAGGAGGGAAAGCTGAACAACATAAACGAAGTACAGATCTATAAAATAATCAAAGCTGCAGATGAAGGACGGGGCTCTTAGTCACCCGATGTTCATCCTATGGTTCATCAGATGTTGGCTGCCTGTGAGCAAGAATTTTTTAGTCAACTCAACACTGGAGAATCCCCTTTCATTTACACAGCCAGCTGCAGGATCTCCCACAAGCACCCAGTGTTTTTCATTTACCTTCTTTTATTTTACATAAAATAATGCTTTAACTGCATAGAATTAACACTGGTTTTCTCCAGGGTCGCTTGCTTTTTTCTTACCGTACAGTTTGATAAGCATTTCTGGATATGTGGTCCATAGCCTGACTGAATATACTCTATATGGTGGTCCCTCTCTCTCTTTATCTCTTTTTTCTGCTTTCTCTCTAAAGACAAAAAAAAGGCTCTCCTCTTTGCCGTTTCTTCCTTTTAAAAAGGGACACACACCTAGCAACACCCCACTGTTGCTATGTGTGTGCTCAATAGAATCTGATGAGCCTTTCGTTCTGCTTTGTTGAAACTCTGCTATGAATAAAATTATATTGCCTTGTTGAGATTATTTCTAAATGAAGAAAAAAAAAATCTGACAACAATCTTCTTATCAAACGTGCTAAAGGAGGATAAGAATATATTTAGTGGATTACTAAAGCCTGACTTCATTTGTCCATAATGGATAAGAATGATCTGTCCTTCAAACTGTTTTGTTATTGTATTTATAACAACAAAAAAAACATTATTGTGTGTTTCTCTTTGCTCCTTCAAAATATCAGTAACATTTTTTTGGCTAACAAAGTAACACTGTATTGTGGAATTATGCATGCTGCCCATTGCTTTCTATGAGTGGTGATGCAGATGTAGAACAAGAAATAGTTTTGGTTTCCTTCCAACCAGAAGATCTGGGTGTCAATCTCCTGCTCCTAAACACACTGAAGTGTCTTTGAGGAAGAAACCAAACCACAAATTGCCCTGATATACGAATAAGAAATATGCAGCTGCAGAGAAACTAGTGAACTGTGTATAGTGCTAGAATATAAAAAAAAGAAACTGTCATCTGGGTTTATGAGACACATGCCGTTGAGTTTTTGTAGAACCATTTTAAGTTAAAGTGGATTACATGAATCTGGATAATTTATTGTTTCGCTCAACTGGGTTTGATTTAAAATAAGCCATATCCACTTAAACAATCTGAAAACCATTTGCTTTTCTATCCTCCAAATATATATATATATATATATATACGTCAATAAACAGTATGAGCTCCTAAAATGCTGCTATTTAGAATTATTTACCTAAGGCTTTACATATTTGTCCCAACAAAGAGACCACAAAGTGCCAAAAGATAAAATGTCAAATGGATTATTTATTCAGTTAAACGTTAGGGGCAGACATACAAGTGAAACTGCCTTCTTCCTTGAGTTTGGTACTGTTTTATGCCTAAATAATTCAGATGTAAAAACAAGTGAAAAAGCTTTAAATGTCCATAGAAAAGTAGGAGAACCTTAGAAAACTTAGAGAGCTATTGTTGTCACCCACTTTAACAGATTTACAGGAAGTCTGGTTTCCTGGAAAGAAAATATAAATGAATAAATACTTGTTTAGGACTTAAATTCAGTATTGCATGTTCTGCTAAAGTTGGAATACAAAATCCATCCATCCATTTTTTGAACGGGCCACACAGAGACACACAAGGACAAACAACCACGCACATTCACTCATAGGGAATTTGGAATGTCCAATCAACCTCACATGCAGGTTTTTGGACGCAGGGAGGAAGCCGGAGAACCCAGAGAAAACCCACACAGACACAGAACATGCAAACTCCACAAAGAAAGGTCAGGGAGTCCCCAGGGACTCAAACCCAGAACCCTCTTGCTGTGAGGCGATGGAATACGAAACCCAGCGTACAAAACACAGAAAATACAACAGAACAAACACGGTAATCTGGAAACGGTGTTCAGAAAGTTTTTACTCGCATTCTGACAGAGCCTCAGATGTGACATGTTCGCCAACAGATTCAGTTTTAGACAGAAAAGCTGTTCAAAGGTTTGACAGAGGGATGTGTCTGAGGTAAGCGGAGGACAGAAAGCTTGTGTGAGAAGTTTAGTCCTCTGAGAACAGAGAGTTTGATAATGTGATTGATTTTAAAGTAGGAAGAAGGCTGCTGGATCCAGTGCTTCTGAAAAGTCTCCTCTGGCATCTTGAATCTGCTCCTGCAGCACAGTTATTTATAGTTGGAGCATGAGCAGTTTCTAATGACTGGCTGGAGATTCTGAATTGCCTTTGTTCCTTAAGACCATTTCATAGTAAATTCAATCTAATACTCATAAAAGAAGAAGTGTTGGATTCAAGTCCAAATGATCCATTGTGAATAAAAATGGTATATTTTGCTCTTTGCCTGAGGATCTACTGTCACAACCCAAACAACATTTGATAATAATGCCAAAGTCAAATCATCATCATCATCATCATGTCAAGATGTTGTTCTATTAAACTTCGTGCTGACACATGACGCAAATGGTATTGTAATTCTGCCTGCCAAAACCAATTTTCACAGTTCATTACACTGTGGCTGTTTCCAAACATCTTAAAATAATAACCGCCCATGATTTATGAGGCTTAATCAAACCAAATGAATCCATTGTTTACTATTGTTTGAAGTCAGTGTTGCAGAGCAGCCAGCTTAATGGAGATGAGTAATGAGCATGGCGGCAAGTTAAACTGTAAAGTTAAAAAGCATTCTGCCTGTTCCTATGGAAAAAGGCAATACTATTTTTCAAAGAACAGCATGAAATTGAAGTGTCACTGAGATTATATCATTAATTCTTAAATGCAGTTATCCCAGTGATGGGTGAGCGTGGCTGAAACTAGCATCAGTGCTCTATTACCTTTAGTATGGCCCTACACGCGCCCCCATTAAGACCCTTCATGTAACAAACACCAAAGCCCAATTCTTCCTCTAGGCCTTACGCCTTCATGGTACAGTGTTAATTTTCTTTTGAACATCAGGATAGTGGTCATCTAGGGATCCAAATAGCTTCCAGTAGTCTGGCTGAGCTCAGAGAGGTTAATAGGTAGGTTTGTGGGGAGTCTAAAATCACATTTGAGCAGAGCATTCATCCGTTTTTTTCTCTCAGTCTCAGGCACAACAACATCAGCCACAGAGCTACAGGAAAAAAGGTACACACGTAGACAGCATTGGGTTAGGCACTCAACCACCTCTTAAAGCATCTCCCGTGTCTGCGGGAACTCTTATTTGTTCAGCAGGATGTAAAATGGGGAGGTAATGAGAGTGTGGAATGCACAATTAAATTT
This sequence comes from Menidia menidia, assembly GCA_907169785.1. Taxonomy (NCBI): domain Eukaryota; kingdom Metazoa; phylum Chordata; class Actinopteri; order Atheriniformes; family Atherinopsidae; genus Menidia; species Menidia menidia. The sequence goes on along the minus strand of CAJRST010008890.1, from coordinate 6,675,484 downwards.
GGTTTGAATACACACACTTCTCTCGGTATGAATTGTTCTTCTGCTCATAACATCAGCCGAAGGCTTAAAGCTCACACACTGCAGTTGTGTGGATAACAAACGAAAACCACTCTCACAAAGCTCAAGTATGAAACCAAGTGCATTATTCTCACATCTAAGATAAATTAGATAAAATGAACATTTCTCCCTCATTATTTCCTTTGTATTTTGAACTTTTGTATGAAATTGACAAAAGTTGGAAAATTCGGCTAAGAACTGACACTGGCTGTGAAACATTTATGTGTTTAATACCTCAGGATCAGCATTTAAAATTAATTGGTAATAATGAATAATTGTCACTCCATTCCTAAAAGATAAATGTTCAAGTCTGGGATTTTAAAAAAAAAAGTAGTTTAGTTTTCTCATGTCAAAGATTGAACCAAAATTGACTGAGTAGGCACAACACTGCATACACAAGCAGAAAACAAATATCCTGTAAGTGATGTTGGCAAAAAGCAGCACTGTTGCAGCATATTGGGCTCAGTGGAAAATGCACATCAGAGCTCTCCGACACTCAGGAGGTACCTTTGGGCTTGATAATGTTTAGTAATCAAGGATAAATGGAAAAAACTATTGCTTTCTTATTCAAATTATTTTTACTGTATGATTATTCAGTTTGATAAATAGCAATTGACTGAGCTGTTTAACAGTTTGCACTCTATCATAGTCAAACATCAACAATGTGAAATGGCAAATCAGGACCCGGATTAAAAATATATTTTTGAAAGTTCTGCATCAGCAAATGAAGGAATGTTCCTGTCGCAAAGTGACAGTTTGTGCTTCATTGCATGGCATTACTGATTTATGACTCAACAGGTCATTCCCTCAGTTATCCATATCACAAGTTTTTACTGTTGATTTCTGTCTTATTTACCGAATTTAAATTCATATCTTTAGAGCGATGCCTCTGGGCTCGAGCTTTGTTGAAACACAAGTTCTTTGTGAGATACTGTAGGTCTTCAGTTGCAGTTTGGCTCTTTCACCCATTGTGCTGACCTACAACTATTCCACTATTTGTAGAAAACATCTGCAAGTTTGATGGGTTTGGAAGACAGCATACTTTGATTTACTAAAAAGAAATTCTCGGAAACCAAATGGGATGACTGAGATTTTTTTCTCATATGCTATTTGGTGACAATTAATAAAGAGAAGGAGAAACTCAAAGAGAAGGCCAGAAGCAGCAAATAAAATATTAAACAAAACTGAAGGTCTATTTTTAGAAGAAAATGGTGGTGTGGGATGTTTCAGTTGTATTATTGATGTTTCTGAACAAGTGGGGGATGTCAGCTTCTCGCCTGAGAGAAGCCTGCCGGTGAGTATGTGTGCAGTAGCGCTGGTTGCCTTAGGGGAGTGGTCATTGCATTAAAAAGGCATAATGGACCAATAAAAGAAAATGAGAGGGATAGTTCTATATCGCATTCAAATCTGGCTGGAGACATCACAAGAAAATCCTATGAGTACTGCTTCCAGACTCAGAGAGACTGTTGTTCAGAGATACTCGCCAACTTTTTCTGACACAGTTTTTTAGCATTCCACACAGATGTAAGGCTGGCTTTTCTAAAGCAGTGGACTTACAGACTGGGACTTCATGTGGAGGCCCTGATCCTCACTTTCTTCCAGTGAAGGCACTGCACAGAACCAGATTTCTGTATATAAAAAAATCTTGGGGTAATTTGGTGTACATTTATTAAATAATAAAGATATGTAGTCCAGTAACATTTTTACAAACTGTGTGACAGGTAGCTTTGAGAGTTGAAAATTTCATCTTGGGGGTGACACAGTGGTGTGGTAGTTTGCATGGTCACCTCATAAAAAGAGGGACCTTTCTGCATGGAGTTTGCACGTTCCCCCTGTATCTGTATCTGTGTGGGCTCTCTCCAGGTACTTCAGCTTCCTCCCACACTTCAAAATTTCAATTAATTGGAAGCTCTAAATTGCTCCATGAGTGAATGTATGTGGTTGTTTCACTGTGTGGCCCTGCAACCTGTCCAGAGTGTAGCCCCCCTGCTCACCCCCCCCCCGACCCTGCTGGGATTAAATGGTATAAAAATTGGATGGATGGATTTCATGTTGACTGATAGCAATCAGTTTACCCACTGAAGCTTTTAAAGCCGTTTGCACTGGTGATGCGAAATGGCTCAAACGGACTCTCCCTTATTAATAACTTGAATAACCTTATATTTTTGTAGACATGCAAACACACAGTGTTTGCACTGAAAACAGATTTGCATTTGTTACTGACAATCTGCGACAGTATTTTCTCTTCATTTCAAAACATGGGTCAGTTTCCCAGTGAATTAACTCTCTTCCTGTGATGGTAGACTTGTGATTCAAAGTACAAAACATCAATGTAGCTGCAACACAAGTAACACAGTTTGGGAAGTAATTTAATCAGTTGTGTGTATTGTAGCGTGAAGGTCAACATTTCAAAGGATAATAAAATACAGAGAAAAACAAAAAGCACTATTGGTTATTGGTACACTAAAAAAGCCTTTCAGTATACCCAGACAAATTCAGCCCCCCCCCCATTCTAATCCATCCAGTTGTATGAATACGAATAGGTTTAGAATTGTGCCAAATTCCAACCATCAAATAAAGCATCTGAAATGTGCACACAGCTAGCTGATGCAGCAGCCGTTCTTCAGCTTACCCGTGAGTCCCCTTCTTACATTTGATATTCACACTGATCGGCAAAGCAGGGCCTCTTATCACTCAGTGTGCGTGGGTTTGAATCTTTAGTTAGTACTGTAAATCTAAACTTTTTCCTTCAGCCGCTTTAACCTTCTCCCTCGTTACCGGGCGTGATCCGCCCATAACGTTTTCAGTCTCTCCTGCACAGAAAAAAGATGCCAGACAGAGGCCTTGAGCAAGTCAGGCACTTTTCCCTTTGTGTTGCACAGCTAGAATACATCTCTTCATTAGACAGCATCTCTTGACAGCACTTCATGCCTCCGCTGCTTCCCTGACAGCTGAATGGTGCACAGGCGCCCACCCACGCACTGCTCATGCATGACTAGCTGTGCTGCGTCACCAACACACACCAGGAACATATAGACTGACCAGTCGCATAACACACAGTGAAATCAGGTAACAGCAGCAGCAACTGAGCAGAGGAGCGTTTTTTCTGCATTTCATATCATATAATCGTATAACAGGATACGAAAGAAAATCCAGATGAGATCTTTGCATACAATACCTGGAGGGCATGCTCGCAGACTACTTCACTGGTTTGGGTTAGCAGTCTCATATGGCAAATTACTGGATAATTACTGCAGGATCTGTCACCCAAAGCAAGTTTTTCTATAGGAACGAAACAAGATTGGTTTGATTTAAGGCAATAAAGAGCGTTTGCAGAGTCTGCAGTCAGCCTTCAACGGTGCTGCAAGAATCAGCGCTTAGATTAAAAATCCAATCCACAAGGCCATTTGTGATGCGAGCCCAGGAAAGTCTGATACCTAATTTATAATGTAACATCCCTTCAGGTACTCAGAGAGAACAGTGCTTCATGCAATCCAAAAAACAGTCAAATATAACAGCAGTGCCAAAGAGACAACTAAAAGAGAGATCAGTGGCTTGTTTTGTAATTCAGTGATGCACAACAGGAATTTGCACCTATTTGTTTTTTTAAATAAAATGACACATGCAGCTCCAAAGCATTTAGGAGTTTTGATGGTATGTAAACAATCAATAATGATCGGCATGAGGCCAGAGGAGCCAAGTCAAAGGATAAAAATAGCAAAGTCAGACACACTGCAGAGCTTCTTTTTACTTTTTACTACACTTAGTATGCAAACCTCTCAAATGAACTTTATCAGACCAAATTATAATGAATGCAGCATCCACAATCAGTTTGTGGATGTGTTTATTTAGGAACATATCTAGAAATTTATGCCAAGTAATATATCATGGTTAGGGTACAAGATGGTTGCGGGTACAATACCATCTCACATCCTGTTCAGACCATACAATGGTTTGGGCCGCATGCAATTACAAGTACAAAAATAACTTGCCGTGCAATAACTACACTTTTTCATGAGACCAGGCTAGTTCATTTACAGTTCGCATAGTAACCAAATCCTCTGAACCTAAATCTCAGGCTGATGTAACGCCTCAGTAAAGTACTGTGACGTCATCATGGTTTAATTACTCACCCAAAGCCCAATATGACCTGCACAACCATTTTTACATTTAAATAGAGAAACAGTCCTTTAATTGCAATTTTCTTTTTGTTGATTGCAACCTGCTCCTAATTACACCACTGGAAGCCAACTTTCATATTACTGGAATGCTTATTGGTTGTGGTAAATGCGGCCAAAATGGAGCATATATGTTATGTATTTATGCGGGAATAAACCACAGCAAGGGTCAATGAAAAACACACACACACACACAAAATTATATAATTATCTCACCTATAGAATGATAATTTGCATTACAAAACAAAGCCAGAGGAATTTTTGGGGATATGAGTCCTTTATGGATCTAACCATAATACAATTAACAAATCCCATTTTGGGTGCATATGATAGCAGATTAGAGCCGATGGTAATGTACTAGATTTAATATAAAATCGTCACGTGCTGTGATCACTGTGAAGGGAAAATAATATCTCCAAAAGAACATTGTTATATATTTCTCCATCATCTTCAGCAGAGGGAGAACAATGCCACATCAGCACAGAAAATGATCGCAGTGTCAGATGATGCATTGTATAAATTTCCGATGGCCGCTCAGCTCATGCAGAAGGAAGAATAATTAAATCATAACCTTTAATAAAATATAAGGAAAGCAATACAGTATAAAAACCTCCATTTGCAGACCACATGGGAAATAACTTAAAACAACAGAAGAGTGATGAGAAGTTATGAGTAAAATGGCTTGTCTTAATTAACCTCTCTGGGCAATTTTATTTTTATAATGTGCCGGCGAGTCCCTGACATTTTCCTTGCCCGGCCGCTAAATACCAGTGACCTCAAACAGGCAGATGCTTTTCGTTCTATGGAGGGGATGCCTGTGGCCTGCTACAAACAGAAGAGGCTAATTATGCTATTGTTCACATGATGATGAAATACCTTACATTCATTAAAGCCACACAAGTGTACATACTGAAATGAATTCTATTAATCTGTAGCTTTCTCTAGCAGGAATATTTTTACACTGTGGGGGATCAACTGTCTCTCTGATAGTAATTCAGTGCAAGTTTAGAAAGGCGCAGCTCGTATCATAGTAACAAAGAATGTTCTTGTTCATCTGTGGCAACTGGAGGACCTGGAGCTGTCTTTCAAATTAATTTAGCATCAGCTAGAAATGTAAATTATGCATGTTAAGTAAATGCCTTCTTCTGCAAAATCATTCTTTGGAATCAAACTTTATAAACAAGTCATGAACAAATAAATGAATGCCGACTGAATCAATGCATACATTTACTCTTTCAATATAAATTGGATAAACAAAAATTGTTCCCACATCATGCTTTCCGTCAGTTAATTTCAGAAGTTTTAAAAAAGGATTTGGAAAAACATAAGTGGTTGTCAGAGCATGGAGGTATTTATTATTAATTTTTAGTCACGATTAGATGCATCATGCTTTATTCAAAATAACCTTTTAAAGTCAGTTCTTCACAACATGTATGAGGAAGCACATCCAGCTGGTGACATTTTAGAGAACCTCCATAAAATAGTTCTGCCTCTTATGACATAATATTAAACTATTTTTCAGGCATTTGACTCTAGTCTAAGGTCAAAAAGTGTAATTCAAGACCTCCTCAGAAATGCTTATGTAAAGAAAGAAGAAGATGCTGCTCACAGCAGTAGACTTAAGATGTTTTCGTGATTGGATCCAAAACAAGACTTGAGGCAGATTAAAGAAAAAGAAAATGAATGTTGTGCAACATCCAAGTCAAAGTCCAGCCCTTATTAGCAAGGAATGTTGTGGAATGACCTGAAATGAACAGTTCATGTGAGGAAACCTCGACACCAAGTTTAGGCCGTGTTGTGTGAAACATGGACTGACATTCCTTCAAGGCGCAACACTGATCAACAGATGTTCTCTGGAATATGTCTGGTGGCAAGAAAGATACTGAATACAACGTTTATCCACCGAGAGATGTGACCTTTAATCACAATCTTTTTTAGAGACTGACATGTATGAGATCTCTTGCTGATTTAGATTATATTTATGTAGACATATAGAAATAGGTTTAAAAACTTTTCAAAAAACAATACTGGTTTTACTGTATGCTCAGTGTTGGAAAGGGAAAAAAACACTACTATACACTCAGATTGCACACTAGTTTTTTTAACTTGTCACTAATTGATGTGTTAAACACATTGTCAGCAACTCCTTGTGATTATATTACCTCTTTCCATCCTTCCGAATTTGATCTAGTGTCACACCTATGTTATGCAAATCTGTACAAAGTTAAATGAAAAATAAAAAGAGATTAATATGTTTTCACTTAGGTAGAAAGATACTTTATTAGTCCCGCTGGCTCAATATGGTGAAACACATTGGGAAACAAGTCAGAGGGGAATGCCAAAATGTGAAATTACAACTATTGATCTATTGTGATGGAGAATGCGTTTCCTCTGTGCTTGGAGGTCACTAAGGGACGTTATTCCCCACAACAGGTGGGTAGTGGCGAGGTTTAACTAGAAGCCAGAGCCTGACTGCGACAAAAGCTTCGGGCAAGTGTTTTTTTTTCCAATATCAGATTACCATCTTCAACATTATAGATCAATCTATTGTTACATCTAACAAAATGGCTTGCAGAACAAAAAAAATCATTTCATCCAAACCCCATTATTATTTCATGCCCTCCATGGCTAACAGCATTAGAAACTCAACGGCTGTCACAACATTTCTTTAAAATCCCACCATAACACAATATGCTTTCGGGCTGAACTTGTCATACCCAGTGGAAGATGTTAATTTGAGAGACTTGAAAGGGTTGGGAATAACAGGGTGTCTATATAAGAAAAGAAAGAAAGGCAGTAAGAACTAGGTGATGGTGCAGAGGTGCAGCATGTGTCTGAGGAGAACAGACAGTTAAAGCATATAGCTCCAAGAGTTATTTGTGTGGGAAGGCCTGAATAATGATGGGAGCTACAGACTTTGGATGTGTTGCAGCGTTCGTTTGTTCCAGGGTAGATGATTGGTTTTTCACCCAGATATATAATTATTTAGAGAAAGTGTTTTTTTAAATGAATAAATAAATCAGCATAGAAGTTCTGTTCAATGTTTGTCTGGTCTACTCCTTAGCAAGATTTGAAGAACAGATAAACCTTTACATTTGTGGAACACTCCTCAAAGTAGGCAAATCCTCACTTTATGGGTAAATAATTCCTTTAGTCTTTTACCTATTTCAGCCGTAAGCTAAGATTTACCTGGCACGGCGCTGTAATGACAAAAACTTGCTTCTGTGGATCTCTGTGGGTTAGGTGCTCTAGCAGGAGAAGAACAAAGGTGTCGCATTGCATACCATATCATGTTTTGGGCTTTTGTCTTAGCATTTTATACAGCTGAAAAGCATTAGAAGGGATTTGTTGCTGCAGTAACTGATCTCCGTGTTCTCTGTTTGTTCTCATATTACTCCTGGACCTAAAAATACACAAAGAGCTTTACTGATTTCTCATGGCATTGCTCTTTCTGACTCTTGAACTTTATCTTTCATTTACTTTCTTCATCTACTTTGTCCAACTCTTCTCCCAAAACTCCAAAGCCAGAAAAAAAAGCTGCTGTCTCTGACCTCTGAGTATTTCATTTCCATTTTCAAAATAATCAAATTCTGCCCCTCAACTTTGGATTAAAATCATAAAGTAAAAATCACTAAAGCTCTCCTCCATTTCATTCCTCTTAGATGTTGCATCACTTAAATGGAGCGTAATCCACAGAAAATGTTCAAGAGAAAATAAGTATGCAATTCATAAATGCAGGAAGCGCTAAGTTATGTCACATATTACAACACTGTACATGTTTTCCGCATAACAGTGTTCTGCTATCCTGAAAGAGCAGTTATGTAAAAAAAAAAAGCAAAGTTTAAGATTAAATCGTTATCATACACACAGATTTAGAATTTCTTGAAAGTATTTCGAATTTGAATCCAAACAGATTTTGGTTAAAAGTGCTTTGATTATTGATTTATGAATGATTCCACTTGCAAATGGTCATGATGCTCATATAGCAAAGAATGGACTACAGCAACATCAGTGCTGTAGAAGTCCAGACAAAGTTAACAGGGATCGATGCATGCTGAAAATAATTACAACACTTGCACAATAAGAAATACTGTTGTGGGGGTAACAAATGTATACTCTGGTGGCTTTGCAGCGTCCAAATGGGACTCTGTTTTGATGCAGTTATCCTGCGTCCAGCAGACACGTGCTGCCATAAAGCATTCAGACTGACTGAGCTGCCACAGATGATAGTAATTATGCCATGAACCTTTTAACCTCCCACGGTCACTATCCCACCATCACATGCAGGCTTTTCCTCGTGCACGCGCTTCCCCTCGACCACTTCTAATCTGACAGCTTTCCAATGGGAAATGTTTCCATTTTATTAATTTCCAACATCATATTAAAAAAAAAGAAATTAAGGCTCTGCCGCGGACCATGAGAAATGAAGGACCTCCTCCTCCCTGGAATGACACAGGGGTCATCTTGCTTCAGGACATTTTTAGAGATTGAGGCAAATACGAGATTGTTAGAACACCATGATACAGCAAGAGATGATCTATTTAAAAAAGTGTGAGTCTGTGACTAAGCCTGTCATTTTGAGCTGAACGTGTCTTTCTCACATTGAATGGACAGTTTATACTCAACACACAGTTTAAAAGTAAACAACTAGACATCGTCAAAAGAGTTGGAGGCACCAGCACCAGCGGTGGAGCCTCTCCGTGATGGTGGGACTGGAGCTGTCCTTGGTGCTGAATCTGCGGGGACTCAGACACAAATTGCTGCAACTTCTCATCTGCATCCACCTACAATATGTTTGAGTTCCCAGCACTCGGAACAAAAAACAAACACAGCTGGCTCTCCTGGCTCGCTGCCACACAAGCATGCCCCTTCTGTGGCGAGAAATCCGCGCTTTTTTCCCCTTCAGATAAATAATAAACGACGAGAAATGACAAATAGTCGAAGTGATGAAAGATTTAACATGCGGGAGCCTGAAAGCAAAATGGGTTTCATCCCCTTCAATGTGACGCGACTTCTGGAGACGTTTTTTTAAAAGGGGGGCAGAGCTTGATTCCCACCCCTGTGGTCGTGATGCAGTGAACCTGCTCTGCGCAGAGTCTGGCCCGCGGTATAAAAGCGCGCTGCGCTCCCACAGACCGAATACAACAACAGGAGCGCGAAGTCAGTGCGCGGCTCAGCGACCGAAACTAAACCCGAGCACGGACGCCAGTATGCAGGCGACAAGGAACGGAATCTGTTGGAGACTTTTTCTATTTTTTGGGGTGTTTTTGGAGAGTTTATCCCAAGACTTCGCGGGACAAACCCAGTTCATTTGCACGTCCGTGCCCAAGGATATGGACATATGCGCAGCCACCTTGCAGAACAGCGTGCCAGGGGAGGACTTGAAGACCACAGTTATGCAGCTGCGGGAGACGGTTCTGCAGCAGAAAGAGACGATCATGAACCAGAAAGAGACCATCCGAGAACTGACCTCAAAGTTGACTCGGTGTGAGAGCCAGAGTGGCACCGAGCCCGGGGACGCGCGCCCGGGGGGGAGAAGGAAAGAGACAGGGACCAAAAACACGATGGGGGATGTGTCGAGGGGGCCAGCTGACACTTTGACGCAGCTATCACAGACTTTGCAGTCACTGAAGCAGAGATTAGAAAATCTGGAGGTAGGCTGATGTTTCTGGGGACGTTTCCAACCCTCTGACGCTGCGCAAAAGCGTCTGTCGACCAAATTACAGTATTTTGGTAACTGATCTATAGTGATAATACCACTGTTGGCAGCAGTAACCAATATTTCCTGACTATAAATATGGAGATAAAGAAAGTGGGGCTAACATTAAATAAAGTTGCTAACACCAGGAACACTTTTGAACAGTCGCTAATGTAGAATTGTCCCCAAATGGTAATGGAGTTAAATGGGTTTGTTTGTTTGTTTGTTTTTCCCCGCCCTAAGCAGCAATTCAGCAGAAGTAATAACTCGGTGCAGGCAAAAAGCTTAAAAGATCTGCTCCAGAGCAAAATCGACGACTTGGAGAAGCAGGTATTGTCCCGAGTGAACAGCATCGAGGAAGGGAAGCCCGGACTCCGGAATGAGACGGAGCAGCGTGGGAGAGTTGAGTCCACCCTCACGTCTCTACACCAAAGGATCTCCGACTTGGAGAAAGGTAAGCAGAATCAAATCAAATAAAAACACCCCAAAAAGTTGGGGCGAGTGATTTTTGGGAGGGCTCACGACTGATACGCATGGATAATGATCATGGGGGGGAAAGAAGACTGCTGCAGTGTGCAATTATGATTTGGGAACTGAAAATCAAGGACAAAATCTTTTCAAATCCCGTTAAGCTTCGTAATCTTCTCAGACTTCAGCGTGTGATTTAATGCTGCTCTCAGCATTAACACTCCGGCGCGTTTCTGCGCTTTTGCGCACTAATTCTGCTCAAACCCCAGCCGTCTCCATTTGCCCTAATTGACACCTATGCCACCATGCGGTGCCTGTTTGGGGCTCCTTCCGTGTCTGAGCAATTCCCAAATAATCTTATGAGAGTAAAACGTAGAAGTGAAGAAAAAAAAAGACACGAAATGAATGTTTGTGTCGTCACTGCTCCAGTGATGGATTTATCGTGCGAGATTAAAGCAAATCTGGAGCACCACCGTCGTGGATTTGTTGTGCAACGTGTCACGTCAGTGTAAATCCTCAGGGTGCGTGTGGCGTGAGTGTTGAATCTGGGTTTAAGGATAAAAAATAAAACGAGAAGGAAAGCTTGCGACTATCACATTCTCCACTGTGCGACACCAAGCATTTTATTTTCTCACAGGTCAAAGAGAAAGCAGACCGCTGGATAAATTCCAACTCACGTTCTCGCTGAGAACCAACTACATGTACGCAAAAGCCAAGAAGAGTTTGCCAGAGATGTTCGCCCTTACCGTGTGCATGTGGCTGAAGTCCAACGCGTCCCCTGGGGTGGGAACCCCTTTCTCCTACGCTGTTCCCGGCCAGGCCAACGAGCTGGTGCTCATTGAGTGGGGGAACAACCCAATGGAGATACTAATAAACGACAAGGTATCACTTAAAATACACTGTAACTTACAACAGTACATTCTAGCTTTCTTTTCTCACTACCACTCTACTAATACCTGTGTTTGAATTCGTTTAAGGTTGCAAAGCTGCCGTTTCTTATAAACGATGGCAAGTGGCACCATATCTGCGTGACCTGGACAACTCGTGATGGTGTTTGGGAAGCTTTCCAAGATGGTGTCAAAAGGGGGAGTGGGGAAAATTTAGCTCCCTATCATCCTATCAAGCCACAGGGCCTGCTGATTCTTGGCCAGGAGCAGGTAAACAGTCATAGCCAGTGTGATATCATCTATCTGAAGCACCAGTGTAATTTTTTACTGCAGAGTGAAATGATTCTTAAGCATTTTCTCACCCTATCTGGATATCATAGTTAATAGTGACATGAAAAAGAAGGGAAAAAATCAATGTACTAATCAATTCTTGGCTGGTTTCACAGGTTTGATATAGGGATTAAATCTTTAAGTGAGAGATCATTGAAAATTTATAAGCATAAATGATACACATTTTTATTTCTTACCCAGCAGTTTTACCATCCTTATATGAATACGTTTTCTTCACCACAGGATACATTTGGAGGAGGATTTGACGCCACACAAGCTTTCGTTGGAGACTTGGCAAACTTCCACATCTGGGATCGGAAACTGTCAGTGGGAGAGATTTATAATCTAGCAACCTGCAGCAGCAAAGCTCAAGTGGGCAACGTTTTTGCGTGGATGGAGACCAGCCTTGATATTTACGGAGGAGCCTCAAAGTGGACTTTTGAAGCCTGCCGGCAGCTGAACTGAGCTGTGAGGGGAAGCCTGTGCGTTTGCAAAAGCCACTGTTGTCACGGCATTGTTAAACTAATCCGAAAGCTCACGAGGAGGTCATTGCACCCGAGTAGCACCTAGAATTTTGTCTTAGATATTTGAAAACATCATTTGTGGACGATTTGGACAGATTTCCAAACAGGTCCTCCTTGCGGGGGAGGCCGCTGAAGAGAGACGCCCTGACATCCTGTGGCGCTTGAAAGCACATCAGGTCTATTTGTGGTTTCCTTTGAAAAAAGATGGCGATGCCACCTGTGAGAGCACAGGTCGCTCTTTGGGAGCAGAGTGACAGGCCAGCATCAAACGTACAGTAGGAGGTCATGTTAGTTTTTAGAAAACAGATGTCACACAATTCAAGAAAAATGACTTCTTCAGATCGTCCTTTCTGTCTCAACTGCCAGGGATTTTCACTGTGAAAAGGGGCAGGGTGGACTTCTCTAAAGGGGGAAGGTGTTCTTAAAGAGGTTATGAAAAAGACAACATTGTTTCTCTGTCACTCTTCTTTCTCTACCACCACCTGCTTGGCGTGATTTTGTGCGAAGAATGACATGTATTCATTGCCAATGTTTGAGCCTGAGTGCCTTGGGCTGTGTCTCAGCACATTCATCATCCTTAGCAGAGTGTTTGTGCATTTTTGTTTGTTTTTTCTTGTAAATTGATTTAAAAAAAAGAAGTGTTTGTCGTGACACTTTAGGCAAAACTAGAAACGGTCGTTTAGTGTGAAATGCAATGCACTGATGACAACGGCGTGTTTTACAGTTGCTCAAACTTTAGCAGGATTGTTCTCTGTACAGTAACAGCATGTCTTAACCTCTGTAAAGCTGCGTCAGCATCTTTGATCTTTGCTTTGGGTATCCTTCTTTTAGGTTGAGGTTTTATACTGTATTGTTATAAGCTTACAGCATGGCAGCACCGAGAGACGTTAAAAAAAAAGTTCTAGTTTTTGTAATAAATTGTGATACTTGAATCATATTCAAGTGTAAATATGTTTATTTTTGCACACGTAGTTGTTGTTGAGGCTCATAAACTCACAGCAATAAAAAGCACAAACTTTTGCTTCTTCAGCAGTCCTCGAACTTGAAATTCGATTGGTACTATTAAAAAAAAGAATGATGTGTATCTATTACAGAGCTTTTTCAGCTGACATATTTTGCCACCTACTTCTCTAAAAGCATTTAAACAGGCTACAGTTGGTATTGAATGACAAAAAGCCTTAAGGAAACAGTTATTGTGGTTTTGATTTAGTTATAATTCTCATATCCATTCATCAATTCCTTTACTGCACTTCAAGGAAACATAAACAAGGAGGAGAGCCCCTCCACATAACATTACCCTGCCCCTTCAGGTGGATCACCAGATATTCCCATGCTAATTAGAAGATAGGATTCCTGAATAAAGATGATCAGAAAACAACTTTTTCTACTGCTCACACGAGGAACAGCTCTCATGCTGCAACATTCTAAATATATTGAGCATGCAAATGAAGAGGATTATAGGAGAGGCATGATCCTTGTATTGCAAAGATGAAGCTGAATTATGTTTTTTTACCTCCGAGTAGATTTTAAATACTTTCTAAATGTATTCAAGAGTACTTACAAAATATGCTAGGTGCTAAAATGTACATATTTTACTATTTAGAGAAAAAGACCACCTTATAAAAGTAAAATCTCTCTAAAGTGAAGATGGACAGTGGCTTATCAACTGCCAAAAATCATCATCTGATAGTATTACTTTGCATAGTACAACAGCCAAGCCTCATAAAAAGGTCTAGATGCCGGACTGGTGACCACAGTCATAACCTTTCAGCCCCGCCTGGAAACGTTTGGCACATCACAAATCATTAAATCCAATAAAGAAGACTACAGACCATTGAGCTGCTGGGATCCTTCATCTTGCAACGTAATTTCAAACCACTTGGAAGTGTAATTTCTTAAGTATCCGTACTGTTGAATAAAACACACCATGAGAAGAATCATTACAAAAACACATCAGCAGTTTACTTCCTCTACGTTTCAAAATCATCCCTTATTTTTACTGAAGGATCACTCTGCAGGCAATGCAGTTCTAGAACTATCTAAACCATTACTTTTGTACATGGTGTTAAACTGTAGATTTATCAGTGACTACACACAATATTACCAACACACATTGCAACTATTTCTATTTTTTTCCTGGTTAAAAAAAAAAAGATGGTGACAGAAAAGTATCTCTGTAAATGAATTATGAGCAACAATGCTCAAGGACACAGGATTGTGAGGGTGTTTTCAATAGATGGGTGAGATTGTTAAGTCTCACCACATTCTGGTCAGATTTCCCACAGATTGGTTTGTGGGGGACATCCTCACATCGATAACAGTCTTTTTCCCCGGACACCCGACTAACTTCAACCCTTTTCACACAGCCAGCACGGACAGCTGCATCTGGGTTTGGGTTTCAGCATCAGAAAACACGCATTCACACATACAGAGATGTGAAAACACGGACACGTACGCAGAGAATGAGATCATCCTGAGTGGACATTTGTGTTGACTTCTGCTCTGTGTTCAGCTCCACCTGGCCTGGTCGAAACCACAGACGGTACTTGTGCAATCCGTGTCTTTTCACAAACTAAATGCCCTACATTTTGTCAGGTACACACTCGGCTCAGCCAGACACAGGCTGGCCTCCAGACCTCTCCACGGCTCTGCGGAGCCCTAATTGGTGTGTGCCGCTTGCATTCTGCTTGAAATCAGTTTTGAAGAGAGGTCAGATATGAGCCACATTTTTTTGTCCATATATCTGGCGCTTCTCATTCCTTTCCTCGTCTGCATAGCACAAATATATTCAGCTTATGAGACTCTTTTTGAACCACCATATGTTTTCATCCTTTCAGTGACACAGAAGGAATTCAAACAGAAAGATCTGAGTCATTTGAATGAAGAAGTCTGTGGTTATAGCATTATGAAAATGACAACTTTAAAACACTGTATTTTGCTAGATCTAATCCATCTTAATCTGAACCCCTTCAGCTCTGAACTGAACTGAGTAGAAGATGAACTGAACAAGCCCCATCCTCCGGGGATTTATCTGAATGTTGAAGGGCGGGCCTCTATTGCACATAATCTTCTATCTCATGTTGCATCTGTGAGCTCTGACATTATCCTTTGCTGTGATCAATGATCGTCTTCAGTAAACTGACAGTTATTGAAATCTTCAATATTTTGAGTAGCTTCCTTCAATTCAGATTCACCGGAAATAAACAGGTGATGTTTAAATATCCTTTGCAATACTCGGTTACTAACCATTTTGCCTTCATGGATTCATAGAGCGCATCTCATCTGAATATAGGGCTACACTTCAGGGGTTGTGGAATATGTTGCTATAACCCACTCCTCTCCATTCACTCTTTGAAGTGTCTATTAATTGGATGAAAAATGTCTCTTCTTAAACATACATTTATTTGAAAAGTACCCTGTAAGGTTTCTATGTCCTTGAAAGCAAACAGATAAACTAATCTCTGGTTAGCTTTTTAAAAAATATATTTCTAACTTCTAACATCGGTGTATTTTTTTCTGCCCGGATCCATGCTGAGAGCGGTTTTTATGTTTTTGGGATTTTGATAGTGTTTAAACTTTATTTCACATCTCGTCTGACCATAAAAACCCTGTTACTAGATTCTGAATAAAAAATAAATAAATAAAACCTCATGGTTGCTAATGACGATCATCTCAATCATCCACTAAAATCCCTAACTTCATTGAATATAAAAACTTCTAAAAACAGACTGGAAGACATGGACAATCAAGAGGAATTTTTAGAAGAAAAAGAAGAGAATGGATATTATGAATATAGTCAAACTCTGAGCTACTTCAGCAGCTGTCAGGGTTATGCCCGAGAATGTATAATAGATTTCCTGCCATCATGGGATATTCCCTGACATGTATCACCCAGTGAGCCTCAGTTAAAACAAATGCTAAAGTGCCCTTCCTCTGGAGAAATGGAAATGCGTTAATACTACACTTGATGTGTTTGCCAGATGAGTAGGTACATAATTACTTCTCAAGGGGAGAGTTTATTTTGGATTGTTTTAAGTCTAAAAGCCATAGCTGCTCAAGTGCACATTATAAATTCTACAGCATTCACTTGGGAGACATACTGGGTAGCACTTGCTGTGCTTCTGTTGAAAAAATTCAATATTACTTTCATCTGTAGGAATCTCAGACAATATCAAGAATTTTTTACAACAACCGAGCAATAAGGAAGGAGTTTGTACCTTTTCGCTTATCAACACAAAACGATTAAACTTTGAAAAGCTGCAGTGATGTTTGGTTTGACGGCGAAGATCCAAGTAAAGAAAGATGCAGCTTCCAAACACAGGATTTCTCTGACTTTTATAAAAACATGAATGATTTATTTTCATCTTTTATAGTTTTGAAACATCAAATAATGAATAAAGAAAAAGCTTAATGACAATAGCTTATGAAGCACTTTTTGTGGTAACCAAGATTGTTTCAAAATCTTTTTGTTTGGAAAATCTTCCATAACTCTTCCACTAGTTTTGGATTTTTGGCTGAATGGCATTCTCATATATCCCTGTTCAGATATTCATCGTCAAACCTTTGACAGTGAATTTACAGGAAAAGTTTTGGGAGAAAGTGTTCCACAAATGGCTCAGCTGTATTTGAACTAGCACTGCTTCACAGTGGAACAGTGAATGATGTTTTCAGATCTGGCCATTTTTCAATCTCTTACAACTAAAGGCACATATCAATCGGCTTTCGTTTCTTTGAAAAAAAAAGAAAGAAAAAAGTATTTGATTTCAGAGCTGTTGTCACTGCTAAAAAGGTCAGAAACCATAGAGACCTATCAAACCCATTCAAATCTCTTGACTTCTTCATTTTTTCAAGAGCTCATTAAACATTTTTGAACAATTTGTGTCTGAGTGTTTGCTTTTTATCACCACTAATGGTGGCTTCTTAATCTTCTTCTCAATCTTAAGGGCATTTACAAAGTGCAGAAAAACTTTCTCATTCACAGTCAAGGTTGAAGCATTTCCAACCTTTGTGCTTTCCACATGCATTTAACTGGGTCCTTTAAGAGATGATGACATATGAAACTCCCACGTCAATCTGCATGGCGTCATCCCTCACCGTCATACTCTGGCCACACGACAATGCACATGGTTAGGACACTGAATTTGCTTGCTAATATGGAAGGCTTTATAAAGTTAATGTTAAGGATTATGACTGAACAACGCATGGTGATGGTGAGATAAAAAATGTAGTAGATATATAAAATAAAAGTAATACCATAGTAGACAGCTGATTTTAAAGATGCTTTTTAGACATGTGGATACATTTAGCTTTTCTGCTTTGGCAGAGGTCAAAGCATGCTGGGAATATTTTAAAGGACATATGGATTATAAAAGCTTTGGTGGCCTTATTAACAGTTTAACCATTTCAAGTCCACCAAGCAATAAGACTAGATGAGCCCAGGACCCCAAACCTATCTTTGCACAAATGGAGGACTACCTCTCTCAAGACCCACGAGACACCTGCATTTCTTTGAGCCCGATTACTTTTTATCTGGTTCACAGCCTATTTTACTGCTTTGGATTGCCTTACTTTTTTTTTTTTTTTTACTGGTTTAGATCATGTGCCTTCTCATTTTCTCTCAGGAATCTTTGATTGCATGCTGTTGCATGAGAGTGAAAGCACTGAGACTCTGGTATTGACTGCACTGTGTGATGTCAGGATCCCTGTTTAAGTAGTGAGTCAGCACCAGCGGACTCTCCTTATCGAGTCTGCCGCTTCACACGGGTCCGAGGGCCTTTCAAATGCCCCCTGCACACATCTCAGATATTTCAGTCTCAAACTAGTGTTGTAAATACTGTATCAATGAAGACAGAATTATCCCATGGTTCTTCCCCACCTGTCAGTAAGACAATGATCATGTTTTAGATGATAAAACAAAAATTCAACCCAATTAAACTGTTTATAGAAATGCATCCAAAACTGGGCCTATGTCGACTTTAGAATAATTACTCGCTTCCATGCCACAAAAATGCTACATTATGTTCAAGCAACAGTCACACCTTGACTTATTTCCCAGTCGGTTGCATAATGGCATGCATAATTTTCACATAAACCTGCCATCATAGAAATTCTGCATAATTCTGTCACCTATTCCTCATTAATCTCCCTCCATTGCTCTCCTTTGAAATGCCCCTCCTTGTTCCCGCACTATTCCGGTGCTCTCACGCTCTCTCTCTCTCTCTCTCAGCAGTCTGCCAAGGCTGATTTTTATCCAAAGGCATCGGCGACAGAAGCTGGCACAACAGGCATATTTTGCATGAAGATGCCACCAACCCTGCATCCTCTGAGAGCAGTGTCAGAGCCTGTTTTCCATAATCAGGTCAGTCACAAAATGGGTGTCGCAAAGACCCCGAGCCCTAACATCTGCCCGGACATGCTCCAGGTACACATGGACACGTAGACACACGAGTGAGTAATTGGTAACACAGATATCACCACCTGATTTGTCAGAGTAACACACTCAAAGGAAAACTGAAAATGAAATGAGATGTTTGGATTATTGATATAACATTTATATATTTTCCTTTGAGGGTAAAATATCTATAATGAGACTTTGATTAAGTTAACATTACTCTGTATAAACAGGCTAAGCAACTACAATAAAACAGATGTTGAGATTCTGTTGCATTGGTCCAGTTCTGATCATTCAGGCAAAATACCACTCAAGACAATGCCTGTTTAGTTACTACTAATATTAACTTACACATCACAATAGTTGGGTATATTGTTGTATGTTTGCCTTTTATGGAGAGTGAGTCTAAAGAAATTGGCAGACAATGATAAAGGAATTCTTTAAAGAATATTTCCATTTCACTGTCCAAATCGGTAGTCTCTAAATGACAGGCAGTGAACTATAAAGTTTCAGAGGACATGCAAAACTATTAATGAAAATTGCGTTAAAATAAAAGACTTGATTCGTGGCATCTGAGCCGCTCTGAGAGTGGGCCAACAGGCAATAGAGTAAAAATATTGGAAAGGGGGTCAAAGCGGGCAGTCATAAGAAAGTACAAGATGTGTCAAGAGAAACTAAGTTAGAGAAAATGAAAAAAGGTATAATAACATCTGTAGGTCACCAAAATAATAAAGTCATATAAAATATCTTTGAGGACCTCAGCGTCGTTCACTATATAGTTCAATAAAGCAACGGGCTGAAAGGACATGCGGAAGGTTTATACGGTAAAAGACTGACAGCGAGTGGTTGGATAGTGTGCAGCTTTCAGTCTCTTGTTCATCTTCCAGTGCCCTGTCGGAGGTGCTGAAAAGGGCGCCGGGGCCTGATTATGAGGTGTGTTCTTGTAGGACATAAGCAAAGGTCAGGTCAAACCTCTGCGCCCTGGACAGAGGGACGTGCTTCACACAACTGGTCATGTTCATCATGTGGGAACAATCACGTCTCGCCTTAGGTGGCCATGGACAAGATATTAAAGTTGGCCCAAGCTTTCCGTTTTCCTGGAGATTCATGTGCCATCACTTCTCAAGACCAAAAGGTTTGAGTGTGGTGGAAATTCCTCAATGAAACATATTGGATTTTAGTAATAATAAATAGTTTTTATAGTTATTAGTTTTTCGTAGATCTATCACTGCCTAATCATAATATTGCCTTTGAAAAAAAATATCAAAAGAGATATTAATGATATATTGTAACAAATTGATTAAAAAAAAGAAGGCAATATTTTAAAGTCTATATCAAAGGAAATTTTGCAGGCGACAAAAAAGTGGAAGCATCTTAGTTTTGTTAAGGTTCGTCACAGCACAGTAAAACAAAAAGTGTTTGAATTCAATAGCATCAGAAGAAGGTGGTTCTCCTCCACGATCAGTCACTTGCTCTCATCAGTCATCATTCAATGCTATGAACTCCGGACATGCAAGAATATTTTTCTCTTGACCCAATGCAGCTGGCCCTGTCAGGTTTCTTGGCATATGAGCCACACAATGAGACTATGTCACTTCTCTTCATATCCAATGAATAATCCATGACCTCAGAGGCACTGGGAGCAGCTCTTGGTGCTTGGAGAGCAGCTTTCATTAGAAACTGTCAAAACAGTACACAAGTATCCATATACATTTGCCAGAAGTCAGACCACAACAGCACTGGTTGTTCTACTTAATGCTGTGGTTGTGTGTGTGACTGAATTCAACACAAAATTAGAGTTAAACTGTTGTTCAAGTGGGACCACTTCAGATGGTGCATACGATTCTTGGTTTATTTTATAGCTTAAATGTTAGATTGTGGGTAAGAAAATGCATAAACTAAACAAAAACTATCTCTGGTATCATTTCACCTTTTGTAGTTGAGTAATTTAACTATGAAACTGCTGCTGCTGATTGCCACAGTGAGGAGAAAAACACCAGGAAGTCATGCTTCTTTCCTAATATAGTCTTGTGTGACAGGGACACTTTAATAACACAGTCACCCACCTCAGCCTGTGTGGAACATTCCTTTAACAATGACTATTCCATCTTTCTTTTGCAGCACAGCTCTGCAGCACCAGGCAAGGTCACATACCAAGTCCCTATGGCGCTCTTAATGAACACCCTGCAAAGAGTGTATGTGTGTGCCAATGTATCACGAACACTCCCCTCATTCTTCACCCAAGCCATCATCTTATTTGCTCAACAGTATTTTGTTGAACGGTTGACAGTCTATCCACTAATCCACTAATGATTTAACAACGCACAAGGCTTTGCACGGAGAATGAAAAGTTACCTGCAGTATAAGCCCTCTTTACATCTCCAATCCAGGGCACATAACAGGACTGATTATTTCCTGCAGAGCTAGCTGCAATACATTATAGTTCCTCACATTTATTCATATTTTCTGCTGCAAATGGATCACTTTTTATGGAAAGTCCTGTTTAAATTGTGCAATCAACCTGATACAGTAACAACTAATTCATTACTAATTATTCCAACATTTGTCTATTTCTGCAATATTTTCTAATCCCGAATGTGATATCTCTACAACATGTAATCTATATTGCAGACTACAGATGACTTGAAATATAGCCTACAAAATCTTTACCTGCCTATGTTTGCCTTCAGAAAAAAGCAGAACACGACACGTCAGAATTTTACACACCATAATTCGTCAGACAATAATTAGATAAATGAATGTTAAAAAAAAGTATCAAACCTTGGGACCATGTCCATAATATGTGAATCTAATGTGTTACAAGACCCATCATAAGAATATAAAAATCATAACTACTGTACAATGGCAGAGGATTGAAATGAATTCAATGGCACAAATGGTCTATGTCAAACATAGGAGGAACCAATCCTGACAACCTTTGTGATGGAGCTGTGGAGCTTAATTATATAACCTGCGAGTTACCAATTAAAGGAGAAGATAGTAAGCCAGAAGGTAAAGATGGTCATGAAAAATTCACCACAACTAGATGAGGAAACACCCTCCTGCGGTGAACAAGCTACTGGTCAGCTCAGGGGTTTGATCATGGAATGACTGATACTGGAGTTAGCAGCTCCCACAATGCAGTAGAATATTAATAATTACCGTGCTGGTACTTTCACTTCCCCAGACAACTGTGTCGAATCCCCCCAGCTTCTGGAGGACTGCAAAGTAGTTTAAACTATAGCTGAATTACGCCAATATTAGAATTTTTTATTGCTTAGCATAGTAAGAGGCATGGGGGAGGGGGGGGGCTGCTGGCAGGGCAAGATGTGGGCCAGGCTGAATTAGCATAATTAGCTCACTGAATAAGGAAGTTTGCAGTCAGATCTCCAGCAATTTTAAAGTTACAGATTCCCTTGGGGGAAACCTTGAAATGTAAATTTGGATTAATATGTTCATAAAAGATTGTTAACCAAAAGTTACTTTAACATGTGCATCAACAAAAACACAAAAAGAAGATTTCAAGACAGGAAATGATGACCTGTGCTGACGGTTGTTGGAATATCATGCAAAAGTTCCATCCGTTGCCAGATTTTCCCCAGCGTGCACCTTGAAAATAGAATACATACATTATGGTCATTGGTTTTCTGCAGGTGTGTGGATGAAAGCAAAACCTTGATTGTAAGTACACGCTCTTACAAAAGAAAAACAGCACAGGACTATATAAGTGCTATAGGCTGCAAGCTAAACACTCTTCAAGGTGTGGGAATAAAAAACAAGTGTTGACATCCATTTGTGGTCCCACCAGACAGGTTGTATGTCCATAGGATCTAAATACCTACAAAAATGACAAAAAAAACTGATACACAGACGTTTAAAGCAGCTATATTGTGGGCTTGAAGCTCACCTGCTAAAAAGGCTTGGGCTCTCATGGTGGTTTTTATTCTTTGACATTCCAAAATATCATCTTTAGAGATAAATTAATAAAGTTTTGCTTCGTGGCAGAAAATGAAGGAAAATGTTGACTGAAATATTCCATCTTTAGCCAACCATCACAGAATGCACAAAATAATTTTGATTTAGGAAAATTGATATCACAAAGACAAAAATCGAGGAAATGCATTGGTTTGAACCAAATTAGAGCCCCTGGTCATGGTAGACTTAATAAACAAAGGTTAGAGCCCACAACAGAAGATTAAAGGAAGTCACTAACCTCTTTGGCCATCATAGGAACCACTATCAGCGTTCTATGGCAACTTGAACCACAGGGATCCAAATCTATTTCAGGATCGGTAGTATAATCCACCAAGTCACATCAGAAAGCCAACAGCTCGGATGCTGCGACGTAGGCCGCCCACATTTGGCCGGGCATTCAATTAAGCGAAAGAAAGAAAGAAAGACAACAGCTACTTCAATCTCAATCTCAAGTCAAAGAGATCAGACATTTAGTCGATTTTACAAGCCCATTTTCTGGCCACTACATTAACATCTCAAACAACCTGCAGTCAGTGAGAAAAGATCAGTTATCCAACTCAGAACGCAGACAATGATTAGTCCGCTAACTTCAGAATTGCCTGTGCATGCCAAACCTCACTCACAGACACACGTGATGAAGAGGAAAAGAATCAGAGTCTTTTTCAACATCAAAATGGACATTAACTGCGATCAATAATCCTCTATAACTTCAAACAGACTATTTTGGCTAAAAGGAATTTAGGATGTTGTGATTGATCAGCTCCTCATCAGAAATATAATCTCTAGATTACTGCTTTACTGCAGTTGACCAATTAATGTGCAAAATACAAGGTGGATCCTGCTAAGATGATTTAAGGTAACATGATGATCATCACATTAATGGACAACAGTCATTACAGAGTCTTTGATACAGACTCTTACACAACTGTGTTATTACAAAGGAAACTAAAGCTTGGGGTGTTGTGTGTCACAGTCAGAGACGGCATCCTTCCATTGGATTTACATACTCAATTAGAACATTTTCCAGTGGGACTTCTGTGTGGGGGTTCCAAGGCAGCTGGTGACTCTGCCAAGAAAATTGTTAATAAAAATGGGGTTTGTCAAGATTCTAAAATTGAGCCCTCCCATGGTTGGCTGAATGCAAGATGTGGCTTCAGAAAAGTGCACGTTTTAATGTAATTATTTTCCGAAGTGACAGCAGTAGAAATGGGGGATTTGGTGAGTCAGTGAGGGGGAAATGCTAATGTAGTCCAGGCTTAACAACCCGAATAAGTTCAGCATGCTTTGGTCTTGTTTTATAAAAGGTAACATCTTCCCCCTGCTAATAATGTAAATAGCAAAGCCTAAAATATTCAAAGATACACTTTGTTGCTGCATACCTGTAGTCCCATGAAGGTCTTTTACCTCCATCACACCAACCAGTCGTCTCATTATCCTACAGTGTGTTAACTCAAAAGAAATAATGACCAGCCTAAGTTCATGGAGCTGAGAGAAGAATCTAATGATAAAGATCTGCCAGCTGGGTCTACTTTTTAATAAACAAGCCAAACTGGCCCCTGTCAACATTTTCTCTTAATTGAAATAGAAAAAGACTAATGAGAGTTCATGTTGTCCGGAGGGTTTTGTATACTCATTTTGTAATGTATCACAACTGCACAGTTTAGAACCTGTAAGAATTACCGGCCAGCTCCAGTAAAAGCTGAGGTCAGGTACAGGCATTTGTCTTACTGTTTGAGAACAAAGCTCCGTGTCCACAATCGCTCATGTCTGAGTGCTCATTTTCAAAGCTCTGCAACAACCTCTCAGTAAATATCGAAGTTAGGACAAATTCAATTTAAAAGAAAAGAAAGAAAATCATTTTTGGTAAGCCTTTTTTTTCCTGCTCTCTTTGGTCATCTCTGTAGTTTGCCACTGCTATGTCAGTGGGACAAATATGTAAATCTCTTCACATACATATCTCAAGAATTTAAATCCACCCAGTCACAATATCAAGAGCTCTGCTTCCAACCAGCTGTAATTTCTTAGATTTCTCAGATTGTGACCAAAACATCTAAAATAAGAACTCAAATGAAAACAACTGGATCTAAACCATATTATTGATTTCTAAAGAATACTTTTAAATTCAAGTTATGAGCATCGTGCAATTCATGTCGGTTTTTTGATTTGAACAAATCCAACAATATTTTAACAATAAACTCCTTCGTTTTGATACATCAAAGCCTTTCTCAGGCTTCGATAAACTGATTTCTAATAACGCTCATAGGGAAATAGCACCCGCTGTAATTATGGCTGGGTTTTTCATTTTAAGCGAGAACCTTGTGAGGGAAACAGAAGTGCTTCTGACCAAGAACTCCTGTTGGTAGATGCAACACTCAATAAGAACTCTTGAATATCAATTAAGCTTTCAACATAAATGATAGTCATCTGTGTGAGTCACGCCGCTCACAGATGACAGTTAAGCTGTGCAGTGTTAAAATGACTCAGAGTTTAGAATTTCAGTCTGTGCTCTTTAGCATCTGATGTAAGTGATATGAGGGATATGGAGTTTTAAATGAAGAATAAGAATGTGCAGCACTGAAACCCAAGAAATGGAATAATGTTTTAAAGGCTAATAGGAATCACATTTTTAAAAGGACACAACTTAGTAGTTTTTTTTAGTAGTACGCTATCTGACAAAACCCAATATGACTGAAGCTCTTAGAGGCTGTAGGCTCAAAATCCTCAAATGGACAAATTAATCATTCATGTCATGGTCCCCTGAGATTTCCATGTGTTGAATTCTACCCAGGAAACGCAGTATCAAATAATCTTGTGTGTCATATTGGTGGAATGTGGGTTTAACATAATCCCAGAACATTGGCTTTAACCCGGGGACAGTCTGGAGAGGCCAAGGTTCTAATCCAAGGTCACATTTTGTTTCCATGTTTGCTGAGGCTCATTGCTGTTACATAATGTTCAGATATTGGACAGTGAGACCTCTGGAAGAGTGCTGCTCACAGTTTCATTTGCTGACTTTTTCAAGGGGATTACACACCAAGCACTGAGGGACAAGAAAGCAAAATCAAGAGAAGGATGAGGAAAGCCTTAAATAGATTGTTGCAAATCAAGAGAAGGATGTATATATATATGTATATAAAAATGGTTTTTTTTTCAAATAGAAGAAGCACTAAAATATTCAAACTGAACATAAATAAAGATATAGTCCTTCCACACAGTGTTTCATACATGGCATCATAACCAATGACAGTTATCTTTTCTGCATCACAACATGCCACCTGCTCATTGTCACACTGTATATGGTGAAGTGCAACCTGTGGAACTAATTATCTATCAGTTAGTGTTCAATCAAAGAGAAAAAACAAGAGTGGACGTAATGTGCAAACAATAACTGGCCATTACTTTATCGAACAGAGGTCCATTTCAGTCAACAGCTTGCTCTTAATAAGAACTTGCTGTTGCTTTTAGTACAATCTTTGATGTGCATTATGGAAAAAATGTTGGCAGGAATTGAATTTCATTAACCCTCGCTTTTAGTGTTTTGACATCTAAGTTACTTTGTAGCCAGCTCAGTTTTTTAAATTGAAGCCCTCACATATCAACAACCAAATATGCCAGTGACTGTAAATGCATAGCACAGGGAGACGTGCCTGTCATTTTACTAAAGAAAAAATACAAAACAGAACCCTGCATACTGGATTTTTCTTGCTCTGCTTATGTAAACTGTTATGTATCACCAATAATATTGTACAGCTTGTACCAAATGCAGTCTCAATACCAACCTGTTCTGATATCCAGGGCATGAAACACTAACCTGACATGCCAGATGGTTTCAGACATGAAGCCATCTGGAAAGTCGAGCATACAAATGTCTGGAAAACAGAAGGAACTTCAAAAATGCTTGGCAAATTATTGAGGGAAGTACCCAGAGCCATCTATCATGAATCAACAGATCAACAGACATAAGCCAGGTTTTGATTGTTGTCATACCTATAGTCTGCATAATACAGGCTGTGCAGGATGTTGATTATTCAAAACGACATGCTTCGGACCAAACACTAATTATAATGCCTGGGAAGAGAGTTCTTTGTGGTTGTAATGAATGAAACGGCCAGAAAAAAGCCTATTTGAGCTGTTCATTGTACGCAGACGGATACTTTTTTTTTAAACTAAGCCTTCAAGTTTTTCATCAACCCAAATGGTGATAGTATAGAAAAAGTTGGGGGCAAAAAAAAGTTCTCCCCTCAAGGAATCTAGATGCTGGTGGTGGATGAGCAAAATGAGAGAGTTTCAGGAGATGAGAGAAATAAGTGAACAGATCTTCTTTGTTGAATCTTCAACTGGTCTGGTGAAGACCTGATGAAGGTTAGTGATATAGAAATATATATACACATACATACATACACACAGACACACACACACACAAACAACAGTTGCACGCATGTTGAAAAATACATGAATTGTACAAATTTCCTGTTCACGCAGCCACAGCGAAAACTTTTTAGACGAAAATGTGCTTGTGGATGTTTGCTGCCATAACAAAACCACATCACAATATAATTATCAGCTTCACAGAACAGAACAATTCAGGATTTATTTCCGAATTCAAACTACGAAATAAAAAAAAATTAAATGAATAGGCTGACCTAATTATTAGATTAGATCCCATCGAAAACGGTTGTATAATAATAACAATATTGTTGTGTAATACAAGCCCAACAACACCCCGCATAAGCAGCCTAAACGCGTCACGCGTAGATAAATGGTCGAACACTTCTAGACAGGGCGCAGATGAAACAACTGGGCTGATAAACACTTCATTGGGTGCTTCATCCATTCCAGCCATTTACAGTTGTCCTGCGCTCCCTCTCACAATAACAAATGGCTGCTGAGCTTTAACAAATTCATCTAACTGCCAGATGAACAGCAGTTGCTTGATAATGAATCATGCTGAAACCCACAAAGCAGACTCACACTAACGTGAACACAGACAGAAAAGTTTTGAATGGCACACACACATATTGTTATACACATATTGTTATATATATATATATAAAAAAAAGAGCAAATGTGGCGTCCTTGAGAGGGCCAATATGGTTGCTATGGCTCTCGATCAATAGATGACTCATCCTTTGTGAAAAACATCGGCACATGTATTCATTAGTTTCCAAACAACTAACTTAGCTTCGTTACCTTTAAATATGCGCATTCATCGTTGTTATTCAAAAGCCCGGGTGAAGCATATGGAACATCATGTATTGTACTCTCATGTGGGTTATTGTTGAATATACATGTAGTCACATTTGCATTATATCGACTTCGTCTTTTGTGTTGCTGATGCTCCTTCATGCGACCACTAACAGTTTGCATTGGCCATCACCTATCTAATAATAATTCCATGTTTTCATTTGAACCCAGATCAAACTACCAGAGAATCAAATTTCAGTTCAACATTAAAACAACACCTTCACCACACAGAGCAGAGCAGTCCAAACCGTTCTGAGATCAAGTCTTGCTCTCAAAAAGAGTCATATTTCTAATAGATCACTTCTGTGCTAAAAAAATCCAAAGTATCTTGGCTGGTGTGCCTTTGTGTCAGGAAGATGAAAAGGAAGTTGGCACATTTTGGACTCTGCAGTTGTGAATAAACTGTATAATGTAAAAATCAAGCCATTGTAAGTCAAGCCTCATTTGTTTGTTTGTTCTTTTAAGCAACTACTCAGAAACAGATCTATATAATGTATTTGAACCTTTTTCCACTTAATGGAAAATACAGAGACTCTAAAATCACAAACATCTATCCCTCAATATTTCTCATGAATCTTAGAATGCAATTTAAACCAGAAGCTGTTATGGTAACAGTCACACATTTAACTTCATTCACTTAATTTCTTGCTTTAGAATTTAAATCGCCACAGATGATGGATCCAAAATCAGAGAAAAAAAAGCACTACAAGCCCCTCATTGAAATTCTGAGAGGACCCAACAGAGGTGTGTGTTCTGTAGGGCTCTCAGTGTCATGTGACATGTAATTTTCTCTTGCACTTTCTCCAAAATCCAAATCACAGAATGATGAATTCTGTTGCGTATCTTTTGCA
This sequence comes from Menidia menidia, assembly GCA_907169785.1. Lineage (NCBI taxonomy): Eukaryota > Metazoa > Chordata > Actinopteri > Atheriniformes > Atherinopsidae > Menidia > Menidia menidia. Next base: position 6,646,881 of record CAJRST010008890.1, on the reverse strand, counting down.
ATAGTACTGTGTTGCAAAATGATGTCTCATTACCCCTCCCTACTTATATCTTGTTAGCCTGTGTTTTATGTAGTTTTTTTTTTATAGTCAACCCAAAAAGAGAAGAAAAGAAACAAAAAATTTAAAGAGACAAAACAGGCCTTTCCAATAATAGATATCATGATATTAAAAAATATGATATTAAGAAAGACACCTTATTTGAATAAGTTCACATCTACTTAATAATCATTTTAGATGTTGCTTGTTTGGAAAGTTTAAGGAAGATGAGACCCGTTTTAAGCTTTAGTTGCTGAAACAAAGTTTGAAGATAAGCTGAGGACATGTAACTCATGATACCTTTTTACTATTGAGCACCGTTTTTCTAAATGTTTTTAAACTTGCCTTCCTGCCCCTTCCTGTGCCTCAACAGACGTATATAGAGACAGCCAATGACTGGCATTCGTCTCCATGGTAACTGCTGTGTTGTTAGCAACAGTTGTCATTTGACCGGTCAGACATGGAGGATAAGAATGTTCAGACCTGCAACTTTTACAGGACAGATCCCAAACTGCCCCATAGATTCAACAATCCTGAGAGTTTTCATGGTTACAGTTACAGTACAGTCTTATAGGGAGGCTTTTCTAACGATATTAAGCTGATTATCAATTGTAGGCCATCTGACTTTAGTCTCAGAGAAAGTAGACAACTACTGGTCCTTTTGAAGCAGTCTTGGTAAGACTTGCAGTAATCTTAATGAGATAGTTATTTTGCTTTCGATTGTACTTGTGGAACTGCTGACTAAAGCAACTGAGGAGAAAATAATGTGTGCTTAAATCAGAACTATATAACGCCTGTGCTGTGGAGGAGGCCTTGGTGCAGAGCTGGGGCCTGATGGAGATATTAAATAGCTCTGAAAGCCTTAGAGGAGGATCTAGTTTGTAGAGAGAGTGGTCTGTGAGCCTCTGTTTAGAACGATAGATTGAAAAAGCTTTAGAAAAATGAATGAATGTCTTTTGTGGTGCAACAGGAAACAGTTCTTTGGTTTTGTAAAATGTTCCAATTACCACTGATAACGATTCAGTTTAGATGAAACTTGTGAAGTGTGATTTTATTTTTCATCCAATATTCTTTTTCATCCGTTTTACAACTAAAACCTACATGCCTATTGTGTTTCAGTCAGAAAAAGACTTCTGCATTTTATCGAACGTCAAATCAGGCATACGGCAGCAACAAGCCAACAGTTCATGAAATGCAGGTAAGCGGCAAACTAATTCACAAAGTATGATGAATAGATCAAGTTTACCATTTTTAAAATGAACAGTTGGAATGAAAGAAAAAAAAAAACACAAAACGTGCATTTGTGTGTTTCAGACTAAGTATAAAGTGATATCGCACAAGTTTTCAGAGGAGATGCTGCAGACTGGGATGTACCACGACGTTCGATTCAACACCGCCACGGATAAGAATAAAGTGATGGATCCCATGACGACTTACAACAGAAGAATTGACATCCATCACATGTATCACTATGGAAAGTAAAGCAGCGGCCACGAACAGAACAACAAAGAAACTAACAGCCAAATTGTTTTTAAGACCCATCATCCTAATTTTAGTTAACCCTGCTCTGGTCGAGTCACATGACAGAAACATCTCAGACCATGTCACTGCTGAGTTGAGAAATTAAAACACTGAATCTCATTTTCCACTGTGTGTTGGATTTTTCTGATGAGCTTTGAAAATAGTTATGTACTATATTCAAATAAAAACAGCACAGGGGGCCTTTATATATAGCCTGGTAGGTTGTCCTCTCTCTTGTAAGTGCCCCTGCCCTTCACATACCCCCAGCTGTGAAGTCTATAGCCTCTCTGCAGCCTTTCCAATAAAGCCATCCATAAAAGAATGACCACAAAAAAAAGCCATTCTCGGAAAGAGAAAAGAGCTGATTAGTTGTTCAGTATCAAAAGTATTAAAAGGATGCTTTACAGAAAACACCTATTTTAAATAACACTAAAACATCTATATTTAGGATGAGGAAGTCCTCTTGCTGCATCTTTAGCATTACAAGTTTAGGGCAAAGTTGGAAAAGTTTAGTGAAAAAGATGTATGACATGTGCCATTTTATTAACAGATCTATGGGATTTTTGTAGTCTACATTTACAAAAAGGTGCAGATGCTTATTTCAACCATCTATTATCACTATATTTGCTGTAAATGAATAATAGAGTATTAGGCCTCCCAAAAGTTTTTTTTAAATGTTTTTTTTTAGGTAGAAAATTTGTATCCACCTTTTTTGTTCCAGTCATTTTATCCGATAGCTCTCAAGGCTCTGAATCATCTTTTATCACAAAAGGCACTGATGCAATTTCTCTCTCAAGACTACCTTGAACGGTGAGGTCGAGAGTGAAAGTTTTCATCTGTAAATCACACAAAGCTTTAGTTCTTTACATACAAGACATCCGTGCTTCACTGTCAGTTTTACAATGGGAGGCATCAATGTGTCTCAAATGAATTCTTAAATGGAAAAAATATAAAAACAGGAAAGTATGAAAAAAGGTAACAGAAGAGTAAAGAGCATTCCTGACAGCACTGCGTCTCATTCTCACTTTGATCAAGAGCACACACTGAATTCTCTGCCTGGAAATGCTGAAGAGCATGAAAGGAAAAAAAAGTTGTTGTTTTTTTCATCCCCGAGGGAAAAAGTGTTTATACAATTGCCCATCACTAAATATGTGAAGACTATGACAACTCGCACAATATACGTAGTTTGAATTTTTATCCCTCTACAGAACAATTTGCATTTGAAAAGATGGTTTCAGGCATTTTAAAATGACAAGTCAAGCTGAGAATTTTAATTTGATTTTTCCCAAAACATTTGTTATTTGGTGTCATTTTATAATCTTAACCTGATCCAAGTAAATACAGCAAATGCAGAATACCTTTAGAAGCTATTAGTATGTAAGTACAATACTTCATGTCATCTGATCTACATGACTAAACACAAGTCTGAATGCTTAGGCTGCCCGGTTAAATGGCTGCAGGCAGTTCTACAGACATCTATTAATGTGGTTGAAATGTTTTGACTCAACGTGCAGCGGGATATTGGGAGATCAAATGTAGTCCTGATGTTGGACGATAAAAACCCTCATTATTATTATGGGGCTACTCAGATAAATGACACACTAACTGGCTGGACAGAATGATTTAGGTAAGAGTTTAAATTGTGAAAATATATCATACAAATGACCTTTTTTGACTTCTTGTTGACATTTACAACATTTCTCCCCATCTATCCATAAAAAACTTTAAAAAAAAATATATATATATAACCAATTACACTGGCATGACAAAATATCCAGTATCAAGCAGACTAGTAATAAGCCCAAAGGAGAGAAGGATCAGTGGGGTTCAACTGAATCCCTCCTCCCCCCTTAGATCTTTATCCATTCTTCAAAATCTGTCATTCTGTGCTGCATGCCTGCACTGCAGCTTCTTTTAATAACTATCCCCTTTATCTCTGTCTCGTGTTTCTCCCTACTGCAAACATGACTCATTTCTAATGATACCTGCAGCGTGAGAACATTTGTTTGTTTTTTCAAAAACCCTGTTTAGACCAGATAATTGTATTGGTATGCGGAATACAAAGGGCTACCCTGTCAAAAGTTTAATGTCCCCCTGCTAATTAGTAAACCATCAAAAAAGACATTAATCTGTACGGAAGAAAAAAAAAAAGAAGAGGCTCAGCTAGTCAGTAACAGCCACGGCAAGTTAATGCCCTTACATCACACAGGGTGGGGGAACATTCAAGCGTAAACTCAGTAGTTAATTGCAAGATATTACCTGAGCATTTTATTGTAAAATGTCTTAAAGGAACCGAAACTTTAAACTTAGCGTTGCCTTTCAATGACCAAGCGAACGATAAAAGAAATCCACACAGAGTGGTGGTCCATGGCAACCAGATAATGATGTGGAGACGGGAAAAGTTCAAATATGTGACCGGTCTGACTGACAGCTGTACTGCGAGAGGCCCAAATTACAGCCGGTGAAGGTTAAGGTTTGTACGGTTAATCAGTGTTACATCAAATATGGCAACTGTGTGTCCTCTCTGGCCGCTCTGGTCTTCAGTAGGGCTGCAGTGCCAGCAGCTCAGGAGGACCGTGCCCCTCCTGTCCTCCGTCCCACTCTGCCCTACTGACCCTCATTATATCGGCACCCATGACCAGCGCTCCAGCCAGTCCCGCTAATTTGCGCAGAAAGAGGGAAAACCCATTAATCACCTTTGCTCCATTTCTGTCACCCGAAGTTCAATCCACTGTCTCATAGGTGCAAGTCAGTCTGCAGACCACAGAGGGGATGGGACAGAGGAGGAAGAGAAAAGGGAAGCGATGATTTAATGTTGCATACAAAAAGTCAATTTAAAATACTTTAGTGTTCAGGTACGCTGTGAAAATCCAGCACCAAACATGGCTTGTAAAGGAAACTGTGATCTACAACACAACATTAGAGAGCCAAAGCATGACCTGACTGATACGTTACTCTAGAGTCAACCCCTATTGGCATTCAGCAAAACCCACCAAGCCTCCGGAAAAATGTTCAAAATGAAATGATCTTTAAGGGGTGAGGTACCAGCATGCGAGAATGAAATTATGCACACATGCAGCAGCCACCTGAGGTGAAACACAGTAATGAATTTCTACTGCTGCGCAGGCTATGAGTGCTGACTTGAAAAAAAAAGATCCTAAGCAGTTAAGAACTTGATGAATAATTTCCAGACATTACGCTGAAGTGGGAAAGGTGAAAGAAGGGCAGTTCGGCTTGAATGATCACAGGACACAAGGATCAAGACAGGATTCAGGTTATCACATCCCGGATGCAACAAGGGCTCCCTGTCAAGTGACATTTCACAAACAATTAGATAACAAGGAGCTCTCCATTAAATGGCAGCTGAGGGATCTATTTAACACAAAACTGTTGACATTGTAAAGTCCTTTTTCTTTACCAATCAGTTCAAAATGGAAATCAGCGTCTCGGTTCAGGCTGGAGGTGTAGGACTCTGTTTACCCTCGCCCTGCTGGATGATCCTGGATAAGGGTGAATTTCTTAGATCCGTAAGTAGAAAACTTATCTGAATTCAATTTTAAAAATGTCTAATCAGGAGATCTTGACTTTTGACTGAGAGATGATCTTTGACCTCATGCAAGTGAAGAGAGAAAGCTCCTTTACCAGCTTTAACTCGAGTTTTGAACTGCTCAGGGTTATAAGACCCCAAGCTCTTCATTTGGACACAGCTCATTTTCCTGTTTCATTAGTCATATTCTAGCTATTCTGGCATATAAACTCAACAAAATGTCAAAATGTGGCAGTAACTGACATTTTTGGGTCATATATTAAAAGATACAATTTCGGGCAGAATCTATATTTTTTCCCCAATAAATCCACCTGATATCATAATGGCAAGACAATGACTGCAAGCTAAATCTACAGATCCTTACTTACTGCTTAGGATAAGAAAAGTTTGATACAAAGTCGAATTAAAGTAGTTGACCGCCTTTTATTCCTTTCTGATCATTAGAGGTGTTCAACATGACTCGCATAGTTTCCCTCACATAAGAACAAATGCCGTTTCTATTTCATATTTAATTTACAGCTCACACTGTGCTCAATGAAATATGCTTAAGGAAAAGCAACTCCGTAGAGTTCCTCCTTGAATCAGATGTCATGGCTCCAAGTACAGATACAATCGAGCCTCCAGTTCTTATGATTGCTAACGCCTACGCCCACACATTTAAAACGAATAAATACAAATTCACGTTCCTGTCAGTATTTTTACTGAGCCACCTTCCCCCGTAAAGTCAGGTATTTTTAATTTACTATAGTTCCAAAACAAGCTAAGTTCACCATTTTCAAATCTATTTGTCAAGGTGTTTTTTTAAGTTCTTGCTTTCTGACTGGTATGCGTTGTCATAGAAACAGCGCAAGTGACAGTTTAAGAATATTTTGTGAACTTAAAAAACTATCACGTTGTTGTGGCCATGAGGCATACCAAAGTCTCTGAGCTGCATTGATGGGTTATAAAAAAGGCAGTGGAGGATACTTATTTACCAGAGCTACCTGAAAAATAACAAGGTCTCAGAGTTTGACTTCAGAAATCTCAGTAGGATGGAAATTCTCCAATCAATGTGTAAAGAGTGAAGGAATGTTAACTTATGACATATTTTAAGTTAGGCAAATGTAAAAATGTGTTCCGTTTATCAGCATTAATCTAAAATAAAGAAGGGAACCTGTACACCTACCACATGTTTAGTCAGAGCATATTGAAACATTTTGCACACGAGCAGCTCCAAATAAAAATGGAATGGCAGACGATAACTTCAGTAGAAATAATCAAGGTGAATATGATGCATTGTATTACCCCCTATATTATTGAACCATGAAACCAAAAGAAGTCTAAAATTGATAACTCAGATGAAGGAAGGAGGTGCCAAGTGTATACTCTACCACAACTGAATTTACTTTCCATGTGGAATAAAGCCGTCTTGTGCCTCAGTCAACAGCTCTGAAATCATTGCATTGTCCATTTTGTCTTGAAAGCTGTTGATTCCAGAGCAAGTGGCAAAAATGAGCTCACACGCAGGCTTTCATCCACACAGGATTGTGCGCCTTCACTCAACAAGTATGTAATAGGATCATATCTGAAAGAGCTTTGGTCTGGAACCTAAGCCAGTCTTAAGGGCAATTACTGCCGCACAAAAGATGGAAGGCAGACAAAAGGATGGTACAGAAAACAAGTCCTCATTGCTTTGTCCTTTTTTGCAGTGCGGGGTAAAAATTCTACATAAATATAAATAAATAAATCTCTGTATCTGGAATTCAAAAAGCAACCAACATGGATAACATGCCAGTCAAAGTCATTTTAGCCATGACAGATGATGGCTTTCCCTCAGGCACATACAACAGCCAAACCTGTCAAGCTCCCGATCTCCACTCCCTGTCGGAACCACTCTCCCCAAATACAGGCGCCAGAAAATATCCTCTGCCCTTCTGCATGCAGCACAGACTGGCTTCACAAGTTCATAAATGTCAAAGGGACATAGTTAAACCCCGTAGCTTACCACTGAAAAGGTGAGAAAAGGGTTGTTTACTGAGGAAAAACTGCACGTCTTTAAAAGAAAGACTTTATGATGTCAATAAGAATTTTAATACCGGCACATTAGCTGAGCATTAAGTGCAATGAAAATAAAAAAAGGAGATATATTCACTATCAGGGCAAAAGAGGGAGAGAAGTGGCAGAAGACAATCAACTGAAATGCGTCCAAAGAAATCTTCAAGACAACAGATAGCCTTTAGAAGAGATGTAAACACACAATCGTCTCCCTTGAACAATTAATAAGGTGAAAGTTGCTATTGGAAAAAGAAAGTGAACACACAAGGAAAGTAGTCCATAAATATGCACTATATTCTACTAAGATGTTAGAGATCTTAACCTAAAAGAAAGCCAGTAGTCTAATCTTTGAGTTTGTATTGTGACGTTTTCAGTCAAAAAAGGCAAACTTAATCAGAGCATGCTTATGATTAATTTTCTTGTAACCCATTAGCCTCAAACAGTTTATAAAGCAACTACCCCAAAGTTAAATATTGAATAAATAACTTGTTTTAATCTGTAATTTAAAGGCAAAAACTAATTAATGAAAGATTAAGAGCGGTGAAGCCGAAGAAAAGAAAAGGCTTTCAAAAATCAGAGGATGCTCTTGTTCAGGCCAGGCTCCAAACATGCTGATCCCACTTGAGCACAGTCACTTCTCCACAAAGTTTGACTGGATGAAAAGGGACTGGCTCACAAGATGGCAGCTAGCCCCATGAGATGCACCAAAGCTCTCCAAAAATCTACATCTTAATCCTCCCTTCGTGCCTTTCCCTTACGCCCTCGATCTATTTTTATCCCCGTGCTTACTCTCTCACGGCCTTTTCTTCTTCTTTGTGTGCATGTTCACGTCGCTGTAGTTTTTAGGGGATTCCTGCCAGCCCTTCTGCTCCCAACAGAAGGCCGGGAATGTTGAAGCTCTGGAAGCATAAGGAGTTAAGGTGCCTCAAATGACTGTTGTTTAGGTAATATGCACCAATTTCCCCTCAATACAACCCGTGTTGTGAGCTGAACCAACTCTGATGGACAATGGCTTACAGGAAAAGCATGGTTATGCGTCTCCTGAAAAACAACAAAAAACAAAAGACGCAACATCCCGTTTGTGTTTTTAGATCCTCAAGTCTTACAACAATTGGTATTGGCTGTGAAAATGAGAATTATTTAATTAATTTTTCTATTAACAATTGCCCAGACAGTCGTAAAATGATAACTGACAGGGCCTTAAGGAGACAAAGCCAAATTCAGAAAAATAATTGTCACTCATGGCAAAATTCTCCAAAAGGAAAAAGTCAACAAAAGCAGGTTCAAATGGAGTTGATAACACTGGAATAAAAACTCACCTCCACATCCATCACAGACGCTCACTTTCATACAGTCCGCTCAGTAAGCTTGACGGTCTGTTTTCTTTCAACCCAGAAGATGAAGCATTTACAATTTCAGCCTCACTGCAATCCATCTTGTGTGAGCCTGATTCCAAAGACAAACTGGGCTCATTGATAATGGTGCTCCAGGTGCAACGCATGCTATGATCTTCAAATCTTTTAATGATACGTACTGAGGATGATGAAATTCCACCCCAGCTTTTCTTCTGACAGACTGAGCCTCTCAGAGATGCACTTTTATTACAGAGATTGTCAGTGTGCACAGCTCCTGGAATTTTAAAAAGAAAAACGGCAACTGTGGCGCGCAGTATTATCCAAGGATGAAACGTCGAGAAATCCAGCTCCAACTGTAAAGAGGCAGATTCAAAGCAGACAATCTTCGCACACTATCAGACTTTGGCTTAAACACATCCACATTTCATTTTGACCATTATTATAACGAACCATTTAATTCCAACCCCAAAATGTTCCTGACTTGTTGCTGAGTAACCAAGTTCAACCTTTGCCCCAGGACGTGATGGGTGGTGTAGGATGAAGGGCAGCTGTTTGAACTAAAACTTTCTTAAAACATTATCAAAAAAACTACCCACACACTTTAATGTGAAAGAGAAAAAAAAAGCTTAGAAGATTTCGGCTTAGATTTCAAACATGGAGCTACCCACAAGGACAATGAACCAAAAAAACCCAGTGTGGACACACTGGGAGAGAGAGAAAAAAAAAGGTGTAATCACTGTGTGGAAAAAAAAGAAGAAAAAAATTAAGTGATTAGAGGGTTGGTTCCACAAAATAAATCAAGAAAAAGGGTCACCAAAGAAATGAAGGTGGGATAAGCACAATAAATTTAAGAATGATTGTTAATTTTTGTGTGGCACAACTTCAAATTTTTAATCCAACCATTTTCTGTCTCACCAAATTATGTATTTTACTTCATAAATAGAAGTTAATAAATATAGGAACTAAGTACTGGTACTAATTTACACTGATAAAGTTCAATAATTAAGTTTTTTTTCATAAAATAGTTGGAAGAAGTTGCATTTCATGACACAAATCAATTATTTTTTTGGTTACCAACCTTTGGCTGTGAAGAAACTTCACAACTGACAGAGCAGCTGTCTTTGTGTCCATTCTGTATTGACGTACACACAGAAAGTATTTAAGATGGCTTGATCAAAGTTTGTCGGATCAATTTTGTGATATTAACAAAGATACGATACAAGCCAGCAGAGCTTGTTATTCTCGCCAAACAAGCGGGCGGATAAACGAACGTGTTTGTGCTGTAACATTTAAACGGGGAAGGGCCACGCTGACCTGCACAGATCAGTGCCCATTTGGAGAGAGAGCAAATGGAAATGTCAAGCGTGGAAGTCAGTCAGGCAAGAAAATACCAAAGAAATAAAACTAGATCTGCTCTTCAGAAAGCGATGAAAACAACAGATGACTCGGGCGGGATCCTGACAGTCCACTGCACAGAACGCCCGAGCACAGGATCCCAGTCAGGATGGATGACTTCTTGTTGCCGAAAAAAAAAAGGGAAAAGAAAATCAATGTTGGGAGATATGAGAAATAGTACGAGGCATCAGAGATAAACAGACGTGACTGGAGCTATTTGTTTGCGGACATATTAATCAGGTGTTGTAGAACATGGAGTCAGGAATTAAATTCCCAGTGAGCCCATGTGAGATTAGTGAAACAGACAGGACCTCGGCTCAGGAGGAAGAAGCGCACGCGTTTTCTGATTCTCCGCATGCACACACACCCCAACACAACACTTACGCAGTCACTGCCGGTGCGTGCCTGTTCTGAGACAATGTTAAGACAAAATTTCTCCTCCAGTGTGTCAAGCCTCTGAAAATAATTTAGTGCAATAATCCAGGGCTCTCCTTTTCAATTAAGTGGGAAGGTCAAGATTGTCAGAAGGAAGCAAATGAAACACAGCTTAAGTTTTAATGAGGCTACGCTCTACAGGGAGACTCTACAACCTTATGTTTGAGAGGATTTTCTTTTACAGCGTCAAATACGGGAAGACAAATCCCGTTTGCCTCTAATATCTGACGAATTGATAGAATTAGTCAGTGTTGGGTCGTGATTTTCAGCTGGAACTTGGTCTTGTGGTTTGGTTTCCTTTGGGTACTCTTATCAGTCTAGGCTTTCATTTAAGTGCCAGTTTCGTCAGCTCTTTCTAGAAAACTGGGGAAGCCGTGGCTTGTTTTTCACAGAAATTCAGCTTCCCACCTTCAAATGTACTTACTCTTCTATTTATGAAATCTAGATACAAAAAAAGATACATTCACACCCAGTCCTGTGTGTCCTATCCCCATGCCAGAGTCTGGTATTTCTGAGCAAAAGATAATTCACTATCATGTTCATATTCCCGGTTGAGAGCAGAGATGTTCATATCTGCAACAACAAGCCTAAGACTTTTTCAAAAGAGCCCCTTTTCTGCCTGCTAGGCTCACCGAAGAATTAAGAGATCTAGTCTCCTCAGTTGCAGTATCATTTGATGCTGATGTTAATTTGCTCCCAAACGCACTCAACTCAGCTACAGTGGTGGGAAAGTTCACTCTGTCTGCAGCTTATCTGAAATGTTAGAGCGGGATTCAAGTGAGATATTATAGAAAAATATCTCTAGGTTTCATTATTCAGAGACAAGGTGGAGGTTATCCTGTTTTTATCAAATCTGTGATGCTGAGCAACGCATCTAGGCTGTAACAGCCATGAGGTGATAGACACGAGGGGGGGGGGGGGGGGGCAGGACTGTTCCATTGAGATATTTCTAAGTGAATAACTTTTAATAGGCAGGGCAAACTTTGATGGATGAGATATTGATTATCTTGTATTCTAAGAGCCTGACACCAGAGGATTCTAACAATTAAGAGAAGATTTTTCTAAACCATTTACAACAAACCAAGATGAGCCCTTTTACATGCAGTATTAGTAAATCTTTGGATTAAAATGATTGCAAACTGCGCATTGTAAGACTGGTTAAAGGCATGTGGCGTCCATGTTTGAGACAAATCTAAAAAATATCATTGTAATTACAATCCGTTTTCAAGAAGAAGTTAGACACCTGCTTACTCAAAGTAGGGTAGTGAGGAGGCTGGATCCTATCCCACTACAGGCCCCCACTGACAAACTACCATGGCACACTCTCACCAATTAACTGAACGTACGTGAAAATCCCTCTGGCCAGTGAGAGGAAGCCAGAGTAGATGCCTGAACAGAACCTATGCATCAACAGGGAAATCTCATTAAGTTCCATTGAGAAGGTGGGTTAACTAAAAATAAGGAGAGAATGCAGTTGTTTTCAAATCTCAAACAAATATATATATTTTTAGAACAGAATATAGAAAACACATTTTGTAAAGTGGCAATTGTGAAAAGCCTTGGTTCCTTTTTAATTTGATTATTTGATAGTACCAGTATGCCACAACCAATTTCAAAAGAGAACCAATGTAAGGCTAGTCTAGTAAATAGCGAAAAACAACTAATCAGAATGATTGACAACATATCAGTAAAAAGGACAAAAATCATATTTAATAAATAGCATCAAAATAGTCAATTCATCTGAACACAGACACAAGGGAAAAAGTTGAAAGTCAATAACGGATGACCATGGTCTTAGGGTCCTCAGGCAGGGCAGCATTGAAAACAGCCATGATGCTATTATGTATAATCACTGCATGGGGTCAGGCTCCCTTCCAGAAATAATTGTCTGTGAGCACAGATCACTGCGCCATCTAAATGCAGGTTAAAGCTCTATCATGCAAAATAAGAGGCCACATGTCAGCGTCACCCCGTTCCAGTCCTCAGGCTTCACTGCCCCGCAGGGTTTAGATGTTCCCCACCTGATTCATCTGATGCTAATGAAGTAGACCTCCTCAACAGGATGCTGTCAAGATCGGCACATGCACAGTGGCCTAAATGGCCTGGAACAGGAGTCTGTTTGTGAACACGATCCAAAAAGAGTGCCATTTCTACGGACCAAAGCTTATTTAAAACAAACCAAGGCAAAGCAGAAAACTGTCAAATAAACAAGGTCACATATTCTCTCAGCAAGTACTGGGCATTATGTCCTTTAGAATACAAAGACTCAGGACTCTGTCCTGCTAAGATCCTCAATCAGACAAGAATCAGACAATATTCTTCCGCAAAAGGTTCAGCTGCTGACATTTTTAGTTCTCAGATGTGTACTGATTGTTAACACTGTTATGGTGGCAGAAATGGGACAGATGAGATCATTATTTTCATAAAATGAACAATTGTCTTCGTCATTTGATGTTCCTCATGGGATGAGATGTTCAAAGTTCCACTGCGGGGACAATATTTGGTTAATACTGATGTTTATCTATCTTGATGGATGAATATCGGGCTTGAAGAATATGGATGAAAACATTTTATGTGCCCATTTTATACGAAGCATATAAAAAACATTGATGATTCCTTGGATGCTATGTCACAAGTTTGGTTTTGACTGAGAGGCTGACCAAGCTGGGATAAACTGTCATAACTGTGAGCTATACAATGCTATTGTATACGTGAACAACACAGGTCTAAAGAGGTTGTTAGCCTCAGGCAGGGTCCATGCTCATCCTCTCTCCAGGATCATGGCATGCCAGCAGGAAGTAAGGCTCCTACTCAGTCAGCCCCTCAATACTCAACCCACCTGATCTTAAATTGCACTCCGATGAGCAGAAATATGCCACAAGTTTGCACACAGAGGGGGGGGTGCACGGAAAAATTAAATTAAGCTTTAGCTGGAAGCATCTGATAAGTTTATGGAAATTAAAGTTTTATGTAAATCAGTTGTCTGCCTGGTCCCGCGCCAGATCACAAGGGGCTGCACTATATTGCATTCAAATTAGCTGCCTCAGAAAACTCAGCAGCTACGCCTAACAAGCACAAAAATATAAACAAAACAACATAATCACATGAAATCCAGGTTGTGTGCTATATGATATAGTTATTGTCTTTCCTTTTTGATAATAGGTATGAGTGTTTGCCGTTCCCTCTTCAATCAGCACTCATATTAAAGCCCATATGCAAAACATTTGGTACAAAGATGCACACAGACCACATCAGTATGCAACACTAAAAGAATGTTTTTATTTCAATGCATCCTCTGATTTTGAAAAGTCCAAATGAGATGTGTGTTAACTGAGCTGAGCACAGAGCAGAACCGAGCGGCTCTAGTCACAGAGAACACTGACATCATGTGGACAAAGATAGCAGCACCACAAGATTCAATTTCCTTTTTTTTTTTCAAGTCTTTTCTTTTTAGTTTATACTACTTTATAATTCATAATACTATGTAATAACATTATTCATTCACAGCTCCCCTCAAAATCATACTTACGACTTTCTGTCTTTCACCCGTTATATGAGGTTAAAAGTGTTCATCAAAGAGACCAAAACAAGTGTCCCTGAAGGCAGAGCAGGTAGTTGGTGAACTTCTGGCACCATTGCCTTGCTGGACTGATGCTACCTCGAAATCGTGGAGCCGGCGTGAGATTGGCTAGAGGAGGTGGTAGCTGCACTCAGCTGTGAGAAACCGCTCTGACAAGACTCCAGACTGGTCATGGACCCCCTAGAAGTGAGGACAGGAGCAGATCATAAATATTTACTCTCACGTGTGGTTAATCTCAGAGGAAGACACGATAATGTGCAACAGAAAACCTGACACTGCACACATCGTTTACACTTCCACACAAGAGGAGTAAATGACGCACAGGGTGAGCCTGAGAAGATAAAATGAGTTAACCTGAAGTCATGTGAAGCCAGAACCTCGGTGTAGTACATGATCTTGCATTTGTGGGAGGACACTTGCAGGGAGGCCAGCACGTCGTCCACACGAGGCAGGCTGGAGGCGGCGCCGGCCGTGGAGCTGTGGAAGCGCCACTGGAGGATGTAGAAGCCAGGCCAGCGTGTTATGTGGGAACCCTATTAGATATAAACGGTAGGGGAGGAGGAGGAGGGGGGATTGTGTGCATGAGGAACTGATTTAATTCACCAAATAGGGACTGACAAAGCAGAAAAACAAGAGGACGGTGGGATCTAAAAGGTGCGGCCCTCACCTGGACACTCTCTCCCTCCCTGCAGGTGTGGCCTTTCTCCACCATGCTGTAGTCCTGGCCCAACACCCAGCTCTTATCTATGAACTGGGTGTTAAAAGCTCCGAGGGAGGGGATGCCGTGAGCTGCCAGAGTGTCCTTCTTTTGAGGCTGAGGGGCTCTTTTGGAGTGGTAAATGTTGAAGATCACATCTCCCTTAGACACATCGAAGTCCCAGGTGATGACAGAGGAGGCCTCTGCTATCTCGATCAGCATCTGGACGAGGACGCAGAGAGAATAACAACACACACACACAAAAACAAGACAGCCCTCCATTAGTCAGGATTTAGCTTTGGCTGCAGGCCTGCAATGCAGGTTATGTTTCAGTTGGTGGCAGCCTTGCCCAGAGCATAAAACCAACCGTGTGAAAAGAAAAACCAACAGTGAATTATGGTCAGAAATGAGCATGCACCTCAAAGGGGGCTCCCTTAAAGATGCTGGCACTCTTATAGATGGAGTCAGTCAACAGGCAATTTTCTTCACTCTCCAGTTCCTCTGCAGTCCTGTACAGAGATTTGGGGACCAAACCCCCCTCAGGGATGTCACACTGAATGGGGAAGAAGATAGAAAAATAAAATCGGAAGTCATATCAGTGGAATATAAATATGTGAAGACGTTCGGCGTGTTGTATCTGCCAATAGTTTAGTTCCTCGTCCAGTGAGATATTAAATAACTCAGTGGGAAATTTCTGAGGGTACATGCTCACTAACAATCCATCCTTTTGCTATATTGTTTATTTCTAATTGGGATCTTGGTGGGGAGCTGCAGCCAGAGATAACCCACTCACACAGGGAGAACATGCAGACTTTGGCAATTCAAGCCCTCTCGCTGTGAAGGGACAGTACTAACCATTATGCAGCCCACTGAATCCCACTCAGTTCAAATCCCATGCTATCATGCCCCATGTGAGTGACTATTCAGTCACAATTTTCAGAAAAGGCTTTTCTCACAAATTTAATGTTTATTTTAAAGTCTGACAAAGGAACACCGGCCAGAGTTTTAAAAAAGCACTATGAGAAGATGACATCTTGACTTTAGTTTCAAATTTAACCGTTTTGTGTTTTTTATTGTTTTGCACTGTCTGACTCAGCTGAGGCTAGCCTTCTGTCGCCTGACCAGTACATGTATTCGGTTTCTACCCAACAAGACTTTCTGGAAAAAAATAGACACAAGCTTCACATCAATCATTCCCTCACCACAACAGAACATACGGGGAGGAGCTAAGTCGGTCTGCCTTAGAGGTTTCTAGTCAGCTGTGTGCGTTCCAGCAGTCGACTGCATTTTCCAACAAGCCTGTTCCTAAAAAGTTTGTGTGGCTGAGTGTCTGAGAACGCCTGAAACCCAGAGGGTGCCAAGAAACACTGCTGCAACGGGACACATTACGCATGTAAAGTGCTGCCATCATCACCAACAGGAGGCATGGCACCACAGCACATATGACTACACAAAACTGTGCACTTTTCAAATGACTACCCTTAAAAATGATGGTTTAATCTGAGGTGCCATATATAAATCGGAGGAGTGAGCTGATAATTAGAAGGCTATGTATTGCCTGCTGTTTTCTGACTCCACACAGCCTGAACTAACTGTAATGTGTCGTCATCTCACACCTTGTTAACGGAGCTATCATGCAGGTACCACATCAGGCCAGCAGGTGGCACCGCTGCACTATTTAGCAGGATTTTAAGTAAACTTCAACAAGATCATTGTCTCATAGCAGTAAAAATAACTTCTTGTATTAAATCCATTCAGCCTTTTGGTGTGTTCAACCACACTGCTTAAAGTGAACAGAAAGACAATCACCAGGATATATATTTCTTATTTCTCACTTAATTCTGACTTCGTATTACAAATGACATTTGTGAAACATCAGGTAACATCGACATGAAATGCAACTTCAAATGAGCGCATGAGCCTCACCATGCACTCCCCGTGAAGAAAATCGGGGATGATCTCCCTGTCAATATAATCCACCAAGCCTCCTGGACCCTGGTAGTCATTTCCAGCATAAACAAGGAATTTTTTCCGAGTGTTATCATCAATCAGGGGGCTGACCTGAAAAAAATATAATAAAAAAAAAACAACAGTCATCAAAGAAAATTTAAAACATGAAAGAAACAGCAGGTAAAAATCTCCCCACTTTCAATTAATCCCTCATGTCTGATATACAGCTGTTGTTATTAAGCTCCTGTGGCTACGCTTAATCGTGTTCTCCACGTCCAACTGTAATATTGCTCTTTTCATCAACAATTAGAAATTTCTTTTGAATCTACTGGATACAACTGTTGGGAGTCCAGAATAAAAAGCTTCTCATCTTCTGCATCAGCTGTGTGCTGCTTTCAGAGTCCTTCTTTTTGTGAAGGTTTACTATCATACATCTGTGTACATACATTACCGCTCATCTTTATTTCCTTGTTAAATACGATTATCATCCTGCTCTGCTGCTTTGTTGCTTTGACGATAATGTCTCCCATGGGGATCATTCTCTGCACATCACGCAGCTGTAATTATCTCTTTTTGTCAACATTTGATTTGTCTACTTTTCCTCTCTGTTTCTTCTGGTGTCTGCCTTTTGGCTGGCTCCACCGAATTATTCACAATCCCCACTGATGCAGTCCTTATCTGGTCTGTTTAAACTCTACCTGAATAACGAAGACACAACAAAGGCCAAGCAAGATGGATGCGTTTGCTCTTACCAAGGTCCACAAAACAGGAAAAACCCTGGGTGCACGCACTATGAGCAGGCGACCCAAAGTCTCGGGGTAGTTGGCCTCAACCACCTCGATTATTCTCAACAGAGCCTTAACTCCTGGTCTCCACAGGTGACGCATGTTTAGACCCTCCAGATCCACCAGGCATGTCCAACAGCTGGCCAACACATATGTGTACACATCAGAAGACTGTACACCACATACAAGTGCATGTACTTAAGTTTATATTTATATTTAAGCTCAGGCACCTTACGGGACGACCAAAGACTCTGGTGTTCTCTTGGCAGCGCCTCAGTCCCTCCTCGTTGATGGACAGGACCTGTGCAAAGGTAAAAAGAAGTTAAATGAAAACAAAAACACAAACAGAGAAATCTGGGCCATGTGCTCATGTCACCTGTCTCAGCAGCATCTCTTCTCCCAAAGCTCGCACCAAGCCCTTTGTGTCCATTTGACCCAGACGCAACACGTATAGAGGGCGGCCATCTAAACAACACAGGACACACAGATGAATATCAAACAAGGGAAATTCACCCTATACAAGAAAGCAAAAGAATAAAGAAAAAACTATCAAAATAATCCTGGATATTTGAGCCTTTGGACCTGTTCATAATTTCTAAAGGAATTAATTTAGCATTCAATTATTGAAGGGGTTTAATTTCACACACGAGATGACAACAGATCATTATTTAATGATTAACAGGCAAATTCAAACTTAAGATAAATCTAAAAAACTTCCAATCATTGATCTATTTCCATCTGGACTGTGAAGTAAAGGGCAGTACCTCTGTCATGGTGGTGCCATCCTCCAGTGAAATAATCCTGAAGCAGCTGTGGGCTGCTCCAGGAGTCCAACAGGAAGTCCACCTGGTGCTGTTTCCTCCAGGTGAGAGACTGGCACAGGAACTCCCTGGCCTTGTCGATGTTGAAATCTCTGGCCCTGAGGAAGCGCAGCACGTGCTGATCCTTTGGAATCTGTATGCAGAAATCGGGGATTCTGTGTTACAGATGAATGGAAACAGCTGGTCATTGAGTTCATATACTCCACAGCGCAGCACGGACCTAAACAATGCAGTAAATCTTAGAAACGTTTGAACCCAAGCCAGAGTTCTATTCAGTTTTGCTACAGCATATATGGTTTTTACCTTAAGCTCTTCTTACTGGAAAGCTTTACTGCCGTCAATCAAATTGAAGTCTGGCTTGATAACCCTAAGATGATGTTTTTTCTCTGCTATTATTTCAGTTTTCTCTTTTAGAACTTTGTATCATCAGGAGGTCAGACTGTTTAAATCTTTCAGTAGACTATTTTCCAAAGAAGATCAGTGACCAGTGATCTTCTACCAATACTTTGAAGTGGACGTTCTGATCTCAGTGGCAAGTGATGCCAGGATAAAGCTCACCTAGCCACTACATCAGATCACAGAAAGAGTTAGGATAACTTTTGGTAATTTCTTCTACAGTCAATTGAGTTGTTTTTATGTGCTGAGTGCGCCAAAGTAGTCAACCCCAGGAGCATCATTCCTGCACTTAAACACAGAGATAGGATTTTTTAATGAGAAAAGAACACCGATTTTTGCTGAATAACAAAGCTGCAATCCGAAACGTTCGCTCACACCGATGAAGAGTCCCACCCCCTTACATGGAGGGAAACAAAGTCAGTGGTGAGTGTTGGAACTTTTCCAACCTAGTCAGCTTCACAGAAGAGGGAGAGTTAGATATCCCGAGCAGAAAAGCTAAAATCATGTTTGAACTTTGCAAATGAAAAACAAGGTCATGCCAAAGAATAATTTACCATTAATCAGCATTTTGCTCAAATGCTTGATTTAAAATAATATATATTAGCAAAAGGAAAGCGGAAAATGTCGAATGGTGTTGCAGCTTTTTATTTGCATTCTAAATCGATATCTTACAATTAATTTCTATGCCTTAGTCTCATCTTAACTCTAACTCGCAAATAGAAACCTTGACTTGGGTGAGCTCATGCTAAAATGGTAAATAAATTTGCACTTAGATGAAATGAAAGAGCTGTGTAGAAGTCGAGGTTGTATGAGGAGCTCGGGAATGAGAGTGCCGTGCATATAATTGCCCAAACTGCATTATTTGTGTATGTCACCTTGCCCTTGTGTGTCTCCTGCAGCCACTGCCGTAGTCGAATAAGACAGCTCTCCTGCAGAGGCGTTAAATCACCAAGGTAACGTCTGATGTAATCAGCATCCAACTTGTCTACAGGCCAAAACACATGTACAGTGTAAAGTTATCACATACTGCATGCATGAAACAGAGATGTCTCCTATTCTGTATTCTAGATTTAATCTAAAAATCAAGCATGATTTGATGAGATGTTTTAGCTTAGAATGTTCATTTCAAGGCGTCGCTTTGATTTGTGCTCAAAAGTTCTAAAACTATCTCAGCCATGTTCCTGAGACACTGCATTTTGTTCTTTGGATCTGTGTGTTAGCCTCTCTCTTACTCTGCTAACAGTCATGAGAGCACACTGACCATCTGGGGAACCAGCCAACAGATCCGCAGGACACCCCGGTTCTCTGCCAAGCAGCCCATCCTTGCTGCTGTTCCCTGGGATGGCCCTGGCATTAGAGGGGGGCGGCAGCCGGGGCGGCCCACAAACACTGGAGGACTTGACAGGGGTAGTCCAACGCGGTATGTAAGTTACTCCTTCCCCCTCCAGCTCTCTGAGGTAGTACTCAATTATTTCTTTACCCTATTAGCATTTGAAAGACACAAAAACTCAGGGTAAATTTCAAAGACTGGCTAAGAATCCAGAAAACCACTAAAGGAACAAAGACAAAGGTATTCTATTAGTAAGATAACTTTTTGTTTAACTTGGTATCACAGACAAAAAGTCTTAATTTACATACCAACCTTTTTAATATTACTTGCATATTGTTTCATAGCTAGCTTCTCTGCTGTGCTTTCAAACCCAAAAAATGACTTAATGTCCAGGCTAGCTGTTTGCTCAAAGCACGTCCACTCCTCATTTTCTGGATGAACCTGAAGAGGATAAAGAAATACATTTTCCTTTAACTTTTACAGCAATTCTGTTTTAAGTCATGTTTTTACAAAAGTAAAAACAAACAAATAAAAGGATCTCTTGCGGGCTTGCATAACAGTGGAATCTGAGGCTCACCGAGTAGCTGCAGCACTCATAAACAATGACCCTGTTGGAGAAAGTCTCGTTGCGGACTTCGATACGGAGCGACCTGTCTCTGCGGTTCAGGGTGTTCTTTTGGGTGAAATACAGATAGTCCACACCGGCAATCTGCATGCACAGACAGCAAAAATCAAGGTTTGCTAGATTGTGAGAGCAAATACGCTAACAGAACCTTCTGAATGCTACAGAGGAGCTGCACTGGAGGCTAATATCATACACACAGTCATTTACACACAGTGATTATAAAAAATAAATAAAAAAACCCCGCAATCAAATGGCACTAAATACCGCCTGATTACCAACTCTCTCGGCACGGCATTAATGAGAATCCTTATTTGTTTGCCAGAGCAAACAATCTGATGATGATATCAACTTTCCTTGACTATTCCCCGGAATCGCTCTGTGGAATTCCTAATCAGAGGTACCCGTTTGAGAAGTCGAGGGGCCTCAACATCGATCGTGCAGCGTCTCTGAGTTACAACCACCGAACCGTCTTCATTCTCAGTCTGGCTGATGATCTCACTGTCTATGAACACTGGGATCAACGGGCACTTCGGGAACCTCCTCACGTAGGCCTGTAAGAAGGAAACTCACATGAGAAAAACGTTTCCTGGATTTTTGAACTCATCTTTTATACAATGATTGACTCTGGCAAGGCAAACCTCCTGGATGCACCATTAAGTGAGGCTGCTTGTGTCTGAGCTACATTGGGCGTACCGACTGGAGCAGCAACATATGATTTCTACGTCAGGTGACGGTGCAGTCAAATTTTATGGCTTGTGCACTGCATCAACCTCCAGC
Source organism: Menidia menidia (assembly GCA_907169785.1). Taxonomy (NCBI): domain Eukaryota; kingdom Metazoa; phylum Chordata; class Actinopteri; order Atheriniformes; family Atherinopsidae; genus Menidia; species Menidia menidia. The sequence continues at coordinate 6,625,597 of CAJRST010008890.1, read as the reverse complement.
TGTGCCAGCTTTTACAAGCAGGGATCCCTTCATGTTTTACAGCCCAAATCATATGACCATCTGTCCGGGCCAGTTTACGCAGGGTTCGCTTGTCAATATTGACCGAGTCACTGAGCAGGCAGTCCCAGGAGTAACAGCTGTGCGTCTCTGGAGCTCGCAGCTGGGTAGTTTCTAATGACAAGCTATTAAAACTTAACCAAGGGCAGGGATGGAACTAAACCTTTATGAAGTGGATTTTCACTCGCTTAGTGTGTGGGTTATATTCATTTTGCCACATGGTGGGGCGTCAAACAAATTGGCAAGCCTAATATTGGGGAAAATAGTGAGTTTTGGCACCCGTAAACCATACCTAAATGTCAGCAAAGATTTTAAAAACTTGCAAAATCATCTGAATAGACTTACATGGCAAGACAAAACAAAACAAATGTATTGTTCCTGCCTCTAGGGTCAATAAATTAATAACTTTGGTGATGTCCACAAAATAAAAATTAAATTAAATTGGAGGACATTGGAGCACTTTCTACAATTAACCCTTTTGCTTTGAATCATTCAGCATGTGTTGTAGTTTAATGTTAAACCCTCTTTTTGTAAGTCTCTTTGGATAAACGCATCTGCGAAATACATATATGTAAATGTGAATGTAGTAAACAAGCTAATGAATGCGGCTGTGGAGCATAACCAGAGATCCGCTTCCTGCAGGGGTTATTGATTAAATGTAATGTTACGAACGTTAACTATTTACAAGTGCTTTTGTGAACCCATTTAAGAGCCTGTCGAATACGTCCCTCTTATGCAAAGGCCCTGGAGAGTCATAAATAGGTGTCATGAAAGGGACAAACATGAAGTCACTGAGTGCACGTTTGGTGCTATTCAGGACACTGATTAGGACTGTTAGCTGAAGTATTAACTGCCACTGGCAGGATTAGCCAGGGGCTAATGAGAAAGCTGGACGATAAATGGATGCTGCAGAGGTGGTAGGCTCCTCATCGAATTCTCTCCTTTGTGCTCTAGAGACCTGAATCTTCTCATATGAGCGGTTATTAGTTCTCACAAAAGGTTTATTTTTGGAGCCTTTTCAATAACCTCCAGCGATGCAGAGATGGATTCCAAACTGATCCTTCACAGGGAGGCGTCGAAATGACCCGGGAGCAAATGTAAACGGCACAGTGTGTTCCATTAAGTCTGACTGAGTGGTAAAGAAGCTGCACAGAGAAGTGTCGCTGCACTGACGTATTCTTTGCTCCACACTGAGGATATTGCATAAGCCTTTGGCTTAATGTATAACTTAGAAGAACAAGAAACAACACCAAGACTGTAAGAGGGTGAAATCAACCCCCATCTACCAGGTTTTCTCTGTCCTACTTTTGCTTCACAGTGTTGTTGTGCTCCTCTATCATTTTCTAAGTACAAAACTTGTGGTTTCAGGTAAATAGAGCCATACGTCTGTGACTTTTTCTACTCAAAGCCCGGCTCATTATAGATAGATAGATAAGAGCTTTATTGATCTCACAGTGGAGAAATTCACTGGTCACATATCGGTTAGGGTACAAAAGGAGGAAAAGGTGCATAAAGTACATCAAAAGCAAGCAAATATACAAAGAAAGAAACACAGCGTAGAGATTTGGGTGATTAAAATATATACAATCATTGAGGGCTCACACACAGTACACATATTATACAGGTCAATAAATATAACACAATTGCACAGCAGTTGTTAAAGTGCAGAGTTGTACAGTCTGGTAGCAGCAGGAATAAAAGACCTACGGTATCGCTCTTTTTTGCACACAGGGTGTCTGAGTCTTTTACTAAAGGAGCTGCTCAGCTCCTCTACAGTCCGATGCAGGGGGTGAGAGGTGTTGTCCATAATAGATCTTAGTTTGGACAACACTCTCCTCTCAGCCACTTCCTCCACTGAGTCCAGAGGGCAGCCCAGGACAGAAGTGGCCTTCCTCACCAGCTTATTCAGCCTCTTCCTGTCCCGCTCTGTGCTGCCAGGGGCCCAGCAGACGACAGCGTAGAGGAGGGCTGAGGCCACTACAGAGTCGTAAAAGCACTGAAGACTCACTACCCAGCTCAGCGCACATGTGGACATGTTCTTTATGCTGCCACGTTAAAAAATGAAATCTATTTCTAGTCGTACAGATAGTGCTGGAGCCTCTGTGCTGCTGGCCTCCCTTATCTCAGCCTTACATCACCTACAATTAGCCAGCTGTCCCCAGTCGAGCAGAGAAACAGTCTAACTCAGCTATTTCAGCCGTGTTATGTAACAAATAGCTAATCACGACCACAAACAATCACTCCCATTACCCGTGAACTCCTATCAGGCATCACTTGACAAGAAAATAGGACGCTGTTTGGATGGGGTACAGCCATTTTTCATATGTGTGCAGATGTCGTCGGTATGGAACTAATACCCAACCAAAGTGGGTCCGAAACTTTTTTTGTTGTTGTTGCAACGAGCAAGTCAGTTGCTGTATTTCATTCGGCAGTTTTTTATAGAAATGTGCTTAAAAAAAGTTTAGTTCCGAGCAGTTTCAGCTGTCACGATGGACAGCCTGTCCGGAGCGAAATTAGAGCTAAGATGGCTCTGTACACACACACAGCGACGCCACTCACCGCCATTATCAACTCAAACGGGTGCTTGTAGACCCGGACAGGGGACTGGTACTCCTGCACCATGGTTGAAGCTGATGAAACTGTTGGGTTACACAGAAAAAAATAAAAAATAAAAATCACAAGAATGACCATAAAACATTTAACCGGAGAGTGGACAGCTGTACTGTGTGCACATCGCGAAAAAAAAGTTCAAAGTCAGTGAGCCAAAGGGAGGGTCAGTGAAAAGCGATGGGCTGACCTTCAGTCTGCGGTGGACACTGCGGTGGAGGAGAGGAACGACACAAACAAAGAAAGAGCTGAACAAAAATAACAATCACGTAGCGTATTTACAAATTTTTTTTTTAACTCGGCTAACGGCGACAGTGTCCGCAGGGACTGAAAAAAAAGAAAAACAACAACAGCGACTCACGGAAAACTTCAGTTTCAGACGAAAAACTTCAGTTTCAGACGGAAAACAACGCCTTAGAGAAGTTCTCCGGTACTTCACACGTCCATGACGACAGCTAGGTGAAGAGAAGAGTTATTTTTTAGCTAATTTCGTGCCGACTACACCGGTCCGTCTGCCGTTAGACTCCGTGGGAAACAGACCTTTGGCTCCGCCCCTTTTCTGCCAACACAAAAACATCCCAACATCACCCCGTGACCCTGCCCAGGTCACGTGTCCACACAGCCTCAGAGATACACATTTTTATGATACATCTTTGCTATACACATACAAATACAGGACATACACCTACTATGTGTATATATTGAGAGATTGACGTAGGCCAGATGTAGATCGTGGAAGGAGGAAGCCAGAGTACCAAAACGTGTCCATTCATAGTCCAAAACTTTAACAGGCAAATGAAAACTATGAGACATTTTCATAAAGTTTACTTCTAAAGTTTTTTTGCTATGTTTTCCCTGCTTCAGATGAAAATGCAGCTGGCCCCACACTGAGTCTCTTGAAGCAACATCTGTGGGGGAATTCAAAGCTTGGCTTCGTCAAAAAGTGCTGGAGTCCAGCGGGGGGACATCCTGAGAGGGGGAACTGGAGATATTTTTCACTCCTAATTGGCTTGAGGTACAAAGAATATCATTCTCACCAACTGTCTGTGCAGTGTAAAGTTGTACCGCATGCTGTAGGTGGAGCTGCAGATGTGAATGTGGCTGGGTTTTCAAATCTGTTTGGATGAAGCAGATTTTCTGCTGTCGCTTCATATCATCCCTGAATTCCATCAGGTTTGTTTCTGCAGTTTGTATCCTTCAACTCATTAGAGTCTTTACATATTCCTCAAATACTTCCTTCTTATTATTCAGGATCTCCATTCACGTTCAGAAATCCGTTTACAGCTGCATGACAACAGTGGAAAGACAATGTCCACACAGAGGTTCTGGTAGTCAGTAGTCAGTAGCATGTGACCCCATCAATCTCGATAGACTCAGGAGGAAAAGGCATTTGCATGCTAATAGGAAGGTCAACTTATATCTTTGAGATGCACTACCTGTTGTTGATTTTAAACAATTCTGGTTCCCCCACCACTTCTAATGTTACAAAGTCCCTGGTGTCTTTCGGTCCTTCTGTGTTAAATAGTGTGCCTCAATTACATTCGTAAAATTGCTTGTTAGCCAAGGTACGTTCCCTTTTTGTTCCCAGGTTCCTTACCGGGGCAACGTGTTCACGGGTCTTTTTTTGTCAGTGAATTTACATTTCCCATTATGACCGATGGAATTGAGGCCATTGGCATTGATGTATAAATGTATAAAGACGGCACATACAGAGTGATGCTTCTATGTATGCGTCTCACATAGCTTTTTATCAGAATGTATTCCTGAGTGGGTGTTTGGGCTGTTTTCATATGAGGGTATAGGAGTTGGTGTGTCTCTTCCATTTGATACTCTGGTTTTGATCAAGGGCTGTAAAAAGCATGTTTGGCTCTGTTATGACAAAGATGATTACTATGAAATTCATATCCTGTAATATCCCACAGCCTTTAAAAAGAATATTACAATAACACAATGACTCATCTGTTCATTCAGACTGAAATAATCACTGATACTCTGAGACGAGGTAGCATAACAATGGTTTAGCAGGGGGAGAAATATTGTTTCAGAAGTATACTGATTGTTTTTCTTTTCAGCTAAACTCATCACCTCATTGTGGCCATTAATATTTTTTAGAATCGCCTTTGCACTCCTCCCTAATTTGATGTGATAATCTTTAAAGCATACTGGACATTATTTCGCATGTGAATGCCTCACAATGACTCGACACACCCTCGGACACTATCGAGCTGAAGCCCTTTTGGAATACACAACATAATGATGATTTATTCATAAACCACTAATCCTGGGTGTAAAGAAATCTCATGCTGTCAGCGACTCTGCAGTGGTGATTAAATAATAACATGCATAGATTTATTCTGAATAGAATTTGTCTGAGTATTACAAAAAGACCTCAAGTGATTGAACAAGACGAAGCTGATATCCATAAATATGAACTAAGTCTCTGCCTCTAATCTGAACTCACCCTAAAAGTAATAATCGACCGAAAAGAACAATTTTTTTTTTGGTTCCATCGTACACTTCAGGGGATAAAATCTGCTTGATTGAGGACCATTTAAAAATGATGGTCTTCACAGTTTTTCCCAGTCAAACACCAAATATTTATGGAATTTTTGGCCTTATCGCAGCATGTAAAGGATCAGTTCAGATTCAGACTAACCCATCTGCGATCACGCTACGCTTTGAATATCACATAGAAATCTGGTTATTTTGGGAAGAATGCTGAATAAGTCTGCCACCCGAGAAAGGCTACTTCTTCTCCCTGTCAGGGAGAGCTTTGAAACTCCATCAGCTATTAATAGGCGCTTAAACAACAAATAACAATAACAAATTGATGCCGCACATAGTCCAATAACAAAGGGGACCGTAAATACATATGTGTTTTGCGCCAAGAAATGAAAAAAGATATACATAAAATTGGAATTGAAACAGTTCTCCACTGCTATATGCTAAGACCTGGTAAATCATTATTTTATGAAGTCCTGGCAGTCAATGATGCATGTCTTGAATCAAGCTGAGACACAGCCTGTCAGCGGTTATGAAGACACATCAGCCTGTTACCTCAATGCTCTGGAGGAACAGTTCTCTGCAAAAAACAGATGTGGATATTTGTTGTTGTTCTTTTGTGTTTGTGTTGTTTTTAAGGCTGACTTGTATGAATACTGAATAGTTATACCTGTGACTTAATTGCACTATAAGAAAAATGCAAATTCCTCCTGCAAGTCTGGTTGGCTTTATATAAAGCAATTCCCACGTTTTCATTCTCATTCACACAGTTTGTTTGTTGCTGTAGTCAGATGGCAGAGCGACTCTAGAAGCCTATAAGGACAACGCACTCACCCCGGGTCCCTTGAAAGGCTTCTGCACTGCTTTTATCCTTAATTCTCTTAAAGTAAAGGTATAATGTCTGTGGTGGGATTTTGGATACATTACTTTATATACTTACATTGTGGGGTAAATCAATATATGTTTAGTCAATTTCTTCGCTTCTCTCTAGTGACTTTCCACAAGTGAATATTTTAAAGCTAATTTTTCTTTCTCATGGGACTCTCTCCTCCTTCCCTCTCTCAGAGAAAGTCTTCTCATAGTTTATCTCTCAATGTTTTGTATTGAGGACTGCTTTGTACAGGTTACTCTGATAGGAGACACTTTATGCCCCTCTTCCCATGCTCAGAGAGGGCTATAAAATGTACTATGATTGTGTTTTGCTTTAGAGCAGCTTTGTGCGTCACATGAACCGCTTGTATGATCGTGCCGGTTGCTCTCACTTCATTAAGTTTTCCCCTTTAATACATTTCCTATTTCTTACTTCCTCAGACGGACTCAGACTCTTGCTTTAAAACACAATTTCCACAACAGTGTAAAATTTTACCCTAAAAAGAAAGCTTCAAGGAAAGATTTACAACAGCTCTGACATTCATGTTAACATCACACGCGTGCTCCGAGCCTAATTATCCAATCATGTCTGGAGAGTGAAGAATACCCACAGATTGAAAAACTCTACGTTGATTGGGAGCCACGCACATCTGCTCTGCTGAGACCTTTACTTACCTCGCAGTCCAAAGTCACCAGCAGAGCGTCTCAGTGGTGCCTCCAGATGGGTAGGTTGTGTTTCAACTGTGTGAACCTCAGAGGATGAACTCTTCTCTGTTAGTCTTACATGAGCTGAGAAAAAAAACAACGTGTTTTTACTGGCACAGTTTCAACTTTCGGGAATTATTTTTATTCATTACTGATCATGTGAGTTAATTGGAATGAAATTTGATAACTATCTAATTTATCTGAGTGCAATGTGTGAGAAATATTCTGCTTGTTTGTCTGACAGCAAAATATTTTCCTCCCCCTGCCTCCTCCACCCACACATACAGGCTTGTGTATCAGCTCTATGCGTTGTTGTCAGCCCGCACATAAAGCCGCTTGGAGAAAAAAATAGACTGAGCAAGGAAAGTTTGGAGGCTTGGCTGATATAAACAGGATTTAGTTTTGTCCTAATTAAGACTGGAAACTCGCAGTTGACATGAATTCTGCATAGTTGCAGGATTTACTTTGCTTTCACATAGAAACAAGGGTGTTGGGCGAAAGAAGCACAAAGAATTTCACACATCAGACATTGCTTTCCGAAAAGATTTGTCTGTGTCACAATGCAAAGGTTCTTTTCCATTTAAACACAGACTTTCTTCAAAATAATCTCATATGGCTCTATGTTCTGACATGGGCCGTTTTTCAAGAAAAGAAAATATCTGTTTTTGCTCCCCTTGAAACCTCTTCAGTGCAGCGTCAGACATCCGGTGCTCAAAACATCAGAATTGTCACACATCCCAGAGTGTGTGTGGCATCTAAAGAGGGAATGAAACAAATCCCTATAAAACCTTGTTCTGCACCAGCTTCCTGTACATCTCCTCAGACTCAAAACTAGGACAAAAAAGGGAAGCGAGTGGCGATTTATGAAATCCCATGCCTCACATCTAAGAGGTAGAAGACTTTCTTGTGGTGCACACTCGCTCAAAGACAGATCAAGCACAGCACAAAAAGTTGAAATTTGCCATCTGAAATTGCTCTAAGACAGAAAATTGTGTTATGGTTTGGCTGGCGAACTAAAATAATTACATCAGAGAGGAACACTTTCCAGCATTGAATTAAAGAGGCTGCAGAGAATACGAATCAGACCCAGCAGACAGTGAAGCAAGATGAGAGAGGAGACCAGCTCTCACACAGGAAACAATATCAGATGCCACATTCATCCTTCTTTCAGCTAAACAGGCATAGACGGCCTGGAAGCACATTCACATCATGCCCTGACAGAAGTACTGACAGCCTTGAATCATAAATAAAGCAACTAAGATATCTGTAGAATCAAATTAGCTGTGTCTTACAAGTATAACCAGAACCTGATTGTTTGTAGTTTCTTTGTCACACTGAAACGATTCAAAATGAATTTGAATATCTTATGTTTTGTTCTCTATTTTTTTGCTGGGGCTTGCAGCTGCCTTCAGTTCAGCCTCAAATTAAATGATTACACAAGAATAGCTAATTAGTAGATTTATAATGTGTTGATTTTGTGATATCAAGATAGATGGCAAGGCCCTGGACTCTGAGACGCTATGTGATAAATGATTCTCTTGCAATCTGCTAAGAATCTATCATGATGTATGCCTCCACTGCCCTTTCATATTTAAATGAGGCAGCTGTAGAAGGAATAGGCCATTTAGGATATTCAAGGGAGGATCATCATCTCAGATAAGTCATCTTTTCTCTGCTGCTACTGTACATCAAAATGCAGCAGTTGTAGTCCTCAAAGTGTATTGTCAATTGTTTAGCTGTAATGTTCAACTTTAAAGCAAGGATAACATTGGATAGCAAGGAAAACCATTGTTTACATCATTTACTTTTGAGGTGAAAGTTTTACAGGTTATATTTCTTTAAGAGTTTGGATGTTAATCTTTTTGGTACAGAAGGACTTCCCCTGTGTGAACAATGACCTGAAAGAAAAAAAAGTCCACGTTTACGAAGGACATGCCCGTGTTCTGTTTATGAAACTACAGTCAGATAATTAATTGAGGTTTGCACAATGTCTGGAAGCAGTATTGGATGTCATAATCAAAATATCTTACACAACTGACCATGAATTATACATTTGTTAGATATGAAAATGACATTCAGGAAAATTACCTTCAAGTTATAATTTACAAACATGTTTGTATTGTATTGCACCATCTCTTATAATCGATTTTTGTATCTATTCCAAAAACTCACCTAGATCTTTGTCTAGGTTTGTAGGGTGTATAATCACTATTTATACAATACCATAACTCTACTATAATCAGTTAAGGCATGAAAAAGGTGCTGCAAAAAAGCAGGAAGAAGGTAAAAAAATATTTTAGTGTTCCACCTCCAGCTACAGACAACCTGTGCAATCATTTAATAACTCCTGAGAAGAAAGAGACTCTTTTTCTTCTCCTTTTATCGAGAACACAATGTCTCCAGAGCTAATTCTGTGTCACATGGCGGTGACATGTTATTAAGCTCTGACAGTGCGGGCCATGGATGTGTCAGTCAGAACATGGGGAGGCTCTAACCACCTCACATAAAATCAATTCAGAGCATTCAAAGCGGGCGATTGTGGCTGTGAGACATGATAGTAGCATGCTGCTCTGATTTATACGTTCAACCCAGTGTGATCAAGGAAACGAGCACTTGTACAAGCAGCTGTTGTCCCTTCTTCTAACACATGCACTATTTTTGTGCCATTCTGCCCAATGAAGAATATAGTCATTATTGAGTTGTTCAGAATAACAGCAGTTCACCCAGCAACTCTCTGTAATTACATCCTGATTCTGTGAAAATCAAATATTCCAAAGCATAATACTGACCACAGACATTCCAGAAGTTTTCTGTTATTTTTTTTAAATGCAGCTGCTGTTATTTATTTCATGGCATATTACAGTGGTTTGGTTAGCTATGCACTAGTGGAAGGGGTGAAACTTCATAGGGTTTAATATAAAAAACACTTAGCGTGGGTAGCTGGGAATAAATTAGTGGTTGACAGGGGGAAAAATGGAAATGCAGGGGTTAATATAGTCTGGGAGAAAATTGCAAATGAACAGCAGGAGATATGAATAATGAAAACCAGGTGTGACATAAGAAAAGAAACAAAACTCAGGAGATTAATCATCTAAGAAACTAATGCATAATACAACAGGAAGCACCCGAAAAACCAACAAGGACAATCTGGTCAACATCAATACATCAACAAGAGATAGGTCTGAAAAGGTGTAATGATATTTTCCCCGTTTGCATCTACGTTTATTAAGTTCCAGTCAATAAGTTAAATAACAAACTGTGTAATGCTTTAAAAAAAGCAGCAATCTTAAATATTTCCAATGTATTGCAGAATTTAAACTATAAAGGAAGTTAAGGTGAAATGATTTAAAGTGAAGTATCTATTGTTTTGGTGGATATCTAACACCATGTATTTTCTACTTCAAAAGACAAATCCAGGTAAATTGAACACAATGAATCACAGTGCACATTCGATAATCTGTGTGAACACATTCAGTGTCTCCTTGTTTCTGTCTTTAAGAGACTATTTCTGCTGATAAAAAAAAAAAAAGACTACAAGGATTTTTCGGAGAAACTGTACGGACGACCTTGTGTTGTCTCTGTTGCTGCTTTTGTCTCATTTGTGAAGATCAAAAAGATTCCAAAAACAGATCAGCTCAAGCCTCCCACAAGTATGTTTGCCAACAAACACAGCTCTTTCCAGGACACGACTCACGAGTCACAGATTAATTCACAGCAACAGCCTGCAAGTACCGGGAATTGATTAGCCGAATGTTGAATCATTTATCAAACATCCTCTGATGCTTGCTATCAGTGTACTTAGATTCGGATCTGAAGCTTCTCGTGCAGAAAGAACAGCTTTAATCGTGGGTAAATGTCTTAATGATTTACCACACAGAATGAGCTTTTTGGCACGAGGTCTTTAGCTGCTCTGCAAATGATCTGTGTCAGGGTTTGTGAAAAAGAGAGCAAACAGCAAAGTGGACAGAACAGGTCCCAATTACACAGTGGAAACGCATGTCTACATAAACATCATTATTGCTCAAATAGCACCTAAACATTACACGTAAAACAGTTTTCCAGATAGCTTTGGCTATATTTATAACAGCGTCATCAAGTTAAAATTATTGCCCATTTGCTGCAGATATAACTGAGCTGAGCATAAAGAGCCAGAAGAGCCATGCAGAATGTTTTTATAGATGGTTATAAAAGGGAAAAACTGCACCACATTTTTGCATTTAGCCCTCACAGCTAAGTTGCATCAGATGACACACCATTGATGTGTGTTGAAATGATCCCCTTTGTTTAAAGATTTAGATTTCCTGTCACACCCATTATGTATGTCAAGATTAGTTAGTTTGCATTTAAAAGAAGCCACATGTGAAGGTTAGACACGCAGTCTGTGAAGGCACAGCAACAGTGTCCAATGGAGTCCAAATAGTCTGGATTTGAAAACCCTTTCTAACCTTGAATTATCATTTCCTAGACTTACAGCAAAATTGAAACATTTTGTTGCTGATCTGTGCTGTCTTTACACTTAACCACTGTGCCAAGTAAAACGGCTTTCATGAGGGTGGGAAAGAGAATGTTACATAGCCCTGAATATGATCATTCTATAACCCCAAGGCAAATAATGCGATTGCCTGAACCCAAGCAGGAAGTGACAACAGTGTTTTACTGAAGTGTTAGCGTGTATCGCAAATCCGCCTGTGCTCAAAAGCATCGCACATAGCTGCACAATCCACCCACTCACTCCTACTTATGAGGACTTTGTGGCATCTTAAACAAAAGACTTGAGGATTACGTCTGCTCTGATGTGGAAACACTCATATGAGTCAGACTGTATTTCATTTCTGCATCTTGTAAAATGATGCTTTACAGGACGCCGTTACCACATGTATTGAGGGCCATGAATAATTTTCTTATGAGACCATTTCAGCCGGAGGGCTTGTTGGAAATCCAATACAGTAAATTATACTTTTATGAAACACCTATGGATTATTATTGATCGGGACCTCGCTGACCTATGAAAAGAGGTTCATATTCAAGACTGTCTTCATAATGATCATTTTCACCTTTCTGGCATTGTTGATGCAAATCTTCATCAAAATCTCTATAAGAGTCACTAAGCCAAGCTATTTGAAAATATCACATTTATATGTGGGGAAAGCACCTTGCAGTGTTCAAATAACGGAATGGAGACAGATGAGTGGGAGGTCTGGCTGCCAACGGCTGCGCATCATTGGTCCGACCACATCCTCCAGACAGATAGAAGGCCTTGTTCAAATCACTGCTTATTTAGGGAATCGGTTTTGCTTTTAGCTAACCTATTTCTCCTGCAGATTTGAGAAGTGTCTGCCTCCTTTGTTCCCTGGATTCGAACTTGACTCACTCCTGCCAAGTCATGCATCCTGAGCATCTGCAATAACCCCACAAACAATATCCGAGCTGCCAAGCCTGGGCTGATTCACTCAGTCCATTCTCAGTTGAGTTCTTGGGGTTCAGAGCATCTGTTACATGGGCATCCTGTCTGCGAACAAGTCAACTGTGAAAAACAAAAACAACAAAAACACAGCAAGGGCCCAATAGATAGATTTGAACTTCTTTAGATGTTCTAACTTGTTGATGGGATATGCATAAGTATTATGTCACAGCACTGCCAATTACAAAAGCTTTTTTTTAAAATTAGTGTTCAGTGTTATGAAGTCAGACCTTGATGTATTTTCTGTGAGAACAACTAGGTCAGTTGGTTACCAAGGCGATGACGCCCAGCACAGAGAAACCCACCAGTTCTATAATAAAAAACTCAAAGATTGGTCCAGTAAAGAGAAATAATTGATGTTCCACTACAAATTCTGGTAACATCAGGCTCTCAAACCATTTAGTCTTTAGACCATTTTATATTTGGTGTCTTAATCAAACCTAAATATTTAAGTAGGTCGGTATTTACCCACAAAGGTGCCATCTGAGAAAAAGGTGCTATCTAGACTATATTTTATCATTATGCCAATATGATATGATATGATTTATGCACATGATGCATTGCTGAGCAGATTGGCTAACATCACATGTCGTATTCGTGTGAGATTAGGTTCATGAGGGTTATGGACATGTTTAATGTAATGAGCTGCTGACAGAAAGCTTTTCCACTCATCATGGAAATGAAAATGAAATATTGATCATCATAACATGCAATGTTTTTTCTCCCTCCACTGATATGGTCACAATAATTGGATTTTTTCCACACTTTTCTTTTTTTCTACTTTTATCTGAATTGACCCTTTCAGTGAAGTTTCGTCAGGCGTAAAACTTCTATAGCTGGAGCTTCAGTTTCCAGGACTCTTTTAGGCCCTGATTACCATTCATGTTTACAGTCACACTCAGTCTAGTAGGTCTTCCTTTACTCACCAACCCTCTCACCTCCTGCACCAATCCATAGTTCACTAAATAACTCATGAGAACATGCAGCTGCTGGCTGTAGGACTCTGTGAGCTATCTGATCTCCGTGAAAACTTCTACATCAAGGTCTTTAAAAAACAGATGCAAGAAAAAAAAAAGTTTTCTTTTCTCTTTTAAGAGTTTCGGCGCATTTTCTCAGTATGGCATTTTTTGAGCATTTTGATTTGCCCAAAGACATCCTAATAAATACTGACTCACACAAACTACCTGTCCCCTTTCTGTCTTCTGTCCATTTCACTTCACTCTTCTCAGAAATATATTCAATTAGTCCCGTGCTGCCTCGATTCCAATGGGCTGGATTTCTATGTCTAGTTTTCAATCATTTGTCGTTTTGTGTATATTTTCTGTCCTGTTATTTGTTTTCGCCGCAGAGATGGTCAGACGTTTCTCCACTTTTCTCCCCCTGTGCCTAATCCATCTCTCACTTTCTCAATCGCTTCTACTGCAGCCTGACAGTCCAATCAGACAACAGGGTCACCAAAGGGCTGTCTATCTTTAAGCAGTGTGGATATCTCATCCCATTCTCTTTACCCTCACATCCTACTTCTTCTGTTAGGCTTTCAGATCTGCACACAGGCTGTGCCAAAGACATCCTGCCCAGAACTCTGCTCAAAAACTGCCCATTCTTTTCAACTGAGTCCAGATGAAGACTGGCTCATAAATACCAAGCGAGCACCAGACTCAGCTCTATAAATCCAGCACTGAAATGGCCAGTGTCACTGCACAGGGGCTGAAGCCTGAAAGTCTATAACTGCAGTTGCCAGCTGGCAGTTGAGGCTGGGCAAAAGGATGACTCAGTTTCTGAGAATGATCGTGGAGGATCCTGTTGACCGCCTATTGTGTTCAGAACTGTCACTCAGGACATGCATTAGCGAAAAAATATATAGAGATTCATCAACCGCAAAAAGCATTGTGTCACGGCAGGAAGTGAAAAAAGGTGAAAAAAAGATAAATGATCAACCAATTTCTAAACGAATAACAGGACAGATCTATAATTTTCTCATTACTCAAACTGTTTCTCTCAAAAACATACCTCACAACATTATTACTGTTAGAGCAAATTATTACAGAGCATCTTATGCATTTTAAAGAAAAAAACCGTGTTGACTGTGATTAGCTGGCCACGGTGGACATGCTATGATTTTGTCAGCAAGAGAATATGTTTGTTTCTATAAAATGAAAATCTAAGAATTTGTCCATCCATCTATTTCTAATAGATAGTCTACTTATTTCAAGTAGGAGTCTATTCCAGCTGTCAAGAGATGATCATTTATAAAAGTAATTATGCTATCTAGAATCGTGGTGCCTACATAATTATTCCACTTCCATAAAAAATGGATTGATGCTGTCTCACTGTTATATTTTTATTATAATTTTTAAACTGTTCTGTCCAGCATTACAGCAAGTAGAAGAGTGGCCTTAATGCCATGTTGTGCCAAACACATTTTCTTTGCCAATGGAAGCTTTTCTTTTATTTCTGTCCAAATCATATTTTAATGCTTAATCTGATAGGGGCAACAAAGAAAATAGGAGAGTGTGGAGAGGAAATAGGAGTCGGAGACACATGGGAATAATATGAGAAAATAGTGTAAGGAAAACAAGACGAAAGCAGGCAACCAGCTGCTACATCTGTAGAGACGTATCAGAAAGTAGAAAGACATATCCAAGTGCCACCGTTGGGAAACCCGGTGGAAAACCGTCAGGAGTCCCTAGTGGGGAAAAAAAACCCCAAAACAACACCACCAGCAGCAGCAAGTGTATAGAAACATAAAAGTGGATAAAGATAAAGGTTTATACCAAAGCCAAACAAAGCAACTGTGTGACAAGCATGTGAGTGAGTGAATGAATATGAGAGTGTGTGTCATGACCGAATGCCTGACTCTAGTGCGGGCACAAATCACTAGCCAGACGGAGTGAAGATGAGAGTTATATTTTCGCTCAGGGAGATGACCGGCGTGGAGATGTGAGAACGGGGGCAGTAAGCGATAGGACGAAGGTCGATCTTAATCTAGACAGGTGATGGAGGGTGGACGGGCAGGCGAATAATCCAGGGAGGAATCCAGAAACTGCTGGGAGGATTTAGAGGAAAGAGAGGTTTCTCTCTGGACGAAGATATTCTGTGGAGCTGGTAAGTTACTAACTGCATGGAAATGAACCAACTGGCGTGAGCCTCGGGGAACTGGTCCCTCTAAATATTGCCTCTTTATTGCAGCAATTGGAAACCGCTGGATTTGCTCTGCTTGAACGCACCCTGGGAAGGAGAAAGTTAGGAGGCACTCGGGGTTAATGCAGGCCACCCAGTGGCCCCAACAGTGTGTGTCTGTGTGCGCATGCATAATGTATTGCATTGTTTGAATGGTAAGATCTATTGCCCATCCAATAGAGCCACCCAGGAACATGGCAGAGGCCTTGCCGGACACAGGAGGACTGGGCAGCTCGCAGGAAAGTGCCTCAGGAATCAAGATGATGTAGTGAGCGGCAAAAAGAAGCAAGTTCTTTTTTCAAGTTTAAAAAAAAAAAAAACAGCTCTGTTGCTGCTACAGATGGCTTTGAAGCACGTTTTATTCTCCCCCATAGACTTTAAAATATTGAACACAACAACAAAATTGTTTTCCTTTTTTTTTGCTGAGCAAGGAACATATAAAAGAAATACATAATTTAAAAATCCGTCTTGTACATCTAGTCAAAGTTTTCTTTAGTTTGGTGGATGGAGGAATAAAGTCCTCACACCTATTATTGCAGAGAAGTATCTCTGCAAGCAGAGTCCACAAACAAATGAGAGTCATTATGTGTGATGGATGCGAGCAGACGACAGCTAATCTGAGTCAACACCAGTAGACTAAAAAGTCAAATATTTGGAGGCGAGTATAAAAACTATATCATTAATAATTTAGAATGATTCGTCATACAGCATGTTCAGTATTGGGGAAAAGAATTCTTGAGAATATGAGTAATTGCATTCATATCCTCAATTATATTAAAGCATAGAATGGAGGCCTGTTGACAGTGTGCATCAGACACAGCAGACAGTAAAGCTGATGTGGGGACTTGAATTAGTTTTTCTCACATCTTACATCCTAAATGGTATCTTTCTTTGGAAAAAGTAAAACGCCACGCAGCAAGTCTTAAATTTTTATGCCAATCTAATTCACAAGAGAAGAAACACACAGTGGTTAGATGGTTCAATGCCAGCAAGACAGTCAGACAGGCCTGTATTTAATTAATGAATTTCCCATTCTTCCCAGTTCAAACTGGATAAGTGTTATCAGAGTACGTCATGCTTAAAGCCTTCGTTGTAGTGGCAACTGCTCAGACCTTTCTCCAGCTGGTTAGTGTATCTTGGGGCAGAAACGTAAGAAGCGATAACCATCAAAGCACTGAACAAGATCTGAACTGACATGGTAAAGTCGTACATACATTCTTACAACATAGTTGGCATATTTTGACTGTCAAACCCTTTCAGAGCTACACATAGATTTTGTTTTATTCTATTTAATTTATCCTATTTCATTTTCAAAGTGGAAAAGAAGGATGTTCTCCAAAAGCTGCATGAGTACATCATGCTGTTCGACCTCTTGGGATAGGAGGTTTTAAAAGGTTTTTAAAGCCTCACATCTAGGATTTATCTCTGTTGCGGAACAATGAACAAATCCTCACAACTCATGCTGTTATGGGAGGGCTTTGTAGAAATGCAAATTCCATCCAATGCACACATATAGTTTAGATTTAATGAAGGCTCGTGAGCATGTTTCTTAGGTAGTACAGCATGGTCTTACATATAGTTTTAAGTTACACATATAAACATATGGACAATAGCAAGTAGTTTCACTGTCTAGAGCATTAACCGAGCAGAGTACAGTTAATTCATAAACCTGGATAAATATAAATAGAGGGCAAAGGAACTGTGGGTACTAGGTGCACGGTAGTCTTAAATTGAGGCATCACCATTCAGAGTTGTATGTCTGACGCGGCACACACTGATAATGTGAAGGTTATCTGCAAGGACTAACGTTTCGGGTTATTTTTTTAGATAAAGTCTCGGTAGTAAAGGGAATGGGGAAAACGTATTTTCATTTGGACTTCATCAAGTAATGACCTTCAGTAAACACAAGTCGATTTTGTAGCTGATTGTAAATCAGCTGTTGAGAAATAGCACGGGGAGTCAGGGCCATCTGTTTCCTGGAGCTAAACAACAGATTTCTCCAAATTTAGTGTAAGTTGTTTTCATGGGTGCAGACTTTCAATTAACCAGACTTACCTATTAAAAGGTCTAAATCAGAAAGACTGGCACAATATTATAGAAAATTAGAGATAAGAGCAAAGCTAATTATACTGACCGAACATCCATGACCAGATGGTATGAGTACAGGAAAAACCAACAAAGTTAACCTTTCTGAAAGCAACCTGACTAATTTCAGGTGGATGGAGGAATTATCTGATAATCGCAGAAAAAAGAAGAATGGATAAGCGAACAAAATGACATATATTAATCTAATTAAATCCTTATCTTGCTGGATCATCATAGTGTCAGAATGCTTTGTAGTCTAATTACTGAACCAAGGAAACGGTTTTAGGAGAGATTTAGTGTCAGGGAGAGTCAGCAGATAAGTGCTTTGTGAAGCTGTACGACAGTATGAACCAAATTCTTAGGCATTTCTGAAGGCATTGCAAGCTTGATAATTACTGCCTACTTCATCATCTTTAATGTAATGTGTGAGCAAAACATAGTGGGACTTGATAAAGAGTGAAAATGCAATCACTTTACTACTTACTATTTATCAGATTTCCTTTGGCAAGCTGGAATGTCTAAACAAATTGGTAAAGTGGTTGGCATTTCCATCAGTCCCATCAGAAATAATCAAGTAAAAGAGAGACATACTGAGAGTATCTCAAAAGCATTTGATGATTATTTAAGAACTCTTTTGTTACACACTAGCCATTTTTAACTCTGCCATTGATGGAAAGGCCCAATCGACATTTTTAACATAAGTCTGTTGATGTGTGTGCACACACCCTGTCATGACCATCTGTTTTCATCATAATTCCGGCAATTTAGGCTTCAGTTAATTTATTACTGGGACAGCCAGAGCCGCTCTGAGCATATAGTAGGGCCATCAAGCACGTATCCTCAGACTTACACAGCTTGCAGACTCTTCTGTCTGAGGTGGTCGGTTTTTTCCCCCCTCCATACAGAAAACCAAAATAGATTTTGATACAATATACTTTTCCAGGCAGTTATTTTCATCTGAAAAATGAACTGACCTTTATAAGTATAAAGCATAAATATTCAAATGTCTCTGAATGAAAAGAAAGTGTTTTTTTTATAACCAGTGAGGAGTTTTTTCATTGAAATACCTCAACTCTCACCCAAAAGCTACAAAAAACTTAAAGCATTCTTCCCTACTGCTGCCGTTCTTACATGCACTTTTCTTCCTTTCTGAGGACAAAGGGAAAGTTCAATATTAGCTTGGAGATTTTAAACTGGAGAGGAGAAATGGGCATTTTGTGAAATGGTCCATTACCATCAGTCAAAGAGACACTAGTACTGTCATTAAAGGAAAACTGGCAAATTCCAGCTCTGTCTTCTGAGGATGTCTCATTAAAATCCTCTTATCTGGGTGAATGGTTTTGGCTGCAGTGGAGCAGCGGCTCACATGATAATGACTTTAGTGACATTGCAGCCATTCTCTGCATATTATGATGTCTATTTGCGATGTGACTTAAAGATCTTTTGGTATTCAGCCTGATGAGCT
>CAJRST010008890.1:6481883-6606655 GCA_907169785.1 Menidia menidia | reverse complement strand
GGGTTCTTCCTCCCAGCTGTTTTTCTACTTGGCACAAAAAAGCACATTGACCCATTTTTTTCATACTTCATACAACGTAACTGTTTGGCATTCTTTTTAAAGGACTCTACCCACACTAAACAGTCCTGTCACTGTGTGTTGATTATTCACATGCATAATCCTCCAGCAGTTTGCACGTCCTCCCTGTGTCTGCGTGGGTTCTCTCCGGCGACTCTGTTTGGCCAATTAAACACTCCCAATTGCCTCTGGGAGTGATTGTAAGTGTGTGTGATTGTTTGTCTTTGTGTGGCCGCGAATGGACTGGAGTCCTGTTCAGGTCGGTGAAGTTGTTGAAAAGGTTATGAGTCGGATGGCCAAAATACATAATGAATGTTATTTTACTTTGTGCTACTAAATCCCTATCGCTGGATTATTGGAAATGCATTTGAAAAGTATGTTGGTATACAAAATTATGTCTGCCTCTTTAAAGAGCTGAGCCAGAAATGACAATGGCATCAAGCTCCTACACATTGATGAGCTACAGTGTTGCAGGGCCTGACGTGCTTTAGCAGAAGATGATGAAATAAACTCTTGAGTTAAATACAATATTGGTATGTCACCCTTGAATAAGGTGTTATATTGCTTCTGACACCATTTAAATAATTCACACACAAATGTAATTTCTCTTATGCTTTGGGTAACATCCATCATAATGTCAGCACCACCCTTGCTTTCCACATCACTCAATAATTTCTGCCCAGTGAAACAGCTTCTGGTTACTCCAATAATTCATCTTGTTCATTCTGGCCTTGAAGAGATTTCTTCATTCAATTCCAATGCAAGAAACGGGGCACAAGTTCTCAGCTACAATGCTTTTTAAAGGTCAGGGGGAAATAATGTAAGGCCACAGCAACAAGAACTACAGAAAACTCAACTCAAATAGACAAGCTTATAAAGCTGAGTGTCCTCCAGTATAAAAATACATCCAGCAAAAGAAGCAGGGAAAATGCCAAAAGTATTGGAAAACTAGTTTCTATGTAACAAATGTCTAATTCTGATTCATGATATTTCCTATTATATGTGGCTAGACTGTGGAATACATTTTTGCACCAATGATGGAGTCTGTTAGAAGAAGGTGTCCTAAGAGCCTGGGTGAGGGCAGCTGGACTTCTTCTCAGTTCTTGAAAATATTTCACCTCTTATCTGAAACTTTTCTTCAGTTCTAAACTGCATTGAGGAGAGTATCATCTTATAAGCAGAGAGGGTTTTGGTCAGAACCACTCGGTCATTCTCACAGTGTAATTTCCCAAAGAACCAAGAAGTCCAGTTACCTTTACTCAAGCTCTTAGGATAGCCATGACCGGTCTTAACACACGACACAAAACAAAACTGTGCTTACATATAAATTTGACATTTCGTTCTGCACACTTGGAGTTTGGAGTCACTGTTAAATTTACTGTTGCATAGTCGATTGACAATAAAGTTCACTTTGACTTTGAAATCAGCAGAATGAGTTGGAAGTAAGAGCATAAACCCTTATTTGGCTTTGTTACAATAACTAAAGGACATTTTTATGCTAATCTTTGGTGTAGTCATCTTTATAAATAGTGCTTTAAAAAATGTCAATAATATAAAAACAAAGCCAAACTTTTCCTCCAGTGTATTTATTAAACAACACTTACGTACAAATATATCAATCACAAGACATAAAATAGTACATCTCAACATGGTGTAAATGGCTTTGGGTGCATCTCATACAAATATCCAAACTCCACAATGATTATGTATTATCACGATTTCGAGTAAACATACGGTAGAAATTCAAGCATTTGTATTTGTTTTGAAATAAAAAGTGTAATTTTGATTGCTTGTGGTTGCTGTACTAAGTCATCCATTAATTTACACATTTTAACATGGTTTTGTTACAACTAAGGTCCAACGGCAGCTGTGTGGACCTGTTCATTTAGGCTTCAAAGCTGTCAGATTCAAAGTACAATCATGCAAATCCCTGAGAGGTTATCAACACTTCTTAAGCAGCCAGTCCTCGTCCCCTTGCCAAAGACAGTCCTGTGGTATTTTTTGGGGACTGTTATGAGAGGGGAAAAAAAGCCTTAATTTCTCAGGCCTGCCTCTGGTCATAGGCAGTCCCTGCACAGTGCCACCTGTCCTTTTCGGTAGTCCCGGCAGGGACAAAGGCGCTGGTATTTGGCGCTGGAGCCAGCGCAGCTGAACAGCAGCGGGTCCCGCTGGAGGCCACACTCGGCATGATCAGCTGAGAAGGCAGGGAAGAGGTGATTCATCTCTGACTCCAATCCCTCGCACTGGAGGTCCAGCCTGGGTGCAAACAGTGGAAGATGAGCACACATTTAACAACAAAGTAAGTAGAAAAATCCACTTGGACATTTAGTACTAATGTCAGCACAAAGGCCTCAGGGTATCGATGGTTATTCAACAAGTAATATACTCATTATTAATGCAACAGAGTTGGCTTTTAAACCTCTCGGAGGGAAGACTGATTGTAACCCCTGGAAAGAGTCAACCAGTGGCTTCTTCCTTAGTTTGTGCATTATTTTGCAACTGTAAGTGAAAATGAGATGTGAGGTTTTGAAAAAGTACTGTGAAAGAATGGGCTGTTTTCATGAGTTCAGTGACAAGCATTTTCACAACGTTTCCAATAGGGCATTACATTTCACAGAGACAGGGTAGATGCACACGAGAAATACGCGACACAAGAAAGTAAAGTTTCCACTCTGAATAAATTAGTATTATTTTACATTCAAGATTTGTCTGGTAAGTTTTCTATCTTTCACCATGAATATGTATGAATAAGTAGACATTATGTATGAAAGCATCAGTTTTAAGATAAAACTTTCAGATTTAAAAAAAATCTTTTTGAGTAGCTAGGGAATAGACCGTAAAGGCGGTGGAGAGAGTGGGAAAGGCATGCAGCAAAGCACCCTGGGATGGAGAGTAATCTGTGTCAGGGAGCTACACCCTCTGTTCATGGTCCGCTTAACCATTTGAGCTATGTAGGAGCAATGGGAGAAAAGGAACAAGTAAAAGGTACCAAGTGTGCTGGACCGATTGTTCTTATTTTAAATGATCCAAAAGAGAAGTTTCTTACTTGCTAAAGGCCTCCTTAATGTTGATGAAACGGTAAAAGGCAGGTTCACAGATCAGTCCTTCGCTCTGGCACGCCTCCACGCAAGACCGGCCCGGCTGAGATGTTAAGAGCCGCAATGCAGTGAGAGGAGGCCACGATGAGAAGGAGCTGGCGTTGGAAGCCCAGGATAAGATCCGGGAGTTAGGGAGGGGGATGAACGGGCTTCTGAGTGACTGCCGCGACAAGTTTGCTGGGGGGAAAGGAACCTCAGGAGAGCAAAAGTCCTGCAGGTGTGAAAATCAGTCATATTTTCAGTTTTGTATCCTCACAATGGAGCAGTGACACCTTCTTCATAAAGCTGAGCATGAAATACAGCTCAGAATAGCTCTGACACTATTAAAAACAAAACAGAAAAAACAATAAAACCAGTTTGTTGAATTTTTCTAAAAAAAGGACAAACAAACAAACTATGTTCGAGTGATTTGCTGACGACCAGTTACCTTCTATATTCTGTTTTCCGGACACTGGGATTACGCAAACGTGTTTATCAGACCTAACAACTCCACATCAGCTCTCTGGAAAATGATATGGATGCATAGACGTCGTCCAGTAACAAATACGATGTAGAGGTAGAATTTGGCTCTGGTGAGAGCCCTGATTAGATCCCCCTCCCCTTCCAGCTGGGGCTATTCATAAAATCCAGGTAATAACATTTCTGTGACATGTCCCTCTGGCCTCAAGACCAGTTTATTAAACAGGCTCCTTGTGCCCGCAGGCAATAACCAAGCTTCCAATCTCCCCACCTCTGCTGCACTTCCTCTCCTAAACACAAACAACATTCTTGATCTCTCTCTTGCTCGCTCATACACACATACACACATACACATACACACACACACACACACTTATGCATAGACAAAGGCAGACAAAGCTCATCAAGAAAAACAAAAACAAATAAAAAGCATCAAAGTGAAGAGTGCATGCCTGATGAACGGTTTAATTATGCACAACTGCTCTCCGTATTTCCCATTTGAATGCAGAGGTAGGAAATATATAAGATTCTTGAACCAAAATAAATCTTTTATGTGAT
Source organism: Menidia menidia (assembly GCA_907169785.1). NCBI lineage: Eukaryota > Metazoa > Chordata > Actinopteri > Atheriniformes > Atherinopsidae > Menidia > Menidia menidia. Next base: position 6,602,483 of record CAJRST010008890.1, on the reverse strand, counting down.
TCTTTCCCCTCTTTATTGGTAATTGTTTTCCTTGCTGCTACTAAAGTTCTTCATATTCTGGATATCATTATCTGACTATCGCAACTTAAAAGCGGTTCTTCTTGGAGGCTGCGGTTGGTAGTAATCATAGCGGGAAAACCTCAAACTCTCCACACAGGAGGGAGGTGAAAATATGAGATTTCATTTTATTATATGCATTCGGATTCATTAGCAAGACCAGCACTTTCATTTATCTTTTCTTTCATCTATTAAATCCAAGACAGTTTTGGAACTTTTATCTACAAGTTTGGTAAATCGGAGCTTTAATGAACTGTATTCTCAATGTACACTGCACAGTCCTTGTGGGTTATTTGAATACATCAACTAACAACAAACACATAGTAAACAGACAAATAAAGTGAAAACCCGAATATAAATACGAAAGTGCAACTGAAAGCATTTAATTTGCTCTGTGGACTTTGGCAGCTATGGTATTTACTTCTTGCCACAAATGGGTTCAGAGACAGACTTAGACGTGTGCTTAGAGTGAAATGAATGAGACATTAAGTAGTGTTGTTGTACAGCAGGGACAGCCTATTAAGAAGAGGAAAACAGTTCATGCTCAGACCTCATTTTCTCAGAGCAAAAAGCACAAAAGCACAGCACAAAATCAAAAATGACAAACATTAGAATACAAAGAGAAAAGTGGGGACTAATTCAACATGGATAAGAATAAAAATAGAAACAGTTTAGAAATAATCATTTCAATTTTGTCATTTGTTTATACGTTTCTATTATTTTCTCCCATTTTCAATTTAATATATACGTTTCTGTATTTCTTTTATCATTATTTTACAGATTTAATCTTTATCGTAAAACTCCTGTCATTAGTTCCATTTACAGAGTAAGTGTTCTCATCCAAAAACACAGGTTTTATCAGATAAATCACAGAAAAAACTGAAAAACCTTCATTAACAGCTTTTCATTATTTATTAATCTGTGTTTGAAAATTCCTGAAAGGCTTAATCTTTGAGGCATTTTGAATATTTTACAGTAGAGTCCAACAAGAGACCAAGTCTTTTGGATATCAGTCAAATGGATGGTTTTGATAAACGCCATCTAATGCATTAAATGTGCTTTTCATTAAATATGCTTTTCTCAGATACATTTTCAGGGAAAAATAGGCCATCAGACTATTTAGCATAACAGGAACAGGGGGAGGAGCCCTGTCAGTGAACAGAGGAGAGTGGAAGTCATAGTGTGAGATAACAAGGATGATACTTTCAGACAGAAAGTGGAAAAAAAGAAGCTAAAATATGCGTGCAAAGTTAGAAAATAAAACTGGAAAAAGTTTAAAGCTGGGGAAGAGAAAGTTTAGAGCTGTGGAACAGAAAGTACGCTGGACCATCTGATTGGGAGTCTATCCTTGAACACACCAGGTGACAAGTCACAGTCAGAGTCAGTCACGGCTCAGACAGTGCTTTTTTCCACACGGGGAGAGATATGGAGGCTAACACAACGCTTTAACCTGAGGCTGTCAAATAATGCGGCAACATTTACGTCGCGACTGAAGTTTCAAAGGACGACATCAATATGAAAACATGATGCATGTAGATGAGGAGGTTTTTTTCCTTTTTAGCTCACTTTCTGTCGTGCTATTTCCGCACCAGGAATACTAATTACAGCAGAGCAGCTTTCTGTCACTAATGAAGTCCTATTTTTAATGCGAGCAAAAGAGATCTGACTTTTGCATGTTATAAGAAGAAGCATGGGTAGACATAATAGAAATCATACTATATAAATTGTGCCGCTTTGGAGAGGACGCCATTTATTTATTGAAGTATATTCTACATGACAAAGTTGACTAAAGGTTGCACCATGTGTCAGCAATATCAACTCTTGCTTTACAGTGCACCTTTTAGGAAAATTATTAGACTTTGGAGCTTGAATTTGTTTGAGTATTCACTCAGGAATGATTTGCTCAGACACCCATCATCTGGGTGTCTGAGACAAGGTTTGATTTACTATTTTTAATATATTTCTGTCAGTCAAATTTGTTTTTGACTTTCAAAAAGTCTAACTTTGGTGTGACAAAACTTTTTTTCTGGTGAGGCCATCTTGTGAGATTTCACTTTTCAGGGCTGTGACTTAAGAGTTCAAATCGTTGGGATCCAAATTTATACAAAGAGCCCACACATTGTGAAAACACACAAACATGAGACAAAAGTGCTTTGTTTGTCTTCTATAGTAGTGCCCAATAAAGCTTTTAAAAAGTGTTTTTGGGGTAGGAAGGTGACTAATGGGAGACTTTTTCTATAGCACGATAAGCTAGCTGTTTGGCTTATTTTGCCATCTCAGTCTCCCTTTTGGTTCATTCATTCATGATGCTACTGAACCAGGCAGACAGCTTCCTTTCACTGACCGGTGAGAGGCTCATTCAACAAGCTGATGTTGACAGAGCCAAACAACGGTGATGGTGGGCATACACCGAAAATACAAGCGAGAAAAACATTCACTAATGCTTGAATGCTTTTTGTAAAGGGTCCCAAAGGGCTTTTCTGAAGACTCCACGGAGCTGATGAGGTACACCGTGTGGAAAGAAATAACAAAGGGCTTGAGAGGGAGGGTGAAGGGAGATGTCTCTTCTAAACTGTAAAACCTTCATTAGACTGGGGAAATGGCCTCGGCTGTCACCTATCTAACACTTATATTGCAGTCTTTACCCTTCTCCCCTGGCGGCTTCACAGCCATTTGCGCCTTGAATCATCTGACATCCCAAACTAGTAACAACCTCTGCTTTAGAAATTCAATCTAAATCCACTTATCACCACACAATTAACAAAAGCAAAAAGCAAAAATGCAACCAACAACTTAGGTGATAAGACTTCAGCTGGGGGCATGAGCAAATTAATGAGCTGAATATGCTGACTGACCCAAAACAGCCAACAAATGCATCAGTCCAAATAGGACCTGCGAAGACGGGAAATGCTTAGGAAACTATTAAATGAAAATAAAGAGGATGGCTCAGGAACAGAGATCCAATATACAACAGTTCAAGCCTTTCAGGAAAACCAATTGACTCCTGTTGACAAAAGAGCTGAACTTCCAATAAGCTCTCGCCTCGAGAGGCAAAATGCATAAACTCATCATTTGTACTCCCGGCTAGTGCTTTAACGTAAAACATAAAACTTAGTTTATTAATTAGACGTGTAGATATATATACTTTAAATGTGCATATACCACAAGAGCCGTAAAAAACGAAGATTGAGAAATGACCAGAAAAGCTCTGTTTAAATTCACTCATTATATATCACTCGAATTGTGTGTGTGACAGTTAACTTTAAATCTGGATCATTAAAAAGGCTTTCAACACTTTTCATCTTTCTTCCTTGGCCTGCGACAGTGGTTTTCATGAATATAGTGGTCAGGCAGAGCAGAGCAGCTCCGCAGGATGGTTCTGTCAAAGGCCAACCCACATAGAGTTCAAAATGAGAAAAGAAATGGCCTATTATGAGCTGGTTGCATGAAGGGTGCACATCAATCTTTTTGAAAAGCATTATTTGGGGATCTACTGGATGTTGAGGAAAAAAATTAAGAGATGGGTTCCCAATGTTGAAAACAAAACAAAAAAAATTAGTTCATTGTGTGTGAAACACAACGTCAATAAACTAAGCTCAAAACTCACATGCTATGAGCTATGCTTTTTTCTTTTGCTATAATTTAATAGGAGTTCATTAATCTTGTGAGGTTACTAAGAAGTGATTGCTTAAGTAATAAATGAATGCCCTGCAGTGGTATAATATTACCACAGATTTCGAAAGCTGATAAACATTAGAAAGGTGATAAAGGTAAAATTGAATCTTGGGACCAGTATGCCAGGAAGAAAGATAGTTTTTTGTCACAGGGTTAAAGAAGTCCACTTCTCCCAATGCCAAATTTGACCAATTAGAGTAAATTTTTTCCTGTTGGAGCAGAACATCCAGAGTGATAGTTGGGGTAATTCTGCTGGTAAACACACTGACAAATAGACAATTACGGACTTTTGCGTAGTTGGTTGAGTTATGATCATTGCCCAGTGATACCCACCTGATACTGAATGTAAGCATGAACTCTCTCAAGCATTCCCTCGCAGGTGTACTCGTACGGCAGGAAGGGCTCCACCTGTGAACACAGATGTGCACACAGATGAAGAAGTAAAAGAAGACAGTGTGTGTGAGCCTTTGACCGACGTAACGAAGCCTATGTAATTACAGGACCTAAGGAACTGATTTATCTAAGCTGACATATTCATTAACGTAATTGTGGAAGGCTTATATCATGCCACAAGTTTCCCATTAAAATCAATGACCTAATACATCACAGGTGACAGCGATGAAAATGGACTCAATCATTTTTTGCGACGACTGCGTCGATGCATCAAAAAATGGATTCCGCTGACAGCAAACGACAGGTCGTCCAGCAGAGAGAAGGACATCGGGGTGGAATTTGGGTCCTTCAAGTGTAACTATCAGTTTTAGTGTTGAAGCCTGTCAGTCTTGATCGGCAAAAAATGGCTCAACAGTCAATAAGAAAAGCAATGACCGATCACCACTTGTTTTTTTTTGTTTTGTTTTTCCGTATCATACAATGCAAGCAGGCTTAGACTGAGAGCAGGGGAGAAGTAGTTGTTATGGGAAAAGGACTGTATGCCTTCAGAGATAGGAACCTATTCATCACCACACTTTTATACTAATTGTGGTTTCATATCAATAGTAATTATGAGACATATTTTCAGACGGAATCCATTCTGCCGGGATCCCCAGTGCCGGCCCCCTCCTGAGAGATGTCCCATGATAGCTAAACTGAGAATTCACTGTTTACCATGGGGCCACGAAAGCACTCAGGTTTTTAAATTGATAAATGGTTCCTTTTAGTGTTGTGCTCCTTTCAGCACTCTCTTATTACTTTATTTCATCCGAGTTTAATGAAATGTATCTGGCATTTCATCAGCTATTCTGCAATGCAATTTGCCTTTTGGGCATCTTTACATAATAGAGTTTAAGTAAGAGAGAAAGAAAGAAAAAAAAGCATTGTTTCAGAGAGGGTGATCTGAATTCAGCAGCACAAAACATAGCTTGAATGATTGTACAATTTATCTACCAAACTGCCTGCCTTAATGTGCCTCAAAAATATCCGAGCGACATTTGCAATTCCATTCTGTAACTGATTACATACAGTTTTGTTGATGGAACATAGAGAATATCACGGAGAAGATAGATATTTTAGGAGGACTTCATAGAGAAGATTTTGCCGGTGAGAAATGGGCTGCAAATTTGTTAGTGAACAGGTAATTGAACAGAGTAAGAGAAAGTTTGGCTTAAAAAGTGATGAGATGGCATGTGTTCTCCAGAAGTAAACTCCTGGAATGTTACTTGCACCATAAGCTCTGCTTTACAAGATCTGATCAATATACGACTTTTTATCATTTATTTAACACTGGTCCTTATTAATACATAGAACTCGTACATAAGACAGTCACTTGAAGGAGAGTGTGAAACCCCTTTCAATTACTCAGAAAAGTACATTTTTGGGAATCTCAGCTAAAGGAAAGCATCATGTGGTTTGTACAATGCTTTAATGTGACCCAGCTCACTTTGTGATGATTTATTTCATTTTTAATAGATGAGGTCGCATTTACTTATTTTTTTGGACACTACAATTTTGCATTTTGATGTACAAACTTTATTGAGTGATGATTATCTACATATTTAAGTTACCCATTCAAACCTACTTTCATGTTGGTGAATTTACCTCAGAAATTCCATGTGCCACCAACAGTTTCACAGTTCAGTTCGACACCCAGAGGAGCAGGAGAGAACAGCTTGCCTGGCTCTGCCCAATGGCAGCACAGTCCAACCAACATCTCGCTTAAAGTTTATTAATCAACATGCTTGGCTAAAAAACTAAAATGTTAGAAAGCTCCTGTTGCTGGGCAACTGAAACTTGAGGACTTCACTTCTTCAGGCCAATAAATGGCCCAGTGTGTAGCCCCATTACGAAAAGCATGTAGAATATAAACACCATGTGACAGATGAGCCTGAAAAGTGTTAGTCTTCTAAGTCTTTGTGCAAGGCTAAACTGACAGATGCTGGTGGGAACTTCTTATTCATCACCCAGATGCTAACATTTACTGAAGACTGAATCCCACACAACAGCAAAATGAGATCTTTTATAAATGTTTAATTCGTTCAGCAGTTCTTATCTGTCGAGCAGAAATCAGGTCTACTGATTTTTAATGAGTGTAGTCACCTCATTCCTCACGGAAAAAAGATGACACACGTTCATCCAGTTATTTTTTTTTAAATAATCCCTCATTGGTTCTCCATTACGCTCAAAAGAACAACGTAGCTCAAGGGGTATGATGGGTCCCGTTTCACCAGGCTTTGGTTACACATTTAAGACATTTTTCTATGTCTTAACTGGTTTTTAATTACGCCTGTATCACCAGGAAGCACACGGTCCATGGGGCCCACCTGGCAGGTAGAGGCACACATGCATGTTGGAGCGACAGCAGCTTTGGCAGCAACTGTGTTGTTGTGGTGACATATTGAGAACACTGTGATTGATTAATACAAAGTGCTACAAACGGCGCTCGCTGCCTGAGGGGCTAGCCTCTGGAAAGCTGCCTTGTAAAACCAGGTGTGGGCACATTATACCTACTGAGCCACTCAATATCTCAAGCAATTAAGAGCGTGCGGAGCAGAGAGGATGCCAGCTAAGCATTTTGCTGTAATGTCAGCGCCCATGATTAAGGGCTCTATTAAAGGCTGCGGACTTCAAAAGTGGGTCAAATGCTCTCACCCATGCTAATATGCAGCAGTGTGCAGTTTAGCAGACTATGCCTTCACGAGAACCTTATTTAGTTGGATGAGAGGTGCTATATTCGGATGCAAACACCATAAGAAAAAAAAAACGTACATTGATCTCCATGATCTCACGGATGGCTGCTTCTAACTCCTCAGAGTTATTGAAGTTGATGGTGATGACGTGTGGCCTGCCAATATACTGTTCTGCATAGGGATGCTGAGAAGATACCTGGAGGAAGCATAAATACAGTATGATCACAATCAAGGTCTTTTCAAAACACTGAGATCAGAAAGATGAGAAAAAGGAAAGTTTCAGGGGATCTTATTTGCACTGCATAGATTTATCATGAATCCTAAAGCGAGCATGTACCTTCCTGGAGGTCGGCTTGCCTCTGAAGAACTCATGATTGAGGGAGCTGTGCGGGGGGTTAAACTTGGGCTGAAGAAATATGCAGCCATTAGCTATGGCCTCTAAGGGAGCAGGACCCTCATATGGGAAGCCAAATCCAATGAATAGCTTGCGAAAAAAAAGAGAAACAACAGCAGAATGTAAGTTTTTTCCCTGAGTTAATCTTATCCAGGTCAGCATATGCATAAGAAAGCGTACCGCTACACAAGCACTACCGCCACAATGCAGATCATTATGATAAAGAAATTGTCTATGCAAGCATGTGAACAGAAGCTCATTTAATAAAGACCCACCTTGGCTTTTCTGAGGAGCTGCTGCAGCTCCTGCTGAGGCAACAAGCCATGGTTTTTAACAAAGGCAGGGACCTCCGGGGGACGCTGGGTCTCAAAGTACACTGTCCCATGGATCTCCATGTAGCGATGCAGAACCGTCAGAAAGTTTTCTTTACCCTATAAGAAATATATGATGCATGCAGTTACCAGTAACTTCATAGCAGCTTTTATAAATTATTTTCATGCAAATATTACAGTAAAGATGGGGAAGTTTTTTTTTTTGTAATTTAAGCTTCAGTTTAGAATATTTTTATTGACCAGGCATAAATCAGCCACAAAATGAAATCAACTTAATTTTTTTTCAAATGCTCTTTTTGAAGAATTGAATGGAGAAAAAAAAAGTCTAGTTTTTTTTTTGTTGCTTCTCAAAATTTCACTTCAGATTTATTTTTGAAGAGAATGGAAATCGTTTTCTCACAGGTGTCCTTTTTGCTTAATAATAAAATGAAGGTAGCCGGCATTGCCCGAGCTTCTTGAGATTAATGTTAGAAAATGTCTTTGGGATAAGAAGCTGAATGGAGGCCCCTTCCACATTGAAATATATCTATACATTACATTTACACATTAGGTATTTAAGGTACCTTTATCTAATTTCCTGCATGCCGACTTTGATTTGTTTCCTATGTTTCAATTTCCTAATGTTAACCTTATAAACTGTAAATCACTTGACCCAGTTTGACCAATTAAAGTGCTGAACCTATTCGGCAACATAACACATGTAGCCTCTTTGAAAGGGCAAAGGTTTTGAAGACTGAAATGAGGCAAGCAGAATCAGATCTAATGAGCTGCAGCTATTCTCGCCCTTATAAATAGCAGCCATATAACTAATAACTTCATGGTACCTGTGGAACTGTCCTCTTTTTTTTTTTTTTTTTACAGGCTAGCAGAATGAAATAATTATATGCCCCATGTGTTGCCCTGCGGGGTATATTTGTTTGAAAAAATATTCAGAAAAAGAAAAACCTAAATCTGAATTAATTAGCTCAAGATGTGTTTTCTGGGAATGTTGCAAATTATTCAGTGAGCTATGTCTTCCAGGCATGAATCATTCACGTGTCATCAGGGTGCTTCTACTTGAGTTTTCCATTTTTAAATTATATTGGAAAAATATGATGATGAAATCTCTGTTTTGGGGACTAAATGTGATGGTAATCAGTCACAGCACCCAATTTACTCTTTTGCAAAGCTCAGTCATGGCTTGTGTTCTTGGAGAATCAATAAAACCAATGAATAGCAGGTGTACTTACTTGAAGCTGTGTGGATCCATCAAGACGCGATAAATAAAAAGAGATACGCATGGAAATTAGAAAGAGAAGTGTATCAAGAGACGCAGATATAAACATTTAATTTAAAAAAATTCTGATGGTAACCTTCACATTGGCTATAGATTCTGGTCTGACCCTCTCTTTTTGGAAAGCGCTTTGAGATAACTGTTGTTGTGATTTGGCGCCACATAGATAAAATTGAATTGAACTTTAACGACCTATCCAATCCCCTTCTGAACAGAAATGCAAGACAATGTGGTTCTGAATGGAGGGTTTATTCTCCAACACTATGGCTTCTATACAGAAACCTCTCACAAGCGCTACGCTGCACCTCAGGTTGCTGTGAGAAGCAAAGTGAGAACAAGGTCGCAGCAAGACTCAAGCAGAAACAAACCTTGAGGGATTCTGCAACACACTTCAAAGTTACACCAAGAGTGGGAAATCTTGGCAGACACTTGGATGGAACATTTACTCTGAACAAAAGCAATTGTTCTTTTAGCATCACACTTCCTGGAGGAAGCTGGCCTGTGAAATCCTGCGGGTGTTTCACAGCTAATAAAAGTGATTTTTAGAAGTTTTCCAAACTTTCCATACAAATTTAGAATAGCTTTTGCACATTTAGCTGTGTGGAAATGACTTCACCTTGGAAAACCATTGCACAAGAATTCAGCGAAATTATACATAGCCTATACATTTCTGAACATACACAAAGAAGGTGACAGAAATAAGATACTTGTCAGAAAAGAGTATGAAATGTATAGACATGCTTTGATGTTATACTTACTTTCCACATGCTGGCATCTTTTCCATAGACAACGGCCATATTGTGGACCTTGTTCCTCTGAATATGGAGTCTCTCGGTCTCATTCAGCTCCTCTGCCACAAAACCCATAAAAGAGTTGTCTGGAGTGTGGGCTGCCAAGGACAAGAATTGGCAAAACAGTGTTCAAAATCCATTTAATATGTATGTATGTATGTATGTATATGTAAAGAGATGCCAAAAAAAGGAAGAACATGACAGCTGTGCATGCAGATCATATTTAATAATAGGAACATCGTGGTAATTCCAAAAAAGCTTAATATCTAAGTGTCTTTTTCTTCAAGGTCGAGATGAGTATCTTATTGTTTTTTATGTTCTGATATTTAGAAATGCAACCACAAAGAACAGAGGATGAGATTTGCGGTTATTTGCCGTAACGCACCTTGTGTTCAAGTTTTCAGGAAATGAAACGGCTCTAAATTCTTGCGCACACAAAGAAAATCTATCATAGCACAGATCTGTGAAGTGTGGGAATGGAACGAAACAATGTTTTCAATCAGATTCCAGACCTTGGATAAAAGCTGGCGTCTATCAGGGACAGGCTTTGTGATAACAGTGTTGTGGAAACAGGGTGGAAACCCATTGTCGCTGAATTAATTGGAGACTAGTACAAACATCTGAAGGCTCATCTTCCACTGCTTTCACTGAATCTTTCATGAGTGTGTGTGTGCCTGGTGCTTATGTTTTTTGTGTATTTCTGTGTGTGCACGGCTTATGGTGTTTGGCTAGAAGTAGAAAGCTGCAGGCATCTGTGCTGGCACAGCTGTTCTCTGTGAGCTCTCCGACTGGTGGCTCAAAGCCTGGCCAGTCCCTGCCAGAGGCATTTTTAAACATACGCGGTGTGGTTTTGAGATTTAAGTCGTAAGAGCCAACATAAAATCCGCTCCACAAACAGGTATCGAAACGACCCCTTGATTTTGTGTTCATCTGCAAAATCTGGCCAAAACTGATATTTGGGTTGACAGCTTCCATGAAGAGGCGTTCTGTTACATCCTCAGCCTCAGTTAGGACAAAGCCGACATGTCTGCTTGAAACTCGCAATGAGAGTCCACCTACGGAACATTGTCATGTACTGCTGGCCGTGAAGGTTCCAGTAACCCCAGTTGGTCCTGTAGCCATGAAGAGTCGCATATTCCTCGTGGTTGTAGGCAGGCTCCGTGCCAAAGGTGTCAATCACTCGAATGTGGCACCTGGGTCAAAATAAGAAATGGATCAAGCAAGAATAGCAAATAAATAGAGCCTTGTCATCTAAGATTCATCCCTTGAAGGTGTGCCATAGCCAGAACAGCTACCTCTACCGCATCAGACTGAGAAGAAATAAGCATAAAACTACATAAAGTCAAACATAAAAATGCTCGCTGAAAATAGATCTAAAAGGCGCCCATCTGTGAGTTTCCCAGGGTGGACTGAAAACATAACAATCTTGGATATCGAGAAGCCAACATCTCAGAGAAATCAAAGAACATTTGGTATGGAACATCCAGCAATCAATAAGAAGTACGAAAGAAGCCTTATCAGCATTTAACCAGTTGTAAATATTCATAGTGAAAGTGTAAAAAAAAAAAAGAAGAAGTTAATCAATGAGATCTAATCTGAGAATGTTTATCAAAGCAGTGCATGTGTAATCAGTATCAGGGCTGTGGAGGAAAGTATTGGCCTGTCACTCACTGCCAGCGAATGGCGGTCGATGGGCTGACCTCACGCTACTGCTGAGTGGAATCAGCCCAGGACTTTTCCGCAGTCATGTTTTACAATTTTCAAAGCAGAAGAAGAATCAGGATGAAATATGGCGAAAATCGACCACTTGCTTCTCAGTTATTTAATAAATGAGGCGTTGTTTAATCTTAATGCATCTGGAGCAAAATATGGGATTAAAACAAGCTGCACAAAAAGCCATATTAGTAATATAGCCACTATATTACTGTCCAGATGATCGTTATTTTCTTGACTGCCACGACTTAAATGTTTTTCATACTCTATATATATATTCACTGGCAAGAGTTGCCTGGCGGCTTTGTCCTTTTCCTCTAGATTAAAAAACAGAGGATTTGTTTCTCCTACTCTCCCCCGCTGGAACAGAGGGACAAAAGCTTCATCAGCGGCTGTTAATGTCAGCGCACAGACTCTGCAACTACATACACAGGTTAAAGCACTCCTATTGGTTTAAGCATTTGCAGATGAAATCTGTTTTTTCTTTTAAAAGAAAACGCTTGCACTTCTTCAACACATTCATTTTAGGCAAATGGACCCTGGCCTAGCCGCGTTCAAAGATTTTTTTGGTATTCTGCAAAAATTGTGGATATCTTTTGCCGGTGTCATCAGTCAGTGTGTGAAGAGGCCATTTCTGCTGACACAGCGATCCACACACTGATCCCCAGCTTTTGCCACAGACAGTGAACAAGACGGCCCAGAAATACAGAGAAGGAAACTTTATACAATTGCAATACTTGAAGCTTTATGGCGCATATGAAACATCCACCCATCCGTCTGCTATGCCGCTCATTGCGAGATGGTTCGTGGGACGGAGAGAACAGATCACACTCACTTGTGCTTTCTCAGAGACAGACCCATGTGCTGCTTCATTTGCTGTAAGCCGTGGTAGTCGGTGTAGATGAGGTCAAAGGGCAAAGGTCCCGTCAGGGGGCAGCTTCCTCTTCCTGGAGGGACGCCCAGATACCTGCAAACAAGTTCAGATGTGATGTGAGAACGCACAAGGAAAATCGAAGCCTTCATGAAAGCAGAAGTACTTCTAGCAGAGCTGATCTGGGGCTACTTTGTGGTGACACAGTATAGTCAGACTACTGTTGTTTTCTTGTTTGAATTCACTTATGTGCATTACTTTCCATAACAGTATAATATAAATCATTTGCGGTCATTTATGCTGGAATATTTTATTTATTTCATTTTATTTTTTTGCCCAATCCACATGAAATTGAAAATAAAATATCCCAGAAAGTGCAGGTGAGCGGGACGGTTCAAAGTGTGTGTGCTAATGAGACCTGTCAGGGCATTTGGTGTGGTTGGGGGAGAGCTGAGGGAAAACACAGATCGAGCAAAATCGCATTGTGAAGCATGTCAGCGCACTCAGCAAAATGGCAGAGCTGTTCAACTTCACAATCCAGAATTCAGGGCTGTTGCCTCACAATGGGGAGTCACCCAATTTGTCTGTGTAACTTGTTTGGACTCACACTCAAACAGCACATATAAGCCAGACAGCAGGTTGTTTTACCCACCCCTTTCTACCGTGAGTTAGGGAGATATAAAGAGACGGTTTTCAAGCATTATGTTTGTAGAATCTGAATTTGATGTGATGCCAGCATACACACACACACCACAAACACACACACAATGTGATGCTGGCTTTGTGCGTGGCAGAAACAACGTTTCATGCCTGTGCTGTTCAATTTTACATGAAAAAATCTCAAACAATAATGAGCAACGGAGCCTTAATTTGTGCAGACTGTATTTACATTTCTGCTCTATGTTAAGCGCTTATCGTCTTCCGCGCTGGTTTTAAACAACCTCACTATCAAGAATATTCTGCCTGAAATAAATAAATGAGTCAGATGTAGATGAAACCACAGGGGAGCAGTCAGGAAAATGAGCCTTTACAAAACACATCATACAGGTGATGAAAGTGTCTTGAGCTAACTCTGATCTCTACAAAAACCAAGGTACCAGTCTGATAAAATGCAATGAAATTAAGTTAGTTTATGTACTGATAAGACATGTATTCTTATCATGCACAAAAACAATTAAGCATGCTTTACATAAACCAGGACAGACAAAAAAGCAGCATGAAATATTAAACGAGGCAGGATAAATAAAAACCCGTTACATAATGCAGGGCATTGAACTTTTTTTGTCATGAAATGAAAGAACTTCAAAGAAGGAAATCTATTATCACAGAAAACATTTTAAATGCTCAGACACGCAAAGGAATATAAGTTAAAATCACCAAGCACAATTCCAGCATATTTCCAGTGGCATATTCAAACCTAGTTATCCAGCACCCTGCAGACCTGAGACACATTCCAGATCTGCAGTTAGCCGGACGTTTGTCTCTAGTATTACAGTCTGTTCCGGACTATAGACAGGCAGTTCTCAATAATGGCGTTTACAAGCACGTGAAAAAAAACGAGGAAAAAAAAGAAAAAGCATTCAGGCTTCAGCTGGAGCTGCACCACACAGCTGGAAACAGAAAGAGAGAAAGAAAGAGAGAGGTCGCATGAAAACATTTCAAGCACCCAGCAGGCAGCACGTGATGCAGAAATCACACTGTGGAAATTGGTGCGTTTTTTTTAGAACACGGTGAGAATAGCGATCGAGGCTCCTTGTTGTGTTGATATAAGTACTGCATCAATCAATACGTATCCAGGTCCAGCAGGTACAACAAACTCATCATCACAGCGACAAGAAATGCTCCGAACGCTTACGGCATGCCGGTAAATGGTCTATACCTCTGATATTTTGCATGGGGACGGGGTGATAGAGCTCCAGAAGATGTGTGGAGCGAGTGTTGTTTGCAATGACTCATCCCCCTGCTCTGGAGAGGCTCCAGAACGCTCCAGATTTGGTGTGAATGCAGGCACAGCAGACAACAAGTAGGGCCTCTAATGCATTCCATAGATTTACCTGGAATCCACTAAGAATTTCTGTACTGCATTTCAAATGAGGTGCAATGCTCCGAGTTCCCACACAGCAGGCCAGCAAGAAGAGCACTGAGCAGAGTCAAATCTAAAAAAAATTCAATTACGAAAATATAGATACATATAAATAATAATACAAATGATAAAAAATCTGGTTGTTTTAAAAATTACTTCTTTTTTTTTACTTCAACTTTTGCTGAAAGATGCCAAAACCATTATTTGTTTCTAGTGCTCGGATTTCCATCACAACACAGGTGACATACACTGAAGGTGAGTACTGACTGCCTAACTGTTTTGATCCAAAAGCGATCATCATCTTCAGTTAATCAAAGAAAATCTTACAGCACCCAGTTGTTAACTCAGGTGTTGACTACCAGATGTCTGTTTGAAGAGAGTGCTGAACAGAAATCAATAAATATATGGACAGCGTCCAAAAATGAGAAAAATGTACTTGTTGAGAAGTGGAACCTTGAATATGAATCTCACAGCCACAGAGATCATAATGGTTCCTTCTGAGTTATAATTACTGGCCGCATATCCCCCTGCTTTCACATGTGATCAGAGATGATTAATGGCTGCTCCCCAGGGCTCCGAGAACCAGGATTGATGGACTGTTTGACTCTTCAAATCATCAGTCTGACAAAAACAAATCTGAAGAAGGTAGTGCTTCATCAAAACCCATCAGCAGAAAGTGGATATACAGAAGTGTAAAATTCTCTGTGCGCTGAAGCATGCTTACAGCCCATGATTTCACACTGGGAGTTTCCATGCACAAGAAGGACTAATTGAACCGATGTGCATGCTTGGCCAAGCCAACTGTGACAGCTTTGAACAATAAGGTTCGCACTGGAACACAAACTAACAGGAAAAAATTGAGTTATTTTTCTTTCTTGCTATCCGAGTGTTATTTATAAATGGCGTAAGGCTCTTGCCGTTGTTGTAAATAACATGGAGTGAATATTCACACCAAATGTGAAGAAAATGTTATGTTTTTAAAAGTTAGATCTACACGGCTCATGTCTAAACTGGAAAAGGAGACTTCTGTCAAATAAAGATTATTTGACATGCTCACTGAAGTGGGAAATGTTACAAAACAATCCCGATGAGTTTGTAGTCCACAAATCCACAGGTAGAGCAATGGAATAAAATTCCAGACCATTTTTAGCCTCCTATGGAGTTATACACAAACATCCTTCAAGGTAAGGTGATAAATAGCCTGTGAGTTTCCAAAAGACCCGAGGGTGACCTGAGGATTACCTTGTTATGGTAAATTGTATTTTTATTAGATTTTATTCAATTTTAATTTGTCCTGCATTTTAATAAACAAAACTACAGTAATATGTTGCACTGGGATCTTACTGTGCATTTTTCTCACTTTTGCAAGATCAGCTTGTCTTAACTTTCGGGTCATCTTATCCCGGACTGTCATAACTGTGTCAACTTATCCTACAAGTGACAAATACCAGGGGAACCCAGTTCTGCTGACCATACTCAGAGTCAGACATATGAGAACTGGTGGCGACTGAACTTGTGTGACGCTAACTCCCCGAAGGTGTCTGGGTCAGAAGTTCTCCACACCCATTTCTTTATCTTTGCAAAGCTATTTGAATACAATTTTTATCTCATGCCCGTTCAAAAAAACTACTTCTATCTCTCATTTGTTTCACAACCTAAAAGCCTCACTGAAAATATCTGAAGTTAATATTTATGACTCCACCGCTGAGCAACATTGGTTTATATGGCTGCATGGAGAAAAACCTTAGCCCTCCCAAAAGAATGCAACTGTTTGTGTAACATTTACAAAAGATCATGGCTTTTTGTTGCTGAACAAACCAGTCGTGTTTTTCATGTGGAAGTACAAAGGAGCCATCTCACTAACAAAGTGCATAATCCATAAGTACAGCAAGCATAAAAATAGATGTATTGAAAGTGCCAGCCTTGAAGATGAGATTGATCTAATGGATTAAGAAACCTGAAGGGTTGCCAGGCAGTGCTACCTTTGTGAGCACTATTGGCGTTCAAGTCATAGATCCATGACCTTACGCTCTTTCCTTTGCCATCTGGTCCAGAAACAATCTGACTTTCACACGCACATAAATACCTGCAAAACGAGAGCCTATCGATCCTTGCTTGGACGGTGAATGCATCTAGTCAGCACTACAGCCTTTGGAAAGTGGCACGGCAAACCGTTTCCCTTGAGCAGGAGGGGCAAAAGTGGATAATGAGCTAAAGTCTGCGCCAGCGGTGCTTCAAGCAGCGGTCTCATCAGTCAAAAGATCCAAACAGGACAATTCAGCGCTCACACAAACGCGACGTTTTACAGGGGCTGCAATTTTGGTGTGCATGCAGCAGCTTCCGATTGACAGGAACCTGACCTCAGCAAGTTTAGAAGAATGCAAGGCTCATTCCTGCTAAGCAGATTACAGAATGCTTTACAGACCTTAGAAAGAAATGATTACATCAAAAAGGGCTAAGTTACAAAAAAATGCAAATAGCAACAGAACTGAAGGGTGACTAGGAACATACAGGTCTACACAAAAATGTCAACAGACATCTACTTTTATCCAATAGTTGATATTTTTCAACTGTCAGTTTTTCTGCTTGCAAGTGGATACATACAGAGTCTGAATTCTCATGGTGTCAAAGCTCTTGATAGTCACTCCTAATCACATGTGTTACTGGCAAGTTTTGTCATACACTGAGATGTATGAGTGCCACGCTTCTCTCTGGTTACACTTATCAGAGCTTTGCGTGCATTTTTCATGGGCAGCATTTCAGAGTTGGAGTTTAGATCTGAGTTATGGCCCGTGGTGGCTTTCAGAGTTTAACGCTGACGTACATTAATATAAGAGCAGATGTATCACAGTGGCTGTGAGCAGAACGTGCCTCGGCTCCTCACAGATCGGCTGCAGCCGCTGCTGCTCCAAGCTTTAATTGGATATATGCAAATCCAGAGAAACTTTAAGAGAAGAGTAAAGGGATTAAAGTGAATTAAGGAGCCAGGAGTGTGGAAACATAAGTGCCCTCATGCACACATACAGTATGCATACACATAAAGACACCCACAACTCTCTTTATCTCCCCTCAACATTCGCCAGTAAACGCATGAGATTAAAGGGATAAGGCTGGCCTTGTTTTTTTATCTTTTTATCATTATCAGCTAATCCTGTACAAAGACTGAAACTAGTGATGAATGTATACCTCACAGCAGAACAGTCTGTTCAGACTCAGTCTGCTGGAGCAAATTTTTCGATGCTGCACAATTTAACACTGGAATTCATCAAAATAAGCCATGATATTGCACTTAGCTGATATTCTGCTTCGTGGTGACTTCTCTCTGCAGTTTAACTCGTCAAAATGTCTCGATACCAAGATACTCTTCAAATCTTGTTTCAATATGCCACATGAGGCGCTCATCCCAGTATCACTATCATACATTTTGTACCTTGTCAATTTTAAGGTTTTATGTATCAGTTTTAAACAAAAAAAGACTAAGCCTTACATACGATTCCCAGTATGTGAATTTCTATACAGAGGCAACAATGCAGACACCTACATCTGGCTGCTCTTGTCCCTCTGGACTCATATTGGTCCTCTGACACTATGAAGAAAAACATTTTTATAAGCTGGAGAGGACATTATGTTTTTTTCTCCTGATTTTTTCCCTCCGTTCGAGCGAGTATCTATTAATTCAAGTTTTTATTTGATGTAACCGACCCACATTAAATTGACAATGTCCCGTAAAAAGACAATGCTAGCATATTTCATGCTGTTAAAGAGATCTCCACTGCAAACAGGTTCCAGGTTCAGCCACTCGCCCAGACGTGAGAGGGGGGAAATGATATCTGTGAAAGGAGCACGGCTCCAAGGAAAGCCTGCAAAGGGAAGAACAACGGTGTGTGAGGCTCGCATAAATTTACTCCAGTTGACAACCACCACTGGGCACAATTTCCCCGTTTCACAGTTGGCCACTGAAACCAGAGCAGCTCAACTGTTTTGTGAAAGAGAGCCACAGAAAAACAAAGGAGGGAAAGAGATTACACTATGGCACTGCATCACGCCTTAAAGGAGGGGCACAAATGGCCAGCAGGGATGAGAATTGGCAGGCACATTGGCGGGTTGCAGGACAGCTGGAGAGAGCACTCGCTGTGTGAGAGGAATGACACGGGCCTTAAGGAGGACCCTCCTTCCAGAGAAAGTGGGATCTGGCATGCTAATGGACTACTTGAGGCAGGAAGATAGCAGAAGGAGAAAAAAAAAACTGTTACCGTCGAGACTGCTGCTGTGCCAATTCGATGTGCACTGTCTGTCTGAGTTTGATATCTAAACAGCGCGTGAAGAGATGTTGGGGAAGCACTAATTGTGTTGAACAGCTGTTCAAATGTACACATCTGTAACTGAAACATCAAGGGGATGAGTTAAAAAAAAAATCCAAGCCATAATTCCATGCTCACCAAAGGAGACTGCTCTGTAAAGCATTTCATACTATTTCACTGAAGCTCTCTTTGAACTGTCACTATCACAAGATGAGCTTGTTTCCTCAAACTGTGATTAAAACAGCTCTTCCGCAAGAAAGTAGGACACATTTGGATGTGTCAGGACTGGAAATGCATGTTGACCGAAAGACGGGAATGACACTTTTAAAATGCAGTGATTTACAGTAAAAATAAACAAATAAACACTGCCAGTGTTTCGGAAAATGAAATTACTCTGAATAATTATAATCAATTGGAGTAGACCAACATTTCTACCTTCAAACACTAGTGTCACTACACTGCTCTCTACTGAAGACAACCCTTAGGATTTCATCCCATGGATGGCCCGTTTTTTTTTTGCTATTCATAATAATGCTGCTGTTTTGCCTTTCATCTCAATCTACAGAAACATCAGCCAGAGGGCTGCGGGCTATGAGTGCTTCAGCACTTATCTGAAGGCACAACCTGATACTGACAGAGTAAAAGGGCTCTTTGTTGAGGCTTCCCGGAAATAAAAAAAAATTGCTTTGATTTCCAGTTTCTTGTTTTTCATATCACAATCCCTGCCCACACTCGTCATTACCTCTAGCTTTCAAAGGAGGCTAGGGAGATACCAAGCGTTTGACCTGAAACATGCCTCTTTTGAATCGTCACAACCGCTTCAGAATCTCACAGTTCAGACATGTCTTCATGTTTGCGGTGGGGAGCGATGGGGAAATGACCTGGCCCTTCAGTTAAAGTGGTCCGTCAAGGTCCTCGCCAAGCATAAATGTTATCGAAATGCCCCCTGCACGATGTCTGTCGAAGTCGCATTAACATTCCGCATGAATAACCAGAGAGTAGAAAATGTGGGGAAAGCTAGGGGAACGAGGGCGTGTCGGAGAGTATTTCATTCAAGGGAGAGACAATAAATCCTGAGCGGAGTCATCCTGGGAGGGGTGGGCTTGTAGAGATGGGTGCAAAGAAAAGTCAGGAGTGTTTGAAAAAAAAAAAAATGTTAAAAAAGCAGAGAATTTTTTTTTTTTTCTATTCAGATTATTTCTGGATGACAACGCTGTTATCTGGCAGTGTGCGCTTACATTACTTCTCCACACTGCTTATAGAAGTTTCGGGCACTGACAGCCTGCAGCTGTGTCCCCTCTCTCTTTTATTCTTCCTCCCTCCAGTTCCTCTCTCCTCAGGTTTTTGTGACGCCACGCTCTGTTGCGGGCTAATTACCTGTGTCGCTTCGGGGGGAGATGAGGGGAGATCCCCCAGCGGAAGCGACAGCTGTCTTTGCCCTTCTGGAAACTCCTCACACCTTCCCCCTCCCTCCCCTGAGATTGTGACAAGTGCCAACATTACTGACATGAATCATGTCAATGTCACCTCACTCTCTGTATTAATTCCAGTCGGGAGAAGAGAGACAAAAACTGCACTTATTTCCTTGCTCTGTTACTTCTTGCCCTTTACAAGTCTCTCCCATTTTCTGCTCTCTCTGTGACTCCACACCCTGTCACAAATGCTCATGTCTCAGATATGATGGCTGCATTGAATTTCCAAACATTGTGCTAAAACCTCTGATTTGAACACATTTTTTAAAAGCTCATAATAAAAGGAATAGTGACAATTATGCCATTGTTTTAAAGCATTTTCTGTCATATAGATTGCACTGCCATTAATGATAACTGACAGCTGTCTTTGAAATAAAGAATTAAGAACTTTTTCCCAGTTTGACGTCTCAAGGTGTCAGAAGGTAAACCGATAAAAACTCAAAAGTTCAATCTTAAAAAAAAAAAAAAAAGAATCTCAAGCGAACACAAACGTATTCTAAACTATCCATTCCAGGTTCCGGGGTCAGCGAGACTCCACTCACACTGTTTAACAGCTAAATGTTAAAGTCAGAATGTCACCACTGGGAATAATGTTCATCCGCTTTATCTAGTTCACCATCTTTTTTAAGCTTTTCGCACTGAAGATGTCTGTTGGACTGACAGAAGAGGAGGAAGGGAAACTGGTAACTTTGTGGATTTGTCCTGCAGGAATCCCTGTCTACTAAATCTCATCAATGAAGTCCGATGTTACCTTTAAGAGGAAAAAAAGGACCAACATCATGAAAGTGCAGAAAGTGTTTGCTGAGACCTGCTAGGGTCTGCAACAGAAATGTCAGGAGGATACTGTGGACCACGAAGGGAATGAGTAGATTCTGAGGAAGTGTGGTCTGCTGAGGGAACACCATCACTGGCAGAGGGGGGGGGGGGGGGGGGGGTTGACTAATAAATGTTATACTCTTTAAGATTCATCAACTCATACATTTACATATAGTTTCCACCAAACATGGGTCAGGTAAGGTATGAGTATTCTGAAAAAAAGTCCCTGTGCATTATTCCTTCACACCCCATTCAGTACTGAATATATTCTGGTCAAAAGAATCAGCTTAAACTGCTACGGTGAGAAATGATTCCCATCCTGCCAGGAGACACAAACATCCAGCATCTTTGATCAAGTACAAGCCCATCTGTGCTGCTTGATAAAAATCTCCATCTATTACATGAAGACCTGCTGCCACTCATTGTCATTCTTTCTCCTTTGAAAAATAAAAGCTATATATAATCTGTATATCTGAATTAAATAAATAGCAGACAAGATAAGTGGGCCTGATGTATGAAAAAGCTTTTCCACACAGTCGAAAAAGTCAACCACAACCGCTCAAGGGGGGTGATCAGTCAAGCTGTGAGTAACAGTGTGTGGAAAGGAAAGGAGAAAAATACTTTTGTGGCATCCATAAGGAGAGTAAACAGGGATCTTTCAACAGGGAATCACATTTGGCTGAAGATGTTACATGTGTGGATAACCAATTTGTCTGAGCAGGACATTAAAGGGGTGATGCTAGCTGAAGTGATTAAGTGAAGCTACCTGAGAGAATGAATGTTACCAATCAGAGGAAATTATGTGAAGCAACAAAACAGCTTGACTCCCACTGCAACTAAATTCCCAGCGTGGCTAATATTTTTCTTTGAGGGAATGCTGGACACATCAACAATCCTGTCTAAATCAGATCAAAAACAGGCCATCCAGTGATATTAAGCTCCTTTCCAAAGCCTAGGTGTAGGGTAGGAAAATGTAAAAAGATACCAGCCTGGGGGAATCTGTGGGAGCACAACCCACATAACGATCTATCAATTTAATGCCGTGTGGGAGAGTAAGAGTAAGGATATAGAGAAATGGTCCCTCGTCTTGCTCATTCATAATCACAGAAAGGTGATTTTTGGATGTTCAGCATCTGTCATTAAGAGGCTAAAGAAGGCCATGAAAGAGGATGCAGATATGTACACTAAGTTGGACTTTGGGGTAATGAAACGTAGTCACAATCTGATGAGAATCATTTTGCTGTATTTTCAGCCACCCATTATATTTTCTCTGAGGCTGAAAATTTCATTTGGTTACGAGTAGATCTAATATCAGCCTTAATGTGATGCTGTGCCCCCTATATTAATACCCAAAAGTAACATCCCAAGTATTTTACACTGCACCAGGCACAAAAATGTACACATATTTTGCACGCACTGTGTTAAAAAGTACATATTTTCAGGTGTCTAGAAGGATGAACTCAAATCTTTGCCATTTTGACTTTGGGCGACTCTTTGTAAACTTCTATTTTCTTACCATTTTTTATGGTGCTCCAAATGGAGGCAGCAGGCTGCAGTGGTTCAATACACCATGACACCAATTAGCGGGGTAAATAATGGCACAGGCAGCAGAAGTTTTCCCACTGCGGCTTCCCCACCTCACTGATCTCCCTAGGCTGGCCTTATCAAAGCAGCTTTTTTTTCGCGGCCTGAAATTTAAGATCAAAGGGCAGCGCTAACTCATCAATGCCCGGGCCTCTTCCTTACAGCACTGGATAAAGTGCTCAATAACCGGAGCACATTATCACCAGCATGTCTGCTCCAGCGTCATTGGTAAAAGAATGAGGGGGAAAAAAAACGAGGAACTGACAGCTAATCCTCTCATGTACACAGTCATTTTCCTGATCAGCCACTGTGAAGTCAGGACAGCTCTGAAATATGTCCGAGCCAAAACTGGACGGATCTGTGCCCTGAACTCAGCTCACTTTGCACCTCTCTCTGTGCGACAATCAATAGAGTATTTTTCCTTATATAAAAAAAAAAAAAACAACTCTGTTTGTTTGTCTGACTGGGAGCCTTTGTGTATATATGCATGCGTGTCCACTGGCATTAGCGCTCGTGTTCGTAATGATGGGTGACAAGCCTGTTTTCACTCAGGGGTCAGTGAGCCTCAGCGGTAAGGAGGTGCAGAGGCTGAACAGCAGCCCTCGGGCTTTAACAGCATTCTGCAGTGGAAGAGTTTATCTGTACGTGTGTGTGTGCGTGTCCGAGGAAAACACTGTGTGGGCAAGAGCACTCCAGTTAGCCTGCTTATCACTTACAGAGCATCAAGGGTGAGCAACAAAGCACTTACACTCAGCGAAACGGCTGAGAAGACGTCGGTGAATAGATATGATTTGAATGAAAAACGGAACGAGACAAAAAAATAAGAAGAACTTTAATTACAGCTTACCCGTGCAGCTCTTTGAGAGAGACGGAGATCTTGACGTTGTGCCCGAGCACATGGAGCGCTGTGAGAATGTCCGCCCATTGCACCATCTCCCCCAGAGGACCCCCCTTCAGCACCTTGGGACTGAAAACATCCCCAGACTCCTCTGTCAGAAAGCCAACGTGGACTAGAATCTGAGTACAAAAGCAAAAAAGCAAAAAGCCAAGGCAAGGAAAGTGAGAACACATTTGAGTGTTTTGTAATGCGTTGTACAGGGTTTTGCTACGCAGAAAGGTTAGGCCATTCTTTTCCATCAATTTTCCACTTTTATACAGTAAATCTCCAGCTTTGTGAGCTGAATGACTGAGGTGGTATAAAAAGCAATTTTCACAGCCTCTTCAAAGGATTTATGTGTGAATGAATTCAATTTTTTTTCTTTACCACGGATCAGTGTTGTCAGGATTTTTTTATTATTTTTTATAATCAACTATTTAATGAATGCAACAGCAGCACAGTAAAGCCATATTCACGACAATGTAATTCCTGGAAAATGCTATTAACTGTGCATGAAGCCGAAACAAAACCTGACCCGTGAAGTGCTAATTGACATGCAGAACGATACATGAGCAGTTTAATTGCTGATGGGGAAGGATATAATTCCCAGGCTGTTAAATTATTAATGAAATTAGAAATCTCAACAGATGGTGGCAGTTGTTTTCAATTTTTAACTCCTGCATTACCTTTTGTCTCAGAAAACCTTTCAAGAACTATTTAAAATGTCTACTACCTTACATCTTATTTTGGTTCTGCCAGTTAAAATGTTCCCTTCTCTGCTACTTAACAGACTAGAGCACAAAACCACATGAGCAACACATCCTTCACTATTGTAAAGTGATAAAATGATGCACACAGAAAGGTGTGCACATAGGTTAAATAACAAATTAGACAGCTTTTCTGGTATCTACCCCTGCCATCAGCTGACTGGCCTCCTGAATTGATGGCAGGCTACTTGAGTTCCGATCCTACATTTTAATTTAAGCTGGATGTGCTTAGAGGAATTTTGGGTGTTTGGTTAGGTATATAAGATGCTGAATTGTTGGCGGCAGGTAAATACAAGCAGGCGCTCAGGATTTTCAGACTAAGTAAACAAACATGGTCACATTCCCCAGAGTGATGAAGATTATGGGCGTTGGAACTGATAAATGTAGACCCTGCAAGCATAATCTGAATGGAGTGAAGTGACATTTATCTTATTATGTATATCTGCTGTTAAATATGCAGCAGCTGATCAGTTAATAAATTGTGTGGATTGCAATTGCGATGCGCTTCTCCCGACAGAGCCTTTGTTTCGTCACTCCGTCATGGAGCTTGGGGGCAAAACAAGACGCGCATTTTGTCAGATGGGATTTTAAAAAAGAGATTCCAGCTGGCTAAACTGATTTCAAGTTTAATGTAAGAGGCTGAAATCAGAGAGAAGTCTAAGAGAAAGCTAGATGTTCAAATGAGAAAAATAATAAAAAAGGAAAACACCACATACTATGTGTACGGGGAACAGCCGGGGACTAAGTAAAAGAGATAAACAGAGACAGTCTGGGCAGTCGGAAAAACATCTCTCTTCCACAAAAATCACTTCCTTTCTGTTTCCTCCACAGAACTCAGCGTTTGAGCAATGGAGCAAACCCTGCAGGGTTGAGCTAATGGACAGTAACCATTACTGTCAAACAAACCATTACAGCAAACAAAGCCAACACCCCCAGTGGGGAAGGAGCTGGCATTTGGGAAAAATGCTATTAACAGAACAAACTTAGATTTATTCAACTGAAAACACGCAAACCCACACTGGCTGGCCACATACTTTCGGCACATTTACAGTAAAGCTCTGAACTAAGTCCTTCCCTTCTTAACAGTTTGAGCCTCTTTTCTGCTGTACACAAATTTCCACTGAGAGCTCCACATATCAGTAACTAGGTCTTGAAGAACTGAACTCCATCGTATTAATAATGCAAGTCAGTTTGGACAGAATAACATAAACAGAAATAATCTTCTCTGTTTTCATCAGAAGTGGAAATGAAACCACCATTCACATTAATCTCTTTATTAGATGTTTAACTCCTGCCGTCAATTCATTTTTAAGCTGAAAAAGGACACACCTCAAGGACAGAAGGAAAAAATAGTGTGAATACAAAAGAGTCTTGTGAGTGAGGAAAACACTGTTTTAGTGTTTATTACCCAAAAAAGGTCGAATCGTTCTGTGCGGGTTTGAATACATGCAAGCAAAGATTTAATGTCACAGCCTTCATCAGACCCATCAGACACATCCGGCATGTATTCCTGCAGGCAAAGCTCTTTTCTGACACTTGGTGGGTTTGTTCCAGCTAATACCGGCGGTGAAAGTGCGTGCCGGCCAATAAATGCCTGCGAGATGTTCCTTTCTGTCATTATCCATTAATGCTGTTAACTCTGCGTCGTCGAATTCACAACAGGTGGCCGAAGATAAGAGGGGGAAATTTCAGTCCAACAAAATGTCACAGATGTTCTGGCGACTTAGACGGGCATAGCTGGTGGGCATGAAAGACCTGTCTGACTTTATCACGAGGGTTTGATCCAAACATTATTTTCCTTTAATGACCCACCAGATGGATTTACATAAAATGATGCGAGTCCCAGGAAGTATAAAAGAGAAATGCGTCTCTAGGGCGTCCTACGGACTTGGCATCCTTTGCATTCACCTCCCAGTGTGTGTAAAATGTTTGGTGTGCGCATTTGAAAATTCAAATTCACCCTTTTCTGCTCCCTCCAGCGGCTGCGGAGCTTGTCATCCAGCCGGCGAGCAGCGGAGGCCCACTGCGCTGCCAGCCTGCGTATGCGTCTCTTCATGAAGCTCAGAGATTCCTTCCCGGTGCCCACCTGCTCCAGCAGAGACCCCACGTCTGAGTGGAAAACAGCCTGGATGACAGGAGATAGAAAGCAGGACGGAATCAAAGGGTGAGAGCAGACCACCTCTGACAGAGTCTGTTCACAAGCTGCTTTTCAATTTCAGTTTAAGAGAGTCCTTGTGTAAAAAAAAAATAATAATAATAATTAAAATATATCTTCACAAAGGAATGATGATAGGAAATGCTTTTGATTAAAGCATATCCTGTAGAAATTAAATCATTTCATGCATTTCTTTAACAGCTTTTTACCTCACATTGTTTGATTTCCGCTCCATTCATTTAAAATATTTCGAATGTCATTTATAAATTTACATGATTAAGCATCAGCTTTAACACCTTCTCACAGTACTTTCCCACTTAGTCAGAGAGAGGCTCCAGTGTTTGTGTGTGCCATGTGTTGCTATCCACCAACACTGATAAGGATAAATTAGCTGGTCAGTGCGCGGCTGTGTGAAAATCCCATTGGTTCTCGTAGAACTCACAAATGGTAAATTCTGACGTGATACTTCTGTGATTTGAGAATGCAGCATCAATCACTCTCAACCACTACTGGTCAGACCATTCCACTGTTACATCTTTGTTCGCACAAAATTCCCAATGTAAGCTCTTGCTAAGAACAAAAGTGTGCCAATTCAATCAATCTGACCACGGTTTTTTTTTTTTTTTTAAGGAAGCAAGCGCAGTGAAATGCAGTATGGGAATGATATTACAACAAACAAAGCCAATATAACAAAGGACACACATAGATGTAAATACACTTGCTTGAAAATCAGGTGAAAATGTTTACTGATTGCTTTTTAAGGCATCAGAATAAAAACGGCCTAAATAAATGGAACACATCATACTAATAAGAGCAAAAATTGGAGATAAGAGCCTGTCCCTAATCCATGCCTGCCTCTGCTTTTTTTCCGATGAGAAACGGGAGGTTTAGAATTTGGCCCGAAGCAGAACAAGAGCAATGCTCAAACACTAACAGCAAACATTATGAGTGTGTTCTCTGCGAGGGGAACTATTTTTAATGGAGGTGGTTAAAATAGTACAAAGCGCAGACAGCCCATCACGGGGAGTTATCTGCCTGTCCCTCAGGGCAAAGCCTCTCTGACTGGTTGCCTGAGGGAATCAGGATTCATCTCATAAATTGTCTGTTCACATTTTCTCCCCTTTGCTAAGTGTAATCACTGCATCACGGCGCAATATCTGTATGTGACTAATAATCGGCGTGGGCTGTGCGGAAAATAAAACAAACTTGGACCCCCTGCTAATGAAAACTGTCTATACTGCTGAAGGTCACATGCACTAACAGCGAGAGAGCAGATCCACGTGTGTGCCGGGGCTGTGCTGGGCTCATGCATTGCAGATATATTATTGCTCTAAAGAGAGGCGCGTGTGCAGCACTGCAAGATGCAGAGTACCTAAGGGAAGCCTTGATATTAGTCCTAGTGAATACACGCTGGCAATTAGAGCAGAAGGCAGGGCTGCAGGGATAATTCACGTCAGGGCCCATCACGCCAGCTGTACATAACTCTGGGGGAAAAAGCGGGGAAGAGCAGAGAGACGGAGGCGCATGTTGGAGGAGACCTCTCACAGTGGCTGGGAGTCGAGTGCATCGTGTGTTGATGCTGGAAATAAAAATACCAAATGAAGCGGAAAATCACAGCGGTGAGAGGAAAATGTACAGCTGGCGGACGTTTCTGGATGCCGCTGATCAACAAACATGGCCAGTGAGTCCCTTTTGACTTGGGGGATTTAGAATTCTAAATATAACGTTTATTTTAATCCTGTGTCATTCTATAAATTCATTTTCTTCTCAAATGGGTAATAAACCTTTTCCTATTCCTTCCAGAGTTTCACTTACTTTATACTTTTCTTTAGGGATGTGGAGAGGACTCACAAAATTTGCTTCCACATTAGAGATATCCGATTGTTTGCGTCACCTGTCAATAAACTGTTTTTTTCCAACATAAAAGGTCCCCATTTACCTCCCGAATTTCCTCCTAAATTGCACACCCTAAAAAAAAAAAAAACAAACAGCTGAAAGCCACTTGTTTAGGAGCTCAGCATGATCTCTCACAGAGAGGATAGGACTGCGTTTTCAGAGCCTGTGGACTAAACAAACGGCTCTGCATTAGCAGGCAAATGGCTTCCCTCCAAAGGACACCGTCAGCCTGCGCTCCGTTGCCATTTATCCTCTCCAGCTAGCTGTTTTATTGGGGATGTAAAACCAATGGTGCGGTTGCTCTGCGTTACCTGTTTCTTGGGGAGAGGAGTCAGGGTCGGTGTGGTGGTTTGGTTCCTCCAGGCCAGCGGGGGGCAGAACCACTCCACCTCACTCAGGTATATGAGAAAGGAGCAATCAGAGCCGTCGACGCCGTAAAAGGCATAGCAAGGGTCCGAGGTCCATCGTGCACGCATCCACTGGAAAGCAAATAACCAATCTGTTGTTTTCATGATGTGAATACTGAGGGCATTATTACAATAATGACAAAAAACAACATCTTGGCTTCATTTCATCCTTAATTTGGTGGAGCATCAGTTATTTTATTTGGTTTAATGTTTCCCATCCTAAACTATTCAGCCGTGTAAGAACAGGTGGCTTGAGCAACATTAAATTGCTTCTTATTTGGCACTATATAAATAAAACTGAGCTGAATGAAATTCCATACAGCAAAATGTACAGTGTACTCACCTTGTACTCCATTTTATGGCAAAGTGTGCTTTTATTTGATGCAATCCATTACAATTTTCCCCGCCTTATTGTTCCAAGCAGAGTCTTTAAATGTGGTCTTATCTCGTGAAATTTATGTTGCAACGGTGCCGAGGTAAGTCACCGAAGATGAAACTAAAGGACGATTGCTATCTGTGCGAAACTGTTTACACCGAAAGTAAGACATGAAGACTTACATCCATCTTGCTGTTGCAGTCCGGATAACGAGGGTCCTTGGGAATCTCACACTGCCCGAAAGCCCCATCCTTAACTGGAAAGAAAAAAATTGATTTATTATAGCTTGTTTATCACTTACAAAAGACAACACTCTTTAGACAGGCGCATAAATTGGCAACGAGGAATGAAAACTGCATCGCTGGCATTTTTCACAGAGTACATAGAAGACAAACAGATTAAAACAATGGGCTGTTTTGTTGGACACTATATATTTGCAGAAGTCGTTTTTATCATCAGCTAATTCAGCCAATTATCCAGGTTTTGTATCTTGCGAACAAATATTATTCTCCATGATATTTACACATTATGCTATATAGACATGTTAGAGGATTAAATGAACACATTAAGTTAAGGTTATGCATGAAGAAAATAAAAGTGTAGATCCAATCTAGGATGAATCTGAAAGATGACAAAATCTGAAAAACTGGAAGGGCCGCAGGTCTTGATGGAATAATAAATCTCTCATAAATACCCTTAACAGTAATATAGTATGGTCCTCTCGCTATGCTTTTGTCTTTATCTTGACAGCTAGTATATCTTTTGCCTTTGGAATAAGGCGAGATAACAAGCTTGTGTAAAATCCTGATCTCCCATGCTGAATGACCAAGCCTTTGACCAGCTCATTCACAGGAATTACTATACAAGGACTACATTAGTGTGAATCATAAAAATAATAATCTTCCTCCTATCTCTTGCCTCCCCTTTCCTGACTTCAAATCTTTTCCTGCCTCTTTCTGTTAATCAACTGGTTCCCTCCCTCCTCCACTCCTTTTCTTTTTCTTCGCTTCATCTTGAAGCCCGGCAGTGGTACACCTAATTAAAGGAGCAGTTGCAGCTCCTCCACCAGCATCCTGCCACACGTCAAAGGGCACAATCACAGACAAATGATTATCAGCCATCCATCTGATTAGCATGATAACACATACTGTTTCCTATACAAAATTATCCTATACCTGTAGCTGTCAGAACCTATAGTTGATTTGATCTGCCTCGCTAAATTACTGTCAGATATTTTGCCAGAAAACGATACATACATATCTGAACACATTCTAATGAGACAGGGTGCTAAATTGGGTTCAGTCAAGTGCATACAGGGGATAGAGGGGGATCTGAATGGTGAACAGAAATGCATTTTTCATTCTGTGTCCAGAAAGAAAGTAACCGACGCTGAAGGTTATAAAAGAAAGCCGACAAGACCTAGATCCCATTAACAAAGCTGTAATTCATCATTGTGACTTAAAAGTCCAACAGCAGAGCACTGGCTGTTTGATTTGGCAACAGCAAGGATGTCGGCGCCGCTTCATCCGAGCCCCCTCAACCTTGCACGAGGAACTTCTCGAACGGACAACATACGGCCAATAATGTCTATCACGTTCTACATGATCAGCCAACGGATACGCAATTTAACGGGGATTGTGCATTCAAGTGTTCCAGCTGCCTTCGGGTTTAACAGTCTGTCTTACAACGTGTGAGCAGAGGGGTTTGATGTATCCGAGACAGACTGGGTGATGCGTCAAACAGGTTACGGCTGCATTTTTTTATTCACCAGGTGTGTGTGTGTGTGTGAGAGAAAGCTGCGGGTAGTTTTCTGTGTGCGGCTGCGTGCGTCTGGAAACACACCTCGATTGCTGGCGATGCTGCGCTGCAGGATCTGCTCCACCCTCACCGCCATGTCGGACATGTTCTGGGCGATGGCTTGGATCCGCTCCACCAGTCCCGCAGGCTGAATCCTGATCATTCATATCACACCGAGAAACACACAACCGTGTTAGGATGACTCAAATCCTCGTATCCCTTTAGGGATTGCAGTTAAGCATCGTAAAAAGGAAAGAGGAAACAATGCTCCTCCAGCTGTTCTTGTTTCTCCTCCCCTCAAGTTCTGTACAGAGCAGAAGAGGACATTTTCACTGTGAATCACTTATCAAAAAGAAAAATTAATACTGACACTTTGCCTTGTTTAGTAAGCAAAGAATATTCTGCTGAAAAGGACCAAATAGGAACCAAATAATTTGTTCATGTATACAGAAAAATATCACTAAAAACACAGAATGAGCTGAATCACAGCTCTTAATAACTTTCATAGAAAAGTCACAGTCTCTCTAAGATGTAATGTTGTGTGGACAGAGGAGGTATAAATCTTTAAAGAATGATGCTTCTACTTTAATTTGCCGGTGATGATGGGCCACCGATGATGAAAAGCAAACAACTATACAAAGGGCTGTGGATTGTGGGGTTTCTGTGCTGCCTTTGCAGGAACTGAATGAATCATAATTAGAATCATTATTCATTTATACAGTTCGTTTTACTGGGGTGTTTCTAAGTTGAAACAGGAAACAAGTGCTGGGAAGACTCAACTGACTGCAAGGTCTTGGATTTTTAGCAGGAGTAAACCCTAAAGCACAGCAGAAGCCGTGAAATGGAAAAGATCCCGAAACAACCAACTGACAGGTTCAAGAGACAAGAGGAAACTTCTCAAGGCTTCAAAGCATCTGCAACAAAATGATCGAATGATGCAAATAATTTTGTGTTTGTGTTTTTCGCAAATGGAATGATTCTTTGTTGCATTTTAGCAATTACGTTGGACATCTTCGATAAATAAATAAGTTAAATAAGACAAGTATCTTATTATTTGCTATTTTTTAAGACATTAATCAAACAGCACAAGTTCAGTTGAGCCAGTGAGGATATTTCTGCTTTTGTTTGTGTAATCATCTCAGATCCTCAAATGGAAGACAGATTTAAAAAAAAAAATCAAATATGCTTCAAATTGATGCAACTCCTTAAAGCTCTCATGTAACAAGCGGAATACAGTTGCTAAATTTGCTCTACAGCAGCTTTGAAGCAGCAGATCTACTTTTGAAAAACTATTCATTCATTTACTTCATTATTCAAGTAATTGCTAACTGACTAATCTGCTCAGCTCTGGGCACAAGGACAGCTGCTGGATCTGTCATTTTTTTCCTCCATCTGGATTCCATTGAGATGAAATTATTCATCATCACCGGCGTGCTGACACTTTCAATATGAAAAACAAAGATATTTTGCATTCCAAGAGCTCAAGATGGCAAATATTTGATATCCCCTCCTAATTATAAATTGATTTAATGAATTCATTTTATATTACTTAAGTCAGTAATAGTTTCAGGGATGAATATTATCCCAGAAATTCTGATTGTTGTGATATTTTACCAAATGAAATATTCAGCATGAAAGATGTATTTTCACTTGAGCTTGTTTCAGTAACTAGATTTGAGTTGCAGGGAGAATTTACAAGAACACTTATGACCAGATGAAAGGTAATGTGTGCACTGGGAGGTAGGATTTTCTGAGCTCAATATATTTCAAACAGGTTTTCTAACACTTCATATGCTGTAAATCCTGGTCTTACACTTTTGCACATTAGTGCACAACTTTAATAACGTGTGCTCCCTGTGTTAAACTAGTAATTTTTGACGGAACAATCTGTACGGCATCTCATTGCAATATTACAACAAAAAAACACTTTAAAGAATTATTTTAATAAGCACTCTTGTATGGTTCTGGAAATTTATATTGCTCATTAACCATCTCAGAATATGTTAACCCAGTAAATTCACAAAATAACTAATGGAGCTGAGGCTCACAGGCGGATGCAGATCAAGCAGTAAAAGCCGGATATTTCAAAAGCCACATTTATCACTGCATGTTCAAGCGAGTGTGTGTGTACCAGGGGAGAGCAATCTAATCGTTCTTTAGTGCATATCGGAGGATAATCCGGAAGCCTATTTTCAGTTCACATGTAGCGAATAGGAGGCTATTGATATCCATATATTATTATTACATGTTTACAATGCAGCAAGTCAGAAAAAATTAATTACCAGTTAAAAAGTAGCACAATACGCCCTTCTCTCTCACCCACACACACACAGTATATTTCTCACAAAACCATATCCTATTCTGCACTGCAGGCAGAGAATAGGCCATCACCTGCTGGTGAGAAGGACTAGGATTTAAGTCCTTTTCTTAAACATTATACCAGGCGGGAAAAACGTTCCTGCTCAACAATCTCGCCGTAATCTCATGGGTCGACCATGGCCTCGTATTTTACTCCAGGCCACACGCAGTGAGATATTTTCTCTGCCAAGTAAAACCATTTGGCCTTTGTCACTAACATTTCCAGTTTAATCCCTGAGAGGCCAATTAGACAATTGTTAGATCTGTGTGGCTGGGAGTAAATCTACAGGGCATTCTGCAGAGAAAATTGAATTGTAGGTGCAGTAATCAAACTGGGGACGGAAATGTTAATATGTAGACTTATTCTTATTGCACTATAAATATTTTCCCCCGGGCCTCTGAAAGGTACATAATGAGGTCAGGTGCTCATTTTTCATTATTTGTGTTGCGTCACTGTTGTGTAACTCCCACACAGACTGTTAACTATAATAACGATAATATTGTAATGTCTTTTCTTTTTATGTTTGTGCGACATCTTTATATTGCTATTGGTGATGATGCAGAACCCTCAAATTTTTTCTCTCTCTCCTTCTGAGGCAAACATTTCCGGTCCATGGACATGCTGTTCAGGAGGAAATCTAACAGCAAAGGGAGCCTATTCTTCATAAACCCTGAGCAGGTGAGAGCATGAGAGAAGGTCTGTTACCAAGGAAACCACCGAGCACACAACTCAGAGCTTTTCTTTTTTCTACTCTTTTTTTTTTTTTTTTTTTTTTTTAATGACAGTGACTTTCTTTTACAGCTGCCCAGGAAAAGGATTGCAGTTTTTAAATTATTTTAGAAAAGGCAGCGCACAGCTTAGATCCACTCTGGTGGGACGCAACATGGCTCTGTACTTGGCCTTGGAGGGTTTTTTCCCCATCTCAGACCTGCCTGTTGTTAATTTATGCAAAAATGTCACAGACACTGATCTTATTTTTTCTTGGAAGGAAAATAGTCAAATTTCTTTTTAAAGTGACTACACGCTGTTATGATATCAAAAAGTGGCTTCAGCTAGGTTTGTGAACGTTTTTTCTTTTAATAACTCGCAGTGATTTATGTTGCCACTGTCTTATGTGAATATTTGAATTGCAATAATGACTAGACTTTTCTGAGATGATTTCTCTGATAACAAAACCTTCTTGTTTTAAGCAGAAGTGTCCTTTGCAAGCTGTCCAGGAAACATTCCATTGTTATCAACTAAGCATGCCAGCATTGTACTTTACCTGTCCAGGGCTGAGCTGAGCTCATCCAGCTTGTGGGTGTCAGTAGTGTTGCCCAGTTTAGACAGAGCATCCATTCTCTTCATAATCACCTCCAGCATGTCACTGATTTTCCTCAGCACACCGCGAGATTCTTGACCACCCACTGAAAGAAACAGACAAACACAGATATAAGTCACAACTCATGATATTGATGTAAATTAAATACATCCAGAAAGGGTAGCCACTTCTTAACCTCAATTGGCCTGTTTTGATGTACATGAAAAGGTCATAGAAACAACAAACTGATCTACCTTCCAACTGAAATACTTTTGTTTATGTGGGGTTTTTTGTGAGAAAAAGATCTAATTAATTAGTTTTTTTTCTAAATGTCCATGTAATAGCAAAAATTATAATTTAAGATAAAACCCATGGTTAAGGATGGTTTAGGTTATCATGAAACAGCCCATAGTTATGTTGCCGTGCAAGATTGCTGGGGGACCTGCAATGATGCACCTCTCTTGACTCACTGTCATCAAGTTGTTTTTCTCTGTGGTCTGTTGTTATGGAGCTTGATGCTCCCTTTTGATTGTACTCCAGAGGTCCAGTTGGTGGAGGCAGATGACCACCCCCCCTACTGCTGCCAGGAGCTTTACACACAAAGCACATGCTCAGAATCAGAAATTGGCCTGAGACGTTTCGGTGCAACTAGGAAATTTCCTTGATTGAACAATCGTTTTTCATGAAATCTCTATGACTTGGAGCGATTTTCTATTTAATTTGCTGTTTTTTGATTGTATCTGAATTATTGGACTCTAACTGGCTTGAATTGGAGTGCATCTCAGAGGTGCCCTCAGAATACATTCGCTGAAATTCGGTGCTATGAATAAAACTGAACTGAAATTCAATTGAAATAAAAAAAGAAAAGTCACGTTGTTGCATCAGTGGACAGTATTTTGTGGTTTACCTACACATTTTACTGCACATTTACCCATTTAATTGAGACCCTACTTATACCCAGAAGCAGCTTCATAGTCAAAACATACAAGTCTGCAAATTATGCTCACAATAGTGGATTTCTTTTAGAGCCTGGGTCAAATTATTAAAAGATCATGCTCAGGGTAAACATAAATAAAGTTCTGTTCATGTGTCCTTCAACCACCATATAGCACAATGCTACTCACAACTTTTAACAGTTGCTGCTCGATTTATTTTTTCTCCTTATGCAGGCATTTGTAAGTCGTTTTTTATTTACAGCAAAAAATAGAAGAATAACAGACTCAAGATGCAAAATGTTATTTTTCTGGCTGTGAGGTAAATTTGTGGTTTGGAGTTCTTGAAGAGAAAAAAAATGCACAAACAACAAAAGCGTCATTGTTTTTAGAGAAAAAAAAAGGGAAAATAGAACCCGACCCTTGAGTGTTCCCTCATCAATTGTGTTGGGCTTTAGAAACTGCAGACTCACTTCAATTGTCAGAGTTCATTTATCACTGGCCTCACAAAAGTCACCTTTCTCAAAAAAGAATTGTATAAATCACAGGTAATAAAATGAGGGGAGAAAAAAACTCTTCTTCTCCTCTTAGCGTTTGTAGATGTTGAGAGGAGTGTTCAGGAGAAAAAGACAAAAAGGAGGATGCTCGGCATCAAAGCACTGTAATTTATCAAAATTATGCTTTTTTTTCATGAAAAAGCTTTAGTTTTGTGAGAGAGAAAAAAAGATATACTGAATTCTTATCCCGTTATAGCCTGTGTAATCTTTGGCTCAGTCATTTCCAGATACACAGCCCATAAATAATTCATTAGTTAGAAAATACATTTTCATTCCATGGCCAAATAGATGGGATCCCAATTCAGAGTTGAAATATAGTAGTTTAATGACACATTTAGATGGCCGGCATAAAACCAGGCACGACTACTGGAGAGTCTACAATTCCTCGAGCAAATGCAGAAGAGCCCCATGTGTTAAAGTATCAATCAGTTTATGTTAACATGGTATGTTAATTTATATTAACATGTTTAAACTTTAAGCTTTCTGAAACTGACACTTAAAAAACACCTAAATATACTTCCTTCCAAGGGGAGGGAAAAATATGACAAAAATATCCTGGCCAAACATCCAAATATAAAATGCATCACCTTCCACACAGGGCCAAATAGTACTGTGAAACAGCAATCTGACATTTTTAAAGTAGATATCACTTAGCTGTTTGAGACTGGGCCCCTTGGACTCTGAGGTGTTTATCAGTAGGCCTCTCCCACCAATTGGAAGCAGAATTGAGAGGTTCAGCAGACTGCTGGCTGAATGAACACATGGCTTTTAGCCGTGTGCTCATCACATGGAGAGCACTTCATAGATTATTTCAACTTTTTCTGGGACCCGACATCTTTCTCAGGCTGATGGAATTCATCTCATTAAAATCGGGAGTAAGTCTGCAAGAATCTAATCTGTTCTCGCCCCTGCGCCATCTGTCACGGATCTCTGACAAAGACAAGAGACAAGATGATCCTGGGCAGCGTAACAAAGAAAGATCAATTCCACCACCCAAATGAGATTATTTAGTAAAGATTCCCCATTACAAAAGGTTGTTCAGTAAATTTGTTCAATGTTTCTGCTGTTAATCAATGA
The DNA here is from genome assembly GCA_907169785.1 of Menidia menidia. Lineage (NCBI taxonomy): Eukaryota > Metazoa > Chordata > Actinopteri > Atheriniformes > Atherinopsidae > Menidia > Menidia menidia. The sequence continues at coordinate 6,565,496 of CAJRST010008890.1, read as the reverse complement.
CGATTACTAAGCATAATTTGGATTTGAAGCTTTTAACTGAAACCTGGTTACACAATACTAACAGTGTCCCAGCTCTAACTGAATCAGCCCCATGAATCATTAACTAACTAAATGTTTCCGGTACAAAGCGGGAAAGGTGGTGCTGCTGCTGCCTTATTTAAAGAGACAAAAGTAAACGTGGTGATTTTGATTAATTTAAATACCTGTGTGTTGCGCTGAAAGGAAATCCAGAAATGTTGTTCTTAAGTGTCTACAGGCCTCCAAGGTTATCTGCAAGTATTATCCATGACTTCTCTGAACTGCTTCCTCTAATTGCAATTTATTTAAACCAAGTTGTCCTTTTTGGTGATTTTGACATTCTCACTAATCCCGCTGACAGTACTGATAGAAAGTTCTGTGGTGTGATGGAGACTTTTGACCCACTAAAGCATGCGAATGAGGCCAGGCATAAACAAGGGCACATGCCAGATTTGGTAATCAGCGAGGCTGTTGATATTCTTGAGGTCTACAACGACCAATTCTGGGTTTTTCTTCAAAATGTCAGTCTCTCCAGGGGCCAAAACGGAGTTGGTTTCTACAAGGGAATGGTTTACAGACTGCTCACCTTTCCATGGATGGCATGTCCATGTCATGTGAGCCCAAAGTCTCAGTCTGTTGATGTGCTTCTTAATCATTCTGAATCTTAAGCACTTAAAAGTATCAATGTTATTGTGCCTGAGAAGGTAAAACTATTATCCAATGAGCAGAAAGCACTGAGCACTAATTTTTCTCTTTTGTTGTGTCCTAACTCTTGTTGTACTGTAACATAACGTGTAACAGTATGATCAGCGTTAGCATAGCATTAGTTTTTAAAACACAATCAATGCGGTCCTCATCGTCATTCTGCTCGTTGCCTTGGTTACATGTTAACACTAATTTCTCAGTTGATGTACAATCCATGTGCCGTTGCTGTCATGATTAATAATGGCAGCAACATCTACGGCTGTAATTACGGACATTTTTGTCTTTCATGCACAGCGCAGGCAAATGGCGATGGACGACAGTCTCCAAAGTACCGACTGTACCTGAGAAATCTCCACGGCTATTTCACCCCCTAAATCAGATAAATTCTGGGAATCCTCTGCCAGATGCACTCTACTCTCTGAAGAAAGTGTAAACAAAGCCTTGGGTCTTAAGTGAGTGGGAAGAACCAACAGTTCTTCACAGTAATGAACATTACACACACTGTGCCGGTAAATCACCATTACCGAGCCTGAACTTTCTTCCCACAGAGTACAGTTTTTGCACCGGGTCTAATATATGCTTTCATTTAGCAGCTCACCAGACATCCTTTTCCTGCTTTTCTCGGCCATCTCTGGGGAGACCAACTCTTATAGAGTTGAGTGGAGTTGCAGAGGTTGATGTCATCCGTGTGCTAACAACGCCTCCTCTGTGTCATATCTCATCAGCTGTTTAATAAAAGCTTGACTTAGCAGCAGCTAATTTCCTTTAACGACTAAGCGCCACATTACAATCAATACTAAAAGCTAATTCCAATTAGATCACTGTTCTGACTGTCGCTGGTATGTGTGCTACAGAACAGTGGCAGGTTGGAAATAAACTGAAAATCTGTGTACATTGTGAGATATACATGTGCATGCAGGGTTTTTCTTTACATACGAGTCAGAGCCTCAAATTTAGGCCGTCAGTCAACAACCTTTTTAATCTCTCCTGCATTTTCCTTCAGTGTGCCCAGAGCACACTTACCCCGTGAGTGTTTAAGCTCTGAAACCTTAAAGCAGTAGCTGTTGGTGTGTGATGCTTTACCTTCAGGCATTTCCACTACTCTTTCATCTGCGTCTAGAAATTGCTGATACACTCATGGCGTTTAGTATGTCAGGTCCAAGTCAAACAGACGGAGATGCCAGTTCTTCTACAATCTATTTGTGATTCATTTATTCACGGCCTCCCATGTTGGAGTTACAGCTCAGTACAAGATTAAATGAGAGACTGAGCATCTCTCCTGGCCATTAAAGTCAGCGCTCGAGTTTTCTTTTGCGCCGTCAGAAAAAAGCAAACCTTCGCTTCAATTAGAGCCCATAGTTCAACATAAGCACATACAATCATAAAAAGCCAATTAACCAAAGGAGAAATATTTTGAAAAACGTTCAGCTTCCAAATATTTGTCTTACAGAGCAAGAATATTTCACTAGTCTAGTGTCTGCTACTGCTATTATGAGTTGAGCATGAATCATTTTTGCAAAGAAAAGGTTTTGTGGAAAGTATGTTTTGCTGTGAGGGGGAAAAAAGCAATATTGCACCCTTCCGGGAGCTGATAATCAATACCAGACATGGCTAAACTTTATAGATGTTTTTTTCTTTTTAAGAAGGAGTGCTGACCTTTGCAAATGGACTTTTAAAGCAATTTTTACCATCACTGAGCCCCACATCCCGGGGACTTAACAGTTTTATAAATTGTGGCGTTTGGAACTGTTCACACTTCTTTTAAAATGGAACTTCTGTAGCAGCTGCGACATTACTGACTGGACTGGGATCTAGGTTGTTTTTGTTGCACCATTTGTGGAACTCATCACAATGTGTGCAAGATTCTTCATTTTAATACTATCCAAAGTTTTTGAGACACGTTGCTGCTACCAAATTTCTTATCTTTTATTTCATTTCCTTTTTTTAATTGTAATGTCTCTAAAAACTGGCAACATCCTCCAAATCAACTGGATAACCGAGGAGAGAAGACCAAGAAAGACCAACTAGATGGATTGGAAAAACGGGGTTAAGCTAAGCACGAAAACTGCTTAAGAATTCAGAGTTACTCTACCAGTGCAACTTCAAAACATTGATAAAGGAAAAAAAAAGGGGGTGTGCAAAAGGCACGAGAAAGTGTTCATAAATTCAAAGAATAAAGAAGGTTGAAAGCAACACAGACATAAAGCTTTTAACAGATCTCCCAGCAGAAGTTGAATTTGTGAAATGAGAGTAAGACATTCTAGAGTCAAAACACAAAATGGTTCATGTATGTGAATTTTTTAATCAGTGCAGATACTCTGATGAAGGATCAAATAACAACAATGAATAAGTTACTCATCAAAATGCGAAATTCCAAAACATCTGTATTTATGAATTATTACGGTTAGTTGCTAACAAAAAGCATCAACAAAGTACAGTCAAAGATGCAGGTTTATCAAATGTTAATGTCATATTTTATTCACCAAAAGAAAACTGTTTCCATATTTCGGGATTCTTATTTCACTAAAACCTTTGCTGCAGCACATCATGTCTGATTAGTTTCCAGGAAATCCTACTACTCTCATTAGCACCGCTGAAAGCTAAATGAATAAATCTCATCTTCTTGCTCCGTCGGGGCCAAACCCGTGCACATCATGTCACTGGCAAAAAAAGACGATTTTTTTTTTTTTCTTTCTTTTTTTTTTTTTGCTCAGAACTCTGATATCCTCAATGAACCCCTTTCCCCCCCACACACACATCAAATATTCATGACGGAGAAGGCTGATTGAGACCGAGTTGCTCTCTTCTCTTAGACAGCTATGAGGGAGCTGATGGATCCAGGTGCTGCTGGAGCAGAAAGGCCCTGTCACTTATCCTGCGTGAAGCCTCAGCCTCTTACCACGCCTGACAGCCTGGAAAAGAGCTAACCACCTGCACCATTTCTGAAATGTGCTCTCCGCACCTTCAGCCTCACTCCCCTGTCCTTAGTTAACCTCCCAACCTAACCGGCACCGCGCAGGTTAGCCATTTGTTTAGCCAGAAGCACGGTGATGGCTGGTGCTACTGCTCACACAGAAACAGCGGATTTAGGATGCACCGCGGTCTGAGAGATTCACAAATGACCTTTTTCCTGTGCAAATGAAATGGTTTAAAATTAAATAAATCACGTCACAGTTGTGTGAGCTTTACTAATGCCATCCCCTCTCAGTGATAAATAAAAATAAGTCTGACAATAAAAAAAGACGTCTAAATGTTTTTCAGTGAGACATTTTTGTTGCAACGCTCAATAATGTGTTGTTCAGGGAGCTGCTGTCTCCATCAGTCATTCCAAGAAAGCTATATTCTACGCCAGTCATTACAACAGGGGCTGTTCGAACATGATGTAAGATGCCTTGGTAAGCATGACCGAGAGGTTTTGGATGTGTCCACACCAAAACGCTGTTGCAAGCTCAGAGGAAAAACAGTGTGCTGTTATTTTCTTTACAGAGACACGGCTGCACACGGACATCCCAGGACACCGTTTCACTATCTATATTCACTTAAGCACTGTGTGAGTAGACAGAGACGTTTCATGACACTGGAAGCAGAAAAGTGAAGGAATGGCTGGGTTTGTGAGTGAAAGGGGCCGTAATCCCAAATACATCACAGTTAAGAGATGCCTTTGCTAGCCAGATGTTCAGCTTTGAGCTGTGAATGTGCGTCCATCCCATTTTCCAAGACACCTTTTCCCTACTTGTCGTGTTTGTTTTGGTGCCATCAGCTAACAAGGCAGAAGCATTATGCCTTATGCAACACTTGTGTAGCTAGGATTATAACCAGTGATTTTAACTAGGTAAGTTTGGACTCTGCTCTCGAAATTGAAACCCTCTAAAGCCTGATCGATGAATAAAATACATCATTATCATAATTATTTGACCCTTTAACAATATACTTCCTGCAGTTATGCAATTACTTAATTATGCAAAAGATCTCAGATGCAAAACATTTCAGAAACTGTATGTATCATATATGATGCATATGGTGTTACAGGGTTGATCACTTTGTTGACTTTGCATCAATTGGATCAATCACTGCACAACCCCCACTTGACAGTTTGGTCTTATTAACTCCTAAGTAGGTTCCCGCAGTTCAAAGTCTGCCCGCGTCCACAAAGTTTTTAAGGAGAAGGAGTCCGAAAATCAGTGAGGCCAGCATCACTAACCGAGTATCCGGCCTGTATGCAGGTCCCCCAATAATAAACCATGTCTCACATGAAATAGGGCCATCAGGTTTGGAGGCAAAGGTGAGCTGAGAAGGAGCAGCAGGATTGGAAATCACCATTCAAGAGGTGTAGAGATTCTTTTAAGCACAAGCAGGAGCGCAAACTCCATCTCAACAACATGTAAGATGCGGGTGGGAATGAGACAGATCACAGGCTTCACATCCAAAGATGACCAGCAGCAGGACGTCAGCAGGCGAGCTGGACCAGTTCCCTAACAGCCAACCATGACATTGCCATCGTACACGGTCTCAGCCTAAATTGCAAAATTGATTCTACTTCTTGGAAGTCTCTTATAGAATTCCCAACCACACAATTTCAACTGAGACAGGGCTGAGTTTTTTTTATGGTGGCACTTCAAAAATAAGTGACTGACTTGCTTGTTTAGGAATCTTTTGCATGAACTGTCCGAATAATCCGGAGATCCCAAAAACATTTTCCACCTCAGACATAATGTCAGATGAGGATTCTATTTCAAATGGGGCTCTTTCAGTAACTCTAATGTTTTGTGGAAGTCCACACTCCTCAAGTAAGAAAAGCCTGTTTCTGCATATTTTACAACATTTAAGTCACTCTACCTCCCCATTAAAGATATGTGTATATAAATAAAACAAAACAGAGCCCTAGACCTTTTCCAGGGAAAATCAGCTGTGCAGATGAAAAATAATTTTCTATTAAATGAGTTAGCAAGCTTGATTTATTCTTTGCATGAAAAAAAAATTCATTTCGGGGTGAGGAAAAAAGCATGTCAAAGAGAGAGCAGAAGATTATAAATGGCATCTGAATTCAATATAAAAGTGCAGATGCAGGTTCTGATTATGAAACAAATGCATTTCAAAACACTATCACCATTGTATCTATTGTATGATCAAACACAGTCTTGTCACCTTTCTGATTCAAAGCCATTTCATGACCACTGATGGGTAAAAGTACATGAACATCCATCCACTCATCCATTTTCTGAACTGCTTATTTCAGGGGACTGGAGCCTATCCCAATATTCAATGGGCAAGACCTTTATGGAAATACTCCCATACAATCAAGTCTACGACTAACAAAAAGTACTAATCAAAAAGTGTTTTCTCAGTGTTTCACGGTTATCACAATGAGTTACCTGAATGGATGGCTACACATGACATAAGCATTGAACAGCTCTGCTCAGAAAAGACTAACTGGTGCTGATAGCAGCTACACACAAACATCCCACACAAGAATAATGTCTTTTGCAACATACAAGCATCCACTCAGGGAAATGATTCTTCAAATGCAAATGACAAAATAATCCTGAGGAAAATAATGCCCACCTTAGCTGGAAGCACTGCTCTTGTAGCTGGCTCGTTATATTGAAGGAGAAAAACAAAACCTTTGCTTCATCACAGAGGCAGCCCGTGAACGCACCCATAACGAAGAGCCATCTTTTATTCACAGCCCCCCTTTAGCTTCACACGCACAGGCAGCCACCTGTACATTCATTTCCATTTGTTCAATTCCTCAAGTTCCATTAGTGGCAAAGGCCGGTTTATTTTATTCATAACACCTGCACTTAGAGGTGGGAGTCTCCCTTTCAAGTGCGTTATACTTAACCAATTTCTCATTCAAACAAAGTACTGACTTTCACCGCTTTAAGGGGCCCGCCGACGACACACCCAGGCTGTGAGCGATGTCAAGACACGACTCCATCTCATCTGTCATTTTGTGAATATCGCTGAGCCATGAAATTCGAAGGTTCAGGTGGCGCCTCCAACGGGCCTCCGGTAAACAGAATGCTAAGCGGTGTTCCTCGCACACCTGAGGTTGCGCTTCCTACAATTTGACTACAGTCAATTTTCACTTTTTGCAGTCTTTGATTAGAATTTTCAGGGGCGAAACCGGCATAGTTCCATCAACACGCATTGGTCACAGCAGCTGTAATGGTGCAAGCACACAGACGGATTTGCTGAGTGGCGATTTCCCTCTCCTGCACTTTGTAATAGCTGTTTAAAAAAGAAACTCAGGTAATGGAGCTTGCAGGTGGGGATGGAGAATACATTAACACCCTTTAGGTGCGCACTGAACAGGGTAAAACCTGAAAGCGTTCTCGGCCGATTTCTCCCTTTATGGCTAAGCTGCATTGAGACCCTTGTGGCAAAGGACAGACTGTGAGGGTGGTCTTCAAAGAGCTTATTAGAAAGCCACAGAGCACCCCTGAAGCCTTTAAGAAATCTAGGATCAAACGTCTCTGCCTTTCATGGTTTCCACTCTGGTAGGAAAAAAAAAGTCCCCCTTTCCTCTTATTTTTCTCCACATCATTAGTTTCCCCTACCTTCAAAGGGAAATAACGAAGGGAAAGCATGCATTACAAATCTGGGGTACGGCTCAGTATCCAAAAGGAAGCCTGCTCTTTGCAGTGCGAGTGGCTTCTACGTATTGTATACAGCAGAATTCTGCAGCACTGCAAGGAATAGAGCCAACCAAGCAAAAAGGTCCTAACACAATGGCATGTTTTTCCTCACATCTCATAAGAAGCTTCACTTACTGCCGTTCAGAATCACCAGGGGAGCCAGAAAACATTTGGAGGTGTGTGAGGCCATTCCTCTCATTAGGGTGGCATAGAGATGACTGTCTCATTATGGGTTTGTCTTTTTTAGTTTTGGGTTTTAAGTGGAACTGATCAGTATTTGTAAATGCCTCCTTAACCGCTGCTACAAGTCATGAGAATTTTACGTTTGAAGCATATACAGAGATTTTAACAATTTTACAGTTATTTTTGTGCTCCTAATGTCAAATCCAATGAGAGTCTTGCTTTAGCCCGTTTTACCGACATTCTTAGGGTTGTAATCTATGCGTTTTTTAAATTCCGATCAAAGTCCTTTGCCATCTGAGGCTTGGGGGAGAGCCGCACAGGGGTTGGTAAGTATAAGTTTAATCCCTCTTTTTATGGATTCCACTCCCTTTCTTTATTGATCTTCTTTTCCATGTGCATTCATATTCGGTTAAGAAAATTGTAACACATTCGGTTTGTATAAAAAGTGCAATCCAAATCAAATCGGACGGGCTGGCAGAGCACAGGTTTGTTCATACAACCCCAGTTGTAGTGAGATGTGTTTGTTGTGTGGAGGGGTGTTCACATGGCCACCCAGTGGCTCTGCCTCTTTTCAGGCGATAAGCAATTAGCAAGGACAAGGGTGCATCATCAAAGCAAGGCCTGCTTCTATCCTTTACCCCTACAGACTTAAGAAGTTGAAGTGCTCTTATGTAAAGAGAGAAACATGGACACCGATTGTTCACCAGTGTGAAGTAAAGATCAAGGTTCTGCTCTTATTCACTCCACCAACTTAGTGCCCCTCTTTCTTACTCTTGAACATGCACATGCACAGAGTAAGCATTTACATAACTCGCCTCTCCCTGGTTAGCACCACGGCAGTGTTTAATGAGCTTAAGGCCGGATACCTTCCCTTGACTGCAGGCTGTGAGTGGTTAATTAATCAGACAGCCCTCTCATCTCTCCCACCTTTATCCCAGCTTTCTCTCCCACACCGGGAAGCAGATCAGCGTATAAATACATCTCACTACAACCTATCAATACAAACTTTACGCAGTTGCACTGATTTCTTGGAAGATAAAAGACTCTGTATTAACCAAGACGTAATCAGCTAGCCATTCAAAAATGATCCATGCATCTTTAACACCCAATAACCCCACGGGAAAATGCTGTTTTTCCTGATTGACCCTGCAACAATAAGCAGTGATGAAATGATTACAGGGCTGCAGCGTTTAAACAGAGATAAACTGACATCAGTGCAGCACGCTGCCAACAACTGTTGTCCTCTGATGGGTTCTGATGGAGAGAGGCTTTGCTTCCTCTCATGCCAGCTTGTGTCTGTCATAGCGGATGACACGCAGAGTCAACATTGTGCCTGGCGGTGCTAAAATGGTGAGAGACAAGAGTCCAAAGGATAAAGACTCCACCAAATGGCTCCTGTTGTAGTGGCATGCATGCGGGGATGCGAAGCGCAAACACAAACACGGGGTGGGAAAGAGAAGCATGTCTGAGGGCCGGCTGTCGGCGGATCATTGTTGGTGCAGGGGGAGCCATTTTTAACATTTTCAGACAAATTAAAACGCGTAATTTGACTGTGAAAAAACAAACTCTGACATAAGGCCTGTGATTGGAGACGCTCACACCTACAGCAATTCATCCAGACAACAATCAACCAACCCGAAGCCCCCAGGCCAAATATACAGCTGTTCCAAACCCAGCTGCAAACCTGCAGCTGGAATGAGGTGTCAGGGCATGGTCACGGCGTATACAAGTCGGTTGTGTAGATGAAAAGAAATAGAAATAGAAAAGGGTCTGGATCAGACGATGCAGACCTCCCCCCCTGAGTGCACTTCTGATGGGGGGAAAAAAGCGAGCGGGTCTGTCAGTCCGCTGGCAGCAATCAAGGTATAGGCTCACGGAGCCCTCAGCAGGCCTCCTGACTGTTCATTACCAGTGCAGGACACGGTGTGTGACAGCAGGCTTACCTTCAGCGCGCATGGTGAATGGGGAGTCTCCGGGTCGCTTGGCTGAAAACTGGCCCCCGAGAGAGGTCATTAGGAAGCACAGGCTGAAGAAGCCCACGCCAACAACAAATATCCTGCAAGAGAGAGAGAGAGAGAGACAAAGAGCATATTAGGTTACAAGAGGGGGGGAAATTACCAGAGCAGTTCACATGAGAGGACGAGCACAAAAAGAATGGGAAATGAAAGCGATAAGAGACGGCAGGTGCTGGATGTAATTTCACAGCTGGAGAAGCTCAGAGCTCGCCGTGGGTCCGACTCAGTCATTTTCAGAGGGACGTGTTTGAGGATTTATTGATAGGGAGCTAATTTCTCAGTGTTTACATTCTAACCGCCCGGCTACACAGACAGAAGCACCAACCTATTTGGTTTCATGCAAGTCATTTTTCTCCTCACTGTGCTCACTTTGCAAACCCCCTAAATAAAAGCAGTCGACCACAGAAAAGCAGTGAGCACACAGCAGCCTTAAAGCCTCAGAGTGGAACATTAGGATCCCTCCCATCTTACCGCTCCAGCAGTCGGGCTGATAAAATGTTTGGAAACTACCGCACAAATTGTCACAGACCCAATTCTGCTATCAATTTTTTTTTTAACAAGACGGATTCCCGACAACAGGGATGCTGCCGCCGCTCAGCCAGAGACGGGACTGTGATAGTGTCGTTTCCAGATAACGCTGACAGGCTGGCGGTTTGAGCTCACAGAACCGTGTGTGTGTGAACACACAGCTGTGATTGTACAGCGGGACGGATTTCTGCAGCTTTCACTGGACTCCACAACATGAGGGCGTAGAGTTTGACATCACTGGGTCAACGACGAAGCTGCAAAGCCACGTAAACACCTCACACATCACAGGCACCACCGTGGGATTAGTGACTTCCACTTATGCAGAGAGGCACATCTCCAAGTTTGGGGGTCTATTTGGAGTTGTAATGATGATACTGATTGGCTTGATCTCCCCCCTGCTGTTGCCGAGTAAGCACATCTTAATTGTGGAATAGCCTACACACCATGTTGTCCCAGTTATCTCCAATGATTTGCACTTTCAAAACTGGTTATTGTAAAAGACATGGCTGCAATCTAGAGCAGGCTCATATTTAGCCAGTGGATAGTCAGCTTTTGTTCATTCAAATTCACAGTGGTGATGCTTCATTTTCTTTCAAATATAAATGATAAAGAAAGTTATATGACTGATCGATTGAACAACATGCAATAAATGTCTCTGGCTTTGACTTAAATTTATGTAAATCGTCCAAATGTTTGCATCTGACTACCAGCTTGTGCCAAATGACGACACGGAGGTGTTCAGCTTACAAAAAGGGTGCATTATTGGACGTGGAAAGTCTACGTGTAAACGTCGAGCCCTTTAAGCCAGCGCATCCATAAAGAGACTCACCTGAACGGTTTGAAAGTGACAGGGCATCTCCTCACCATCGTGGAAAGATCGCTGCTGCTCCCAATCATTTTCCGCGCGTGAAGAGAGCACCGGGTCCGATTAACATGGCGTTAATCTGCATGCCGGCAGGAGAGAAAAAAAGGGGGTTAGTTGTAGCGGGGATCCCGGTCCATCGATCGATCGGTGCGGAGCGCCTTGAGACACGCAACTTCCCAGCGCGTGACTGCCGGCCGCGGCGCGCACTGCCAAACTTCAGCAGAAACCCTGCCTACAGCGGCGCATCCCAGCAGATGGATGTCCCCCGGATGCCGAAGACGGGAAAATATTCGGCGACTGTCCCTTGAATGAGTTATGGGCGAGCCCTTAACGCAGTTAAATGCCCTGGAAATAAAGCGGCGCGGAGCGCAATAGCCCAGGACTGCTGAGTTCATTGAATCCTGAGAGTGGATGGGGGCTCTGCTTCTCTGCTCTCATTATATGAGTAGCAGTGAACTGTGGCTCGTTTACTGATGGCGCCATCTAATGATTCATTCAGGAGTGCCACAGCTGGCTCCTTCACCTTTTCCTGCACTCGCACGGATGACGGATGAGGGGCCTGCGCAGTGATTAGGACACAAGACAAGCTTTTCGATCCAATATAACTCATTATGTAAGAAATAAATAGGCTGATCCATTAGCATCATAGGGGATACAGACGCAGCGTGCAATGATTGTTTAATAAAACAAAATGACTCGAGGGGAAAATATAACGAGGCATAAATTGACAGGAATCCTGGGTATCCAGACGCACCTGGATGCTTCATTAAAACTCATTTAGAACTATCAGGGTGTGATTGCACCATAAATAGCTGACCCCATGGTAAAGTAACATTTGTTAGGATCAACTCAGCGATCTCTGTATTTTAGCTGTTAATTACGGGCTGTTTAGGACGAAGTGCCCCTTAAAGCTCCTCTAAATAACAACCTGAGTTGTTTTTCAGTGGAAGAAAACGTTGGATAAGGCATAAGAGCAGTGAAAAAGTGCTGGAGAAGATCACTGACAACTTATCCATTTGTTCTGTGCTGCTGGGGGGATCAGAGGTACGAAAATCTAACACAGCAAAGTGGTGTGCAGCACCTTGGACAGCTCCAGGCCGTCAGAGGGAGGGCAGCTCAGCAGCGACACCCAGCGGACAAACGACATACTGCAGGAAGACTTTAGAGGGGGGTTGGGGACCTTTCCTTATATGTCCAAAACCAAATTCCTTAAAGGCAATAATAACGAGGCATTGAACACAAACTTTAAAGTAGGATATAAGGGAATTTCGAGTGCAAAAGTTGTATTCTTGTCCAAAGAGGACAAAAATGCACAGATAGCAGGGGCTTGTGATTGAAATATGAATAGTCTACTTCTAAAAGATTGCTTATCAAACTTTTCCTGAATGTTATAACAATGTAAAGAAAATATGGCATCCTTTTGGCTTTTTTCCCCATAATAAAAAATAAATAAAAAATTCCAGTATTTGTTCTTATTTTGGTAAATGTTTCCTTCTTTTTAAAGAGGAATAAAGAGAAATGGGCATTTTAAAGTAATCGATAAACGACAACACATTAGTCACCCAGGGTTATATCCAGCTTTAGCCAAAAGGAAAGAGAGAAACCTCATACTCTATCACCATGGCAACTACTTTTACTATGTTTGCTCTTGGCTCTGTTTGATACTGCAGTCGATTATGTGTATAGCAAGTATAGAAAATACTGTGTGTGTATGTGTGTGTGTATGTATTTACACCAAATCACAATGGATCCATAAAAAGACACCAAAGTTCTCCAAAGGGAACCTTAAAAAAGATAAATAAAAGTCACCATCTGAACTGGTGGTCTGTTTTGAGGAGGGACTGCACCAGCTGGAGCCGTTTAAATTCATTGATGAGCAATACGTTGGATTAAAGAGCTACGAGGTGAGCAGACAACATCAACACAGTCATATAGGCATGTGAGCTGCACTGCTGAGGAAAGAAAGAAAGTATTTGAAATACCATATTTCGAAGAAGAAGAATCTTCTCGTGTCACTGTCAGATTCTTTAGAACAGTTTAATTGCATGATAGAGTTTTCAAAAACTGACAGCCAATAAAGAATTCAAGCCTGAACATTTGGACTGAACATGAGAAAGGTGGTAAAATGTTAACCGTTGTTGAGAGTTTAACAAGATACACGACTACCAGCGGTTTTATGTTTGGACATCTCGTGTCTGATTTTCTTTCTAGACTTCTTTCCCTTTATTTTTCTATTCAGGTATTGCTGCCCCGCCTTTTTTCTTTACCATTTCTTCTTTCTGTTCTGTTCAACAGCACGTCTTTTTACAACATTTCCACTCTTAATTGGAAGCTCTTCTTATTTCTCCATGTGTTATTTTTCTCGAGTGACTGCTTCATTGCCACTTTTCTCTCCCACAGGTTGATTTGGACTCCTATATGAAATCATTCTTTCAGTTAATTAACCGCAAAGTACACACCTACAAAAAAGAAAAAGAAAAACACACTTATGAGAATACAAGAGCAAGATTAACTTCTAAGCTTCAGAGCTGCAACCAGGTCTCGGATCAAATCAATTTTGCCTGATATTTTGTACCTATGATTTAAATGTTTGTCAGCCCAAAGATATGTTGAGAGGAAAAAAGAGCTGGCCACAGATCCTCTGCGAGGCCCAGTAAAGGGTTATATATTCATCTTTTGTGAAGCTTCAGTGAAAGCACTTGAAAGAAAAATACAGAAAACACACAGTCCCTCTGGCATGCCTTATTCTAATGCCCTAATCCTAAAATAGATTTTTGTTGGCTTTTTATCCTTTGGTGAACAGAACACTCACCACTTTGATGGTTGCAATAATATTGGAACACGAAATGAGACAATTTAAAAAATACAAAAAAAACCCAGAACATAGATTGCTTTTTTTCCCTCTTTTGTTATATTCAGCCAATCTTTGAAAAAGAAAAAAAAAAGTCTTTGGAGGTTACATTGGGCCTCTCTGCAACCTTTCTTATCAGCTCCTTTTTTTCCTGGTCTTTGATTGTGGTGGTAATCTCCCCCTCTCACAGATTTACTCTGAAGCCTCATTTGTTACATTTTCCAATAATGGACCTGAAGACGTTTACAGTCTCTGCTCTCTTTGGTTTCCGCAGCGCTCCTCATTCAATGTTGCTGCAAATCCTGGAGCCTTTTCACCACCCAACTAGATCAGTTGACTTTTCTCAAATCTTAGAAATAAACTAATTACATTTTTGTTGAACTCAAATATCAACAGTGCTAAGGTGAGTGCTGGAGAAGAGGACCCACATGCAGACATGGATAAGTCAATATCTCAGAGAAACAAAACAGTAACAAAAAGCACTTCCAATGGAGACCACAGTGACCCTCAGCTGGCTGTCATAAAGAACATGAACTAGATCAAATAAAGCCAACAGGATTTGGCAAAAACCAGGAGAGACCAGGGAGCTTAAAAGCTGTGATGTGCTGAGGTCCTGTCAGGGACCACAAGCAAACTTCAGGGAGGGGTTTTGAGCATAAGCAGCTAAAACTGATGACTCTGATTGTAATGCTATCCTTTCCATATTTTCAAACAATCAAATTTCTTGACAGCCCATTTCTATATTTTCTTTATGCACTCTTATTGGCAACGTTTGGTTTGGAGGGTTATCGGCATCTTTTATAATCTTGTTATTAATCGAGCTTCTGCCCCACCTGCTGCATAATAAGTACCTCTGCTGACAAATTATGGCTGGAATGATTATATCATGACCTCACTTTTCTCCCTCCAGCAGTGAGTAATCCCCTAAAAACGCCCATATAGCCCTTCAAACTGCTCCTTCTGGGAGTTTTGCAGGAAAGTTCTTTCAGAGCCTTAAATGATCTCACATGACTGCAGTTTTTACCTCATTATGTGAAGTGGGAGAAATCGATGTTCTAATCTGTCCCCAACCTATCCAATGGGCTGCATGCCGAACCTGAACAGAGGCTATGTTTCAAACTGAGGTCCATGGAAAACTGATTTAGATATGGTTACATTTCCCTAAGAGTGACTTTGCTTTGAATCTAATTTATGAGAAATTGTTTCTCACAAATCCGATAGGATCTTTTGTATAGAAACAATTGCTCTTTGTAGAATTTAACACTAAAATCAGAGTTGATTGTGTGGTTTGAGAACTATGAACGCCTCCTTGTGGCAGCTTGTAAAATAATTTTATATTTTTTTTTACTACTGAATAGATACAGGGGAGATATTGCAGGTTGTGAAATTCAAATCTGTTCAGATTGAGCACCGTTTAGTTTTGTTAGTAGATTTACAATTAATTGAGAGGATAAACTTGAAAGAACATTGGATTACGTTTATATTAAGTGTCATGATTGACAAATAATGAGAGGCCACATGAAGTCAAACCAGACCCTGTGATGGACTGGCGGACCGTCCAGGGTGTACCCCGCCTCCTGCCCATTGACCACTGGGATAGGCTCCATTTCCCCCCGCAACCACATTAGGGAATAAGCAGTAGCGATAATGGATGGATGGATGAAATCAAACCACTGACTTTCAAATCAGTGAGCAACTGCTCTTTCCTCCTGAGCCCAGTAAGACAGTAAGTAGGCCACGTTGACAGGCTAAACTGTAACGTATCTCTGTGGCTCCTGTAATAACTGTGTGGGTGTAATCATGCTTGAATTGGAGCAATCAGGAGATGTTCAATGTCTCCACAGCCAAAGTCAAGAGTCTGTTCGATTCAAAAGAGCAAATCTTTATGGAAGGAAAACTTACTGTTGTATTGCTGCCCAAGTCTCAGTGCTCCGAGTGTTCATTTTGTATATACATAAATGCGATTGCATCCGGCATATAGTGTAAAAGGGCTATGCATGGTCAGTTGGATGGGAAAATGGTGCTTAAGTAGCACAGTATAGAAGTCCACTCAGTATTTGTGAATAATTATCATGAATGCTCTAGGACACTCTCGCTGCTGTTCATTGTTTTTGTTGTCATAGAAAAGAAAGAATCTTAAAGATAAAGTACAATCAGAATAAAATCTTAATTTGGAAGAAAGACATCACTTTTTGTTTAGATAAAACTCACTTTCTTCCATGTTCAACGCCCTTTTGTATTTAGGTCTGTCTTACACACTTAGTGATTACTGTCCGCTGAGCTGCATCAAAATTATGAGGGTGTGTAATTTTCACTTTAGTTTCACTTCTTATGTTGTTTATGCTTTTCCTGTCTGTCTCCCATTCCTTACCGATCAGCCAGGCTCCCTCAGGGTTTACTTTGCTCTGTATTATTCATATTGTTTGGCAATATGCCTCTTGCAAACCATTTCCCGGCATGCTTGCCTGCCATAACCTGTTGCCAGTTTATCTGCCTGTGCTTGTACAACTTTCAACACAATAAAAAATAAAGAAAATCCCCTTTAGATATGGTTAAAGTTCAGTACTTGAGAGGCGTTGGTTACCTTTTCACTCTGACACATAATTTCATGTTTAGACTGTAATTGCCATGTACAGTTATGGGAAATAAGGAATACAATACTTTTCTGGGTGTTCTGGTAAAAAAAAAAAAAAAATGAAATAAAAATCTCACTAGTTTACATCATCCATGCTAATTTCATAAGTAATGTCAAGCTTTTAAACAGATTTGATCTGCATAATCACACAGTGTAAGCTCATGGAAAACTATCATTGCTTTGGACTATACAAAAACAGACAAGTCGAGTCTTCCAAAACATTGATTTACCGTCAGCAGAATGGGAACACATACAGCTCACACTGTAATTATAGTCAGCATTGCTCGTTAATTTGTTATTTCAGCCGCTTGTCAGTTCAGGTTGCTACAGCTCAGCAGATGTTAAAAACACAATAACGACAGCACTCTTCAATTTGATGCTCCATAAATACAAACAGTAAAAGTCCAAAATCCTTTACCATCCTCCTCCTCTCCCCCAAAAGAGTGTCATAGCTCAAGTCCATGCAGGCAGATGTGACTGTCATGATTACACTCTGAAGACAGTGTTGCAAGCAAATGCAAGGTTTCCATTTCAGCCACAACACCCACGAATACAAAGTCATTTTACTGTGTAAACCTAATGAGTGTCTATGACAACCTGGCCTTCTTTGTGTTAACTGGACAACTCCAACCTTAATTCATTAGGCGCTTTATCATCAGGTTACATCCACAATCACAGGAGTGGGCCCTGCACAGGTGATTTAACAGAAGGAAGAATAATATATAAGCACTACTATAAATAACATATAGGATTTTATTAAAAAATGTTCTCAGGTTGCAAATTAATTAATGCTTCATAAGAGGTCTGACACAATTCCAAAATAGAGTGCAAAGTGTTTTATCATATAACCTTATACATTATTTAGATACACATTTTTGTGTCCCTGCCCAGGATACAAATTAAACCTCAGCTTCTGGGTCTGTCGCCATTGTTCAAAATCAGATCAGGGGTGAAAGTGAAAATTAAAATCAGGGATAATATGAGGCTGAGAGGAAAGAATCGAACTATGACAGACATCTATTAAAGATAAGGGTTACCAAAATTAATTGTCTTCATCTCCCCCCCACCCACCCACAAAAAGAAAAGCACTGGTCCATAGTTCCAGAAACACGGCCAGGCAGCCTGCTGATAGATAAATCCAACCTATGGGACACATGGGTTTAGATACAGGAAGCAGGTGAGTCTTTGTCAGACTCCATTGCAAAGAAGACATCCTCAAACACGAATACAGAAGCCGGGTAGCAACATGCAGCATCAGCTTAAACAAATGTACATACAGTTGATAACTGAAATAGAAACAAAAAAATCTAAATATTTTCCAGGAAAAAAAAAAAAGGATTTTTTTTTTCTTTCAACTCAGCAGCCAGGAAAATAAGCAGAGACAGTGAGATAGTGATTTCAACATCATCCATTCCAGGGCAAGTCTGTTCATGTTTAGCTGTGAACCTGAAACCACAACACCCAGACTTTGTGTTCCTGTTAGAAAGAAGCACACGAGGTGGAAAGTTCTTCCATTCAACACACGTTGTCCAGCTCCAGAAGACTGATTTTAAACACATCATTAACCGAGTTTGTGCTCCGGACAGCATGGTAGGTACAGGCCGAACCTGTTGTGCTTATGGGCAGCACACATTTGTGACTTATGTTCTTCTGATTAATCTAAAGATGATCAATGTGGATTTTAATACAGATCATTTCAATGAGATTCCCATGCAGTCCAAGGACATATTGTGTTACCACCATTATCTGGCTCGCCGTAGTTAGCAGTGCAGGTAAGTCTCTTTTTTTTTCTTTTAAGTTTTACGTCTTGATTCCTCTTTTCAGAAACTTTGCATTAACTAATGTCATATCTAAGGGTGGATATATATATACATGCATACACACAAACACCTACAAGTTTATTCAATTTTATGTTTTTTTTAAATATTAGATTCTATTCATGTTCAAATTTATATCGGGATATGTAATGCGGTGTCGAGCCGACACTGATGAATACGTATGCGTTTTTTGGGATTGTTCTTTTTAGCAACCACGGTTTACTGATCATGTTCTGTGATAATTGTATGAAACTTAAATTAAATAAAAAAGGATTAAAAAACATGGAAAGGAAGAAACATGGAGAAAATTTCCCATAATACAATGTAGTTTTTCCATCCATTGCAATACAAATGATCCATCAGCTGAGAAAGTCACTTAAGGAGGATTTAAGGTGTTATAATTCAGGGGATGTTCTAACTGCGGGAAAACACTATTTTCCTCTGTTCTTTTGTGCTTTTCTTAAACTTTTAGAGGGTCAGGTGAAAAACACCTAAACAAAAGTGAGTCTATGGCCTCCATTCAACACATCCCTTTATAAAAAAATATATATAAATTAAAAAATATATAGGGTACATAAATGTTATTTGTGGTTTAAAAACAACATATTAGCCATCCCGTTTATTTTTTTACTTCCAAGTCGAAGGCTTGGACTGTCCTTGATAGCATGAAACATAACATTGATTTAACGCTTTTTAACTTAGTTTCTCCCTTTCCCTCTGAGCAGTCAGTCTTGGAAGCGACCTACAGACCACGGCTCCAGTCACCGCACACTGTGGAGAAAATGTGACACTTACATGTAATAAAAGCTCAGCAGACCAGATGGAATTAGTAACATTTACCTGGCTGCATGAAGGTGAGACAATGTGCGATTTTAAACATGACCAGACAAAGCTGGTCAGCGGGTTCCGCTGTGAAAGGGCAGAAGAGAACGCCCACAAAAGACTCACTCTGATTCTTTACAACGTCACGCCTGCCAACAAGGGGAGTTACCTCTGCAAGGTGCACTCAAATCGTGGAATATATAGTAATGTTACTAACGTAACGGTACGAGGTGAGTTAGTTTAATACCCCCACCCGTGTTCCTTGTCTTTAAAAAAAAAAAAAAAAAAAAATCGCCCTAATAGTCTTTTTTCTTTGCAGACTGCCCTGGAATTCCAAGGAAGTCCGTAGAACAAATTAAATCATCAGGGAGTATTCATAAACTGCCCTGGATGCATGTTCTGATAGAGATAATGATGATAAGGTTTTTTAAAGAAATGCTCCATGTGTGAGGCAGAGAACTATTAAGGGTGAGGTTTGTTCAATTGTACATTTTATCAAGCCTATTACATGCTGTTATTAAATGTACAGTCAACAGTGCTGGTGTTAATCTTCCATTACCTTGTTGTCTCTAATTTGAATTTTTAGCACAGGATTCCAGGCCACTATCATCTACTAACCAAAAGGAGGCAGTGTTTCCATTCTGTATTCTGTAAAGGGGTGTTCTGCTCAGTGTTCCAAAATTCATTTCCAAAAAGTTTGAGACAATTTTTTCCTCACTTTTACAGTCCAAGATGATCTGGAACTATATCTTTTTTTATTTACTTTGTTTGTTTTTTGAACATATAAAGCTCATGGCTGTCATTTTTTTTATAACTTTCAATTCAGACCATAAAAGCAGTCGCATAAGCCGGCTTTAAACTGAAACCCAGCATGCTGTTAAATATCTGCCATACACAAATACAATTTCGACAAAACGTGTCTTCTTCAAAATGCAATAAAGATGTTTCACAAAAGATTGAGAAAAAGTGTGAAATGTAAACCGCATGATTTGTCAGGTGACCACTTTCACAGATCTTCAAACCTGTTCCGTCATGTTTTGTGTGCAGTGGTGTAAACTCTTCAGCTGCACGGCTCCTCTCTTTTAAATAGAAGGTTTGTCTTGTAAGTTGAAACAAGCGTGAACCGACATGCTGCACAAATAAATTAACAGGAGAAGTAAACAGGTAGGACAAGTCTGCAAACCTATCTTTGGATTCCAGCACGCTTAAACCATCTTTCATCAAACACACAGTACGCATTTAACACGAGGAAGCCACGTTAGAACAATAGCAGCCGCTATCTTAGTCATGTTGCACGTGTAATTGTTTGTACCACCTACTGAGGCAGAAACTGTTTTTCTTTAGTGTTTCTTTGGCTTTGTGAATGCCATGCCGAATGACATTGATTTGTACGGTAATAGGATGTTCTACTCAATGGTGCTGCCGCTCCACAAAGTTTAACAGTTGTCTTCGTCCCCAGAGACATTTAAAAGAGAAGAGAGCAAGAAGCAGATAAGCCATTATATGAAAAAGGCCTGCTAACAGCAACAGATAACACCAAACCAATTAGTAACTGAGGACAGAATACAAAGAAGTGACTATATAAAAGACTCATATGAGACAGAGGAGAGGCAGAGAGGCAAGTGAAAGACCTTTTCGATCTATATATACACAAACATGTTTATGACAGTCACATTACAACAATCTGTCATCAGAAAAAAAGAGTTATCCGAGAAGTATCTTTCAATGAATGAAGTTTTACCGCCAATGTAAGTAAAAAGTGGCAGTCATGCCACAAAGGCAGCCCATTTTGCCAAAATATACCCTGAAGGTCTGAAACAACGCAATTCTAAATTTTACCTCAAACACTCAAAGTCTCTTATTCTTACAAAGAAAAAAAACAAACTTTGTCAACTCTATAGATTAGGATATTTCTAACTTTCTAAGACAGTAGAAGTGTATCAAACATTTACAAAGGATTTTTGACTGACCACTACCACACAGGTGGGGGTGCCCTGATAGACCATCCAGACATCTTTGGCTGATCTTTCTGAGACAGTTTAAAAACTCTGGAGGAACAAGTCTTGCCAAATTATTAGTGAGTTTATACATGTATTATCCAATGCCCACCATGAAAATACCCACTCTGCACTGCCACCTCCGCCCCCACAGCCACAGCATCCCATACATAATTCATTTCAAAGCCTGATCAGTACTCCTCATGAAAATAACTTTTGGGAGTTTAGTCTCCACTTCGACTCCAATCTCGTTTCTCAGAGACCCTAGAGGCCATCCAGTATAATACCCTTCCACCTTCAAGGGGTGTTACCGTCTGAGAAATAAATCTTGTAACATTTTACTAAGCTGCCTCTCTCCGCTGCATCCAAATTGTGAAAGAACCTCAACACTTAATCGCTTATTGAGAAAGTTTTTCACGGGGTCCATGGGCTGAGCAGGATGTTCAAATGGACCTGCACGAGTTTATGTCTCATCTCCAACAGATGTCAAGAATTATCTGTTCATGGGTTGTTATTTTTTTGTAAGAGTACACAGAGGAAAAACCTGTACAGTGAACTTTTTGGACTGATTTTCACAAGATCAAACTAGTTACAGTTGCCACAGCAGCTAACAGATGACCACACAACAGTTCTTGCAAACTGCTGATGTTTTTCTAAACACACCGAGATTGAGCGGTTATTCCCCTATCTAGTTAGAATACTGTTGCCATGGTGACCAAGTGTTGCTCAAGCCATGAGCAACGCGGTCACCAAATGAACGTTTCTTCAATTTTCTCTATGCTTTCCATTCCTTTAAACATGTTAAGTCCCTGTGATAGATCAGCAGTTAAATGTGCTCAGGTCCACAACGTGTTCACATTCAAGAGTCAATCCTTTATCAAACAAAAGGTCAGAGTCATACGAGCTAAGGCAATCTCAATATCTGTTGTAACTGAGAAAGAAATGAAAAGCTATAATAAAGATCAATATGCTTGACATATATGCAATGAGAAAGTCAGTTATAGTTATGTCATCTTCAGGAAATGCATGTCCTTATTTTTTTTTATTTAACTGCCAGTTTAAAAAAACAAAAAACACTTGCAAAATCTTTCAATCATTTTATAAAACAGGTGTCATTCTGGTTCCTCCTTTTTTGTTCTGATCCTATAATTTTCCTATCTCCTATACACATTCCACCAGCTGGCAGACTGCACACCCCTGATTACACTGCATTGCAGACCATTTCTATGTCTGCCACAAAACAATGTGGGTGTGTGGGCACCACAAACAGAACTTATGAAGCGGGAGGTTTCTCGGTGTTAACAACACACCGTGCATTGTCCAAGTCTCTTGCAGTGACTGTGACACTGAGCAATAAAGAGCATTGTATCAATTTATTTGGCTTCCTTAGGGGAACGCTGCCATGGCCTAGTTTCTGATTTTTATAAAGGATGAAACAAAAGCTTCAGCTTGTGTTAAAGCATTCAACTGCAACTTTTCGCTTTGTTAACTTTGGTTCCAGTACAATTTGTTTGGACTTGCTGTTTATTTATCAAATCTTTTCATATAAATTATGTTCTATGCATGTCTAGATTTTTACTGTCATAATCTGTGTTTGTTTTGATATAAAAACCAACTTCTTCAACTTGTCTAATGACAGGTAGTGAAAGCAGCAGGTCCTTACCTTTCTCCAGGGATAGTTGCCAAAACTTAGAATAAATGCATGCGTGGTCAAGATGAAACACTTTAAATTAACCTGGAGAAATAAAATACTGTGAAAGAAAATGACTGAAAAAAAGACTAACAAGGGGACAGGGATGGGGATCTGACAAGGATTGAGAGGAATAGCAAAAGAGGCTGCTCAGTGAGTGGTGGCAGCTGAGGGTAATTCACACAGGTGACGGCTGTGGATCTGACGATCAGAAAAGAGGGGAACTGAGGTAACCCGGGTGAGAGTCAAACAGGAAAAAGAAAACAAAGAACAACAAGGATGAACAAAGAAAAAACATTAAAAAAAGCAAGCACAATTCATAAAAAATACCAAACTACTAGAAAACCCAGAATCGGAAAAAAAATTAATCCAGAACGCTTGACAGTTGTTTTTACATGCTTGTGTGGCAGCAGTGTGGGTGCAGAATATACACTAAGCAAAAGTGATTAAAGAACAGATCAATTATGCACTTGAGCGAAGGTTTATTTCTATATATGAATTTGATTTTTATTGCTGTTAAAAGTGGCTGAAAACAAAAGGTTCTTAGACTTTTGTTGTCCCCATCATACTCTCACCAAGCAAGATAGTTTGGGATGAGCTTATCATATTTATGAGATGGTCAAAGGTCAGAGGTCAATATTTGATATGTTCTCTATGTTCTGTTGTGAACAATAAATTAGTCCGTGTGATTTACGTCTTCTTGCATTCAGCTGATATTTACACTTTGCAGTCTCAGCTTTCATGTAACTAAAGTACAAATAATTTTAAACTTAGTTTGATTTTGAGAGAAAAAGGACCTGCAGCAACAAATGGAAAGCTCAAATACGTTTGAAAAGTGATGTGACATTTTGTTATTGACATCAGGAAATAAAAACCCAAAAATGTCCTGCTCAACAGTGAGTGGCTTGAGGATAAAAGCCAGATGTCAACAGTCCGCTGGAGTTTATTTATCTCGTGTTTCTGATTTAGTTGCTTCACTGGTCGCCGGCCACATTACTATCCATTATCTCGCTGCATTACACAGTCAAACAAAGCTTCATGTCATGTGCCTTGAAACCCAAACACAGGCGTCATGCACTACACCCTCTCAATGAGCTTCCTTATCCTCGAGAGGTTTCACACCTCTGATTTAAGAACAGTTCAGTAAGTTTGCGGGGGATTTGGAAACTGTGTGTGAGCCACATTGTGTAAGCAGGTGAACTAAACAACTGAAAGAGAAGATTATTGATATTTTAAACAATCAATAGAGTCGTACTGTGTATATAGACATTAGATCAGTAACATAGCCTTCATCCATTTCAACTGCGCTGATGCAAAATGCATCAAGGTTGCTGAATGCCGGAAGCCATCCGAAGAGCTTCACAGAGGAATTCACCTCGAAGAATCTGTTGCACATTTGGTGACTTGACCTTGAAAGCAACAAATGCAAGGATTTTAGTCCATCTTGCGAGGGCTAAAATCTACTTTGAAGCAGGAAAAACTGCTCTCAGACATGTGCGCAGTTGATTCATGATCAGCTCCCATGGGATTTATTACTCAACATTTCCCTAAGATAGCCCTCAGCATATGCTGCTTGTAGATGGCTCTGATGAGTGGGCCATCAATGTCGCCTCGAATGAGTAAGGAGTGCTTAGCGAAACAGTAAATAACAGATTACACAACATTTGGCACCAGAAAAAAAACGATAGTTTTTCAAAACGTCTGAAGAATCCTCAAGTTGTCCATTTGGCTTTTTCTATTTCGTTCTGTCGAAATTCCGTCAAATAAGTTTGTGAAAAATCCAAATCAAATGGTAAATAAAATAAGTAAACCAATGACAAGATAAACTTTTATTTATCCCACAGTGGGCACATTTGTATTGTCGCAAAAACAAAATACACCATAGGATGCAAAGGAGAGAGAAAGTAATATGGGCACAATAATATGTCTGAACAGTGTGCAATTTAACAGTTTATATAACGACAGGGACTATATAAAGAGTATACATCTCTGTGCTGGGAGCAGGGCTGATTGGACAGGCTGAAAATAGAAGCAAACAGATGAGAAGTAAGAAGCCTTACACCGACGGAACCTGTTGTTCAGTCATTTTTTCACTGATCTGGATGTAGTTTCCCTGGAAGCCAGCCACCAGTCCTCTGTTAACGACTTTATCAGAAACTTTATCAGATACCAGTGCAGGGAGTCTGGAGCGTACAGTGTGAAGATAAACAGAGCTGTTCCTCGATGGGCTTTTGTGCTGCTGAAAACTAAATTCTAGTTAAACTGATCAAAATTAGACATTGAATCACACTAAACGAACGTTAATATTAACAAATAGTAGGGTTATGTTAGTTTCACTTTACTGAGAATGAATCACATGTGCCCCGAGGTTCAGAGCAGAGCAGTCATTTTCTTTTTATTCCAAGCTTCTAAATAAAATGAAAATACACACAAGAGTCAAGGGGAGCATATCTGGTTTCATCATTAGCTGAGTCACACAGATTTGTCATATTTAGCTGTTCAGAGGCAAATGCAAATACAGCTTTAAGAGGGTCACTGAAAGCTGCACTTTACAGGGGACTCGGGAGATGTTTTAAACCCTACTCAAGGCTTTATGTGCTTTTTTAAAAACAGTTTGTATTTAGTTTGGGAGCATAAAAATTCAATTTAAAGAAATGTGAAAATCTTTAGCAAAGAATTTATTGAAAAAAGTCCAAAAAGTGCTGACAATATACAATTACGCTTTATTGGTTTTACACTAAAATGGAACTCTAGAGCACAAAGGCTTACTAGACCCCTTGATTGTATACGCACAAAATGACTGAACACTGAAAGCTCGACCACCAAATCTAAGTGTGTTAGTCGGGTTTTGATGATGATTTTTCTCTCATCTCATCTAAATGTGTGTGTTACTGGCTGGGTATTGCTGCTACCTTGAGACACAACCAATTCCTCGACTTGTTTGACAAATCCATCTTTCGGTGTGTAATTGTAATTTATCAAACATAAAAACACTGTGACTGTCTGATAAGCTCTGCAGACAAACCCATCAGGGGAATCATTAAAAGGTCGCAACACAAACCTGATCTCCCCAATCTCCATCTCACCTCCCAACAGCTTATTTTCAACTCGTTTTCTGATTATTTCATATCCCTACACGGCTCACACTCTTTTAATCATGTCTATTAGAAGCAGTGCAAGCAAATAGCGAAAAAGAAATTAATTCTGTGGATTTCACTGGCTCACATCTATGAAAAGTCAAGGGAAAAGTATTAATTCACAACCATGCCTACAGAATTTGGAACAAGATTTAATTTCAATCATGTACAGCCTACAAATTGCGTTTCTAATTCTAATAAACTCTTCATGATTATTCATACTAAAAAACAATTTATATCACTTATATACTTCCTTTTATTTCCTAACACACAGCTTAATTGGGTTGCCTTGTCAGGATTCAATGGTCCGTCATTTAAAATATCAGCGGAAGTTAAGTATTTAGAATCTATCCTTTCTTTTTTCTGTTGAAGTGCAATCTGAATGGGAATGACCTCTCTTTTTTTTTAGCAAAGAAAATGAAGGTCTTCATGCCCTTTGTGACAGACCAATTAATCCATTGAGAGTGCGGACCATTCATCGGCGTGCCCTCTCCTCTGCACAACTGTTTTGGTTTAGTTTGCTGCCGTGTGTTCAACCTTGGTTTATCACAAGATAAACTCCTGATCAATATCTGTGTCGCATGGACATGGCACACAGATAAGCAGCTGAAATGCAGCTAAAAACAAAATAAAAATCGTAAATCAGCCACAGAATGAAATCACATAATTCATAAGCCTTTTTAAGGTCCTCCAAGTTACTTTTTCATTAATGAAAAAATTACTTGGTTGATTTCTTTTGTTTTAATCTAGGAGGAGGCTGATTCCATATTTGTATGCACGTAAGTAAGGCATTATGTCTTTAGTATGTAAGTGATCCTAAATGTAAAAACAAAGTTTAGATATGTTAACTTCAGCGGAAGAAAAGGATACTTAACAGGATGAGTCACTTCTTTGTTGGCTTTCACTTTGTTTGTTTTCTGGTGTGAGTGTCACAGTGGGCGGTCCTGACGCTGTACCTGCAGCACATCGCACGTGTATGAAGTTACTGTTGTACAGAGTTGATAAAGCATTCTTAGGAAAGGAGCTGTTTGAATTCCTCGTGGTTAGTGTTCTTAGTGAGCTGTTACACCTGCCAGAGGGTAAAAGTTCAAACATTTGAGCAGGGTGTGGACTCCCGCATTGCTGTTAGCTCTGTGGAGGCAGAGGAAGTTTGCAACGTGCTCCTGGGAGGGAGGCTGGCAGTAATTATTTTTGTGTTGATCTCTCCACGTCGGGTTTTTATGCCAGCTAAGAGTAGCTGAGATACCAAACTGTGGTGATGTACACCGAGGGACTTTTTTGGATCACAAGCGTCTTTTCCGTCACTTTATTTTCTGTGTATTCTCCAGGAAGTGCAGACATTGCTGGGCTTCTTTCAGGTTGTTTATGAAGTGTGCTCTATATCGGTTTCAGGCACAATGGGATTAATTTGGTAGACCCCTGATATATATATATATATATATATATATATATATATATATATAGGCTAGATATATAGGCTCCTGTCTTCCAGGGATTTGATCGTTTGAAAGTGAAGAAAAGGACCAATGAACCACTTGAGTTGCCTAAAACAGCCATTTAAAAAAAAAATCCCAGACAAAATGGATGGCTCGGAAATTAATCTAATTCACATAGCAAAGTTTTTAACGTAAACAAGAAGAGTAAATAAAAAAACATTTAATCAACAAAAATTGCCATGGAGTAACAAGCCTGCAGATCTTTCTGGCATTTGTATGTAAAGTGGTGTGCAGCTTTTAAAAGAGAAAATTGGTTTATGTAGCCATTACACAGGTAGATGTAAAACCCTGGAGTCATTCTTATATCATTTTCAGAGGATACACAACAATTCTTTTTAATCAAGTTATTTGTTGCCCTATGGCTTTTCCGCATTCAATAACAACAAAATAATGTCCAAGCAGTGGGGGACACAACATTACCCGGCATGAAACACAAACGCAAGCACACACACACACAAACACACAACCGTGGCTGTTGGAGGTGTATTTGAGCTCCAGGGACGGAGCACTTCCCTCGTTTAATATTCCCGTTATCTATAATTAAAAAATACACTTCTAAAAGCCAGCAAAAGGAACTCAGCTCAAAAACCCTCAAAAGAAAAAGGTGAGGCTGAAGACTGCTGTTGAAACTACAGAGCTGAGCTTAAAACACCACAGTTATGAGCACGGAGGAGCAGAAACGTGAGGCTATAAATGAGAAAATCGTTCTTAATCATTTTTGAGAATGTGTACGACACAGGGTTTCATTAAATCTCCTCTGTGATATTTGGGTGAGTGACAGAAGATGATGTAAGACGACCCCTGTTTTAATATCTGTACAGAAAACATGTTGTAATACATGCTTTCAGCTCCTGGACTTACTGTACAGCTCAGACAAATTGATTCGCATCATCAGTCTGACATAGAAGCCCTGATTCCACAGCGATGCACCACTTCCTGCTGTATGTCACAGATTTCACAGATTTTCAGTGGAAATGCATCATTTTGTCTTTTTGATATATGCTGTCGTAATTTTCATTATAAAACGAAATGGGCCTGAATGACAATATCATGAAGATCCAAACCTTTTTGCTGCTTGTAACATCCACACATGAGGCGGTGTGAATACTTTGTGCCGTAATGGCTCAGTGAGCCAGCCTCCTCTTCGTCCTTCACAGGCAGATGCATTCAAAGAAATGACAAAATATCAGTCTAGATTAAAGTGGGAGCACCTGAATATCACCTGAACATGACTGGGGTCATATATTCTCAATGTATGTTTACATGCACAAAGAAAAAGGCAATGATGCCACCTTTTCTAACCCAAAGCAAGTGATTCTCAAATGAGGAGAGGACTGTGGGCTGCAGTGAGCAGTTAGTGACCAGCCGCAGCTGGACATGCTGCTTCTGCCCCCTCCACCGGCACACCTTTCATTATCCAGAACATGATGTTCTGGATCCAAAGGACATTGTCACAGAACCGGAGACAAAACTTAGGAGGGAGGGGGTTGGAATACACACCAGTCGTATGTGCTCTGTTCTGTCTTAAATCACAAAGCCACAGAATAAAAAGGGTGGATTAAGAAGAAGCGATAAGACATTTTGGGGGATTTCGTCCGTGGGCTTCTTTTCAAGATCTCTGTAATCGTCTGCTTGAGATGATTTATCTCTGCATGAGAAAAAGGCTAAAAGGATTCTGCATTGATTACCACCTACTTTAACATCTCTGCCAGACAGTAATCTGTAGATTTGTTAAGCATCTGCCAGAATCAGAAGAGCAAGGGGCATATTTTTCTGACTCAAATAAATAGAAAGACTCAAAATAACAAGGCTTCAGGTCGATGTGTCTGTGTCATGCTGTTTCTTGTGCTGGACAGATGATGGAGGAGTCTGCAGTAACACATGTCTGGCTACATCTGTGTCAGAAAATGTGTTCACCCCCTCAAATAATGAGACGCTCCATCACTGTCAGGCTTGCCTGAAATACATTTTTATATTGTAAGGTGTTGGAAGTTGGAACTCTGCGAATGTGTGCTAACTTTTTATAAGTCATTTTTAAAAAAGTGGATGCAAAGAGTAACTTGTTATGTAGGTCTGCAGTCTCTGGCTAAATGACATTCAAAGCAAAATGACTTCTTCTTCAAGCAAGCAAAATGCACATATGTTTTTCTCCATGAGAAAAAGTGTCCTTGAAGCGCCGCTTTAGCTGAGCTGTAAAGAGCAAAAGGCTTTACAGCCCAGTGAATGCTCTCTGGGTCACCATCTCACATCTTAAGTTACGTCCATGTTCATTTATGTCACACAAGAAGAAGATAAGTCCACCTTTTGTTTGACTTATGCTTGGTTTGTTGTAGCTTTTGTTCAGAAATGCTTGTTTGTTCCCTCAGTTCCTGAACGGAGAACAAACTTTTTCTGATTACAGCAGACCATTTAAGTGTTACAGGCCGATATTTCTCTTTGATATTTAATCATTTAAAATTTAACTGACTGTGACTGGTTAGGTAGAACTGAACAGCGCACCCTTCTAAATAAACACACTCCTTTAACACACTTCACTTTCCCATGAAGCTACTGGATGTTATTTTTAGCACTACATTGATTATCCCATCAGCTTATCAAACAGTACTGTGGCTCTCTGTTTGGATGGTATACAGGACAAAGCTTAGTTTTATAGAACACATTTAACATTCTTTTAAGTTATTCTATAACAAGAACGTAGTTTCCGACACACAAAAAAAAATCATTATTGTTCAACAGAGCACTAAATCCAGAGCTGGCTGTCACCCCTTACAGATCAAATGAAAGACAGGGTGTTCCAGGAACAGCTTGTTCCTCCAATTATAACAAGTAGTCCTGATAAAACCAACACAACTCTTGGACCAGCATTTCTGTACGGCAGCACAGGCCCGAAAAGATGACAGCCAATCTGCCTCTGCAGAAAAAAAGTTTAAAAACTAAGAAATAAAGTTTTCAGTTTCCTAAAACAAAGAAATCTCACAGTAGTTAAATTGGAATGTTGTTTAATAGAAAAAAAAGACATTTAAAAAAACTGTATAAGATAATTATTCTTAAGTTGGCTGAATCAAAAACCAATGGAAAAGACGTCAGAACTATTAAATGTTTGACGTAAACATTGCAGCTAATGGTAGTCGGATTTAGTCCCCAAAGGACTGCACTTGGTCTAATTATCCAATCATGAATTATGTAACAGTGAATCATCAGTGAAATAGTGGCCAGATTCTGGTCATTTTAACCCAGTGATAGATTTCTGTATGGAAAGTTTTACCTTTCTAGTTTCCCACATTTCTTTCATTTCTTTATATGATTACTTCCCTCTGTCTCTGAAAAAGGATTTGGGTGTTTTCTAAAGTTATCCCAAAAAATCTCCCCTTTTTTCCTGACGAGGATAGGTTTGTCAAAGAAAGTGACTGATACTGATAATTGCTTTGATGTGGAAACACTGAAGAGTCATATTTTCCACCTTGTTCTCGTGTGGGTGGTTCTGTACAGGGCACCATTATGGGTCATCTTTATATGTCTGAAAACACCACTTATCTGTTGACTGTCCCAGCCTGCCTGGAGACTGCCAAATATGACCTGCTCAACTCTTCAACCCTTTTACATCCTGCTAAACCAGAGCACATTTTTCACTAACGATACTCAGTCATAGGATATACCGGAGACAGCTCACTTACCCGAACTGGCTCAAAAATGATGTTGAGGTATGTGATGCCTCAACTTTGCCTGACGTTAAAGGGTTAACCAAAAGGACACACTATTCCCACCAGCAAGTGTATAACGAGACCAGCCTCAGAGACAGATATGGTCATGGAGGTTGTCGTCTCTGCTTCTTTCACTCATTTTGGCTCACTGTGGCATTATTTTTAGACTGCATCTATTTGGATCTATGTTTGAAAAGGTAAAAAATCATATTAAAAAGCTCCAGGTGCATTGTGGCTGTAAAGGTGACAAGCACTTGTTTGAATCTCAATTATCTTCCAAGTGTTGTGGCAAATTGACAGCCATCACTCCCTCTGATTGACTTAAGTTTGTTATGGTTCCCTTTCCGCATGTATATACTTTGGCTTTGAATGTGTCATGGACTTATCCTTGCAAGATGTACAAACCCATCACATGTGAGATAGATTTTTTTTTAAAAGCTACAGGGAACTAGACTGGAACTGCTCCTCTGTGGAATGAATTCACGAAAAGAAAGGATAGAGTTTAATTGTTTTGGGGCTCTGAAAACTCTTTTTAGACAGGTTTTATCTCAATAAAGCATGCTGGGACAACATTGAGGTCAGACTCAACACCTCTAATGAACAAACCCATCAGGGGTTCGATTTTGAAACGGTCCATGGAGGTGTTTATTGACATAATGATCAAGTTTTCACTGCTCAAAATATAAAAATAATCATGATCATGACAGGTACACACACACATGCCTATTGAATCTAACAAATTGACCATATTTAAGGAAAAAACATGGTCAAGTCAAAGAGGAACCTGGATGTAGAATGACACCCTCAGTCTTTCAATCGATGAACAACTCAAGATTGTTCCCCTGAAATGTGTTTATTCTAAACCACATAGACAGCTTTTCATTTACTGCAAATCTAGCTACTTGACATTATCAGCGTGAAATAATGGACTCTGAAGTGAATAAAGGAACTAATGAGGAGCATGTTTCAACACATGCATCCTTTCTAAGATGAGATAATGGATCTCTGGTGTCATAGCAACAAGTGGGTCTGGGTGGACAGAGCATGAAAGGTATGATGTAATGACACCATGAAAGGTGCCTGTTTTTTCTTTTCTTTTTCTCAATTTTTCCTGACTAAATGCACTTTGTTTTCCCAAATTAAATATCTCAATCGTACAGAAGGCACAGAGAACTAGGTTGTACTGAGCAGTCACATGCTGTTGGATGCGTTTACGCATAACTTTCTTTGACCAACCCTGACATTGACGAAACCTCAGTTCTGATTTCTGACCAGATGTGTGTGTCTCAGTTCTATGCATATGATTTGTAATCACTCCATTGAAATGATGTGTTGATTCTATGTCTCTGTAGGACAAATGCTAATAAGAAGGAAGAACGCGATGGCAGATGGTGCTGCCACAGATCTTTTTGCTTGAAATAACAAGTCGTGTCGATTGTTCAGCTACAACTCTTTCCTGTGATACGAGCTGTGTTGTAATCAGGCACACACTTCTGTCACATTACTGTTCATGCATCCTGATTTACATCACGCCATGTTAATGCTGCCAGGGAGAAACCAATCCAACTTTACAATTAAATCCATGGACATTACCACGTGTTACACATGTGGACAGATGTGCCAATCACTTCATCTCTGATGAAACCGAGCTAATGGAGCCTCTGAATTTGAATTTGAAACTGGAATTTCAAAACACATTTGAACATGCACATGTAACCTAGGTTCCTAGGTAACCGAGGTACCCTAAGAAGAAAAAGAAGAAAGAGAGAATATCCTTTGGCCAATGTATTGATTTCCCTCTAAAATATAAGCAGGGCTTCATGAGGACAAAGTTTAAATACATTATGTATTTGAAAGAATTGTCAGACAAAAAATGAGATAAATGACATACATGTTTATTCTTTTTCATGTTTCGGTTCGGTTATTGTTTTTATTCTGTGGGTTTGATGGAATAACCATTTACATACGAACAGGTCTTCGTTTCACTGTTTTACAGTCAAAATTATTTTTTCTTGCAATGCATCTCTCAAAAAGAGCAGAAACGGAATAAAAGAGCCATTTTTCACACTGAGGAGTTTTAGTTACAGATGTTTTTGTTTGTGTATTCAATCTGTTGTGCAGATATGGCTTCCACACTCCGCACTAAGGACACCTACACACTTTTCCCTCCTGCTTCCTCCTTCTTCTGACTGGCTGCTGGAAATTCAAGTCAGAATGTCAGCCGTTTCCTGATTGGCCGGGCCTGCAGGGGGCAGGTGATGAATGTAAATAAATACAGAGAGCGGGCTGGAGAGCGCACATGCATCTGCCACTGTTCTCCCATTCAGACCCAACGCCTCCAGCTGCAAAGCTGCTGTTAAACCACTTCTCCAGTTGTGTGAGAGAGACGAGAGAGGGAGGATTCGAAACTCGAAGGGGGAAACGGACGGACATGTCTTTTGAGGTGAAAGAGAAGACGGAGGTACGCCTGGTGTTCCTGGGAGCGGGTGGAGTGGGGAAGACGGCCCTCATCCAGCGATTCCTCAAAGACTCTTTCGAGCCGAAGCACAGGCGCACGGTGGAGGAGCTCCACAGGATGGAGTACGAGGTGGGGGGCGTCAAAGTCACCATCAACATCATGGACACCAGCGGCAGCTACTCCTTCCCCGCCATGCGCAAGCTCTCCATCCAGAACAGCGACGCCTTCGCCCTCGTCTACGCCGTGGACGACCCCAACTCCCTGGAGGCCGTCAAGAGCCTGCGGGAGGAGATCCTGGAGGTGAAGGAGGACAAGTACACGCCCATCGTGGTGATCGGCAACAAGATCGACCGCCACAACGAGCGGCAGGTGTCCAGCGAGGACGCCCTGTCCAGGGTGGAGCTGGACTGGAACCACGTTTTCCTGGAGTCCTCGGCCAAGGAGAACATCAACGTTCTGGAGGCGTTCAGGGAGCTGCTGCAGCAGGCCAACCTGCCCTGCCGGCTGAGCCCGGCGCTCTGCCACCGCCGGGAGACCTTCCCCAAGGAGAGCCACACGAGGCCGCCCATGAACAAGACCAACAGCTGCATGATCTCATAGGGAGGAAGCAGCCACTCACAAAGAGACTACAGAGGAAGCTGGACCGAGAGGTTGTCGCTCACGTGGATGCAACAAGACGGAAACATACCAAGAGTCTGTGTCAGATATGCTAAAGTGAGAAATATAGTCAGCCCGTTCATTCCTCATCACCACGGCAGCAAAGGAGGAGAGGCATGAACAAGAATGTGGTCGAACTGGACACTTGTAATTCTGAATGTTAAAGCGTGAATACTAGCACAGCAGAATCAGGCTTTTGTCTAAACCCAACAATGTTTAATTTGGGTGTTCTGTACTTAAGTCCCATAACTGTGAAATAACCACTGTTTTTGCACCTCCACCTGACTCAAGTGAACAAAAGAAAAGGTTAAAAAATAACTGTATTTGAGGTCATTAAAGTTTGTGATGTGAAAACTTGTGAAGCCTGTCTTACAATGTTTGAATGCATATTTGCATTTTGTGCCTAATATATTCAATAAATCACTGAATTCTTTTTGAAACATTCTTAGTGCTTCTTTCATTTGTTTTTTAAAAAGAACAAACACAAAAATATCAATGAACACACTGAATTTCGGTTAAATTAAAGCTCCCAATAGGTGCCACAGGGCATTCATCAGCAAATAAAATCTCTAGAATGAAAACAATCCTGTTGCTGCACATGCAGACAGGACATGGAGTGCATTCAGCTGTATTTGAGAAAAACTAAATGTTTACAACATACTGAGCCATTTTACCGTGACCTTTTTGCTTCACGCTGAAACACTTCATTTTTTTTTATGTAACCGGTAAAACCAGGCGAGTGGGTTTGCAAGAACACAACAGCTTCACTCAGTTGACATTTCAGAGTTTTATGGGGCTTGTGAATTTTCAACAAATCTATATCTTTCCAGAAAAGGAAAGCTACAGACAGGACTGCTCTGCAGAAAAACCTTATGTCATGCTCTGCTGCCATCTGGTGGTACAACAGATGATACTAGTGTGTGTGTCTGTGTGTGTGCTACATTTGGTGCAAGTTATTGAGGCATGAAAAAAATTTTGCACATTATCATCTCAAACTAAACCACTACAGAATAAGTCAATAAAATAGAAAAATAACACTCCTCACTAGCTAATATTAAAGCTTTCTGTATACATTAACTTGAATTTGATGTCAGGAAGGAATTGCGTTTTTCGAGTTTTCCTTTTAACTTAAACCAGTGGATTGAGATTTATAACTGGTAACCTTTAACAGGTTTTGGATATTGAGATACCGGTTTAGTCATTTGGATTTTGAGGCCCATGGAGCCAAAATGCCTGATGGCGCCAAATTTTATTACTGAGATTTTCTCATGTTCTCTAAAAGCTCTTTGTGATATTGTTGGCATTTCCGTACATGCTTCCTCTTTCCATAGACACTTGATCAAGGTGCATTGTTTCCCCAGAAGAGACGAGGAAGCAACCTGCAACTATCAAATATCTGCTTCCTCTTTGGATGGTTTAAAACTCACTGCTGGTGGATCAGAGCTTTCTATCTGGCACATGATGGGAGACACAGAGGCAGACCTTCTTTCAGGTGCAACTTCATCTTTTCATTCAGTTTTTTTTATGAACACAGGCACAACCTGGTTGAAGGAAGAAATTGAGGTACAAACTTCTGAGTGGAGCTTTTTCCTAGCACTGTAAAATGTACTGGAGAAGCATAGTCGGGCAGCTGCTGTGTGCATGCTTGTCTCTGCTCCTAGACTTGGTCCAAGCTCCTCAGTGCTGTGTAGATTCCTGAGAAGTTTTGAACAAGTATAGGATCTCCGACGACCACTACAGGTAGTTTTTAAGAATTTTAATCAACGGATCCTGTTTTAACATTTAACCCCTTACTAGAACATGCTATTTAAAATTTAAAAAATAAATACATAAGCCTTGTTTTTTCTGACAAAAATGCCAAATGTTTCAGTAATTGTCATCAAATACATAAAGATTGTAAATATTGCTTTTAAAAACAAAAATGTATTTAATTTATTGTAAGTTTGACTGTGCAGACTCAATATTAATTAAATAAACATATTTAGTTCATTTAAATGAACTTTTTCAAATACAGGTTTATTTGACATTTCTAACAAAACTGACAGGCATTTTTGTTTCAATAAGTATGTCTTAAGAATTTAAAACAATACAAACTGAGTAGTTAGTATGATAAATGTTGACATCTAAGCTCACTATGTATTCAAAACTTCTGCAGAAAAGTACCAAAAACTGAGACCATAAAGCGGTTTAAAAATATTTACGATGCACTTCCTTTTAACAGTTTTTATTCTCATCCACTCAGACAGAAGGCAGCGGGGGAGTCAGGTGAACAATAAATACACACATGTTGAAAAGCAGTAAAGACAGAAATGATAAGTTGACAGCAGCACTGAATCCACTCCACTCCAAACCTACGTTCCAACATGATCAGCTTGTAAACAACCATCTTTTCATACAGCCGAAAAACCAAAAGAAAAATCTAGTTGAACCGAATCAGTGGTTAAAGGGAGCATCCATCCTGTACTGCTGCATGGAAGACAACCCAACCAATGCTTGTGTCTCAGTGTGCAAGCATGTAAACGCCCTCAAGGAAACAGGGGCAACTAAACGCGCATTGGCTTGTAAAGTATATTTCCCTGAGCTACAGGCTAAAACAGGACTGGAGGGATGCTTTTTTTGAGGAGCATCATTCAGAAACAGATTAGACAGATGACGCTGGGTATGAACAAGTCACTTCAACTCTAGTCAACATCAAAATAAATCAGCTCTTTCTGCAAGTCAATCATTACAAATGGCATGTAAAAAAAACAACCAAGAGGCTTGGGGGGGTGGAGTTTAAGGTCCATTCAGGCAATAAATATCCCACAACACCTATGGCCCTGCTGATCTGAGCTGCCCCATGATGGAGAACATTTTACCAGACAGTGCAATGCAGAAGCAGAGGGCTGGAGTTTGTCTCACTTCTGCATTCTGGTTGGCTGCGACATGCTTCATTAAATGCTGGGAGCAGCCAGATCACAAAAGCTGCACAGGCAGGGGCCTGGTGAGGCTTGATCTCCCGTTTATTGCAGATTAATCGCAGTTACTATGGTACTTTTGCAGTGGTTAATAATGCACATTTTGTTAACGTTAGCGGGAACACAGAGCTCAGAAAGATCAGCCGTAAACATTATCAGTGTAATAAGTCAGCGGCTCCCCGACACTAACTTTACACGAGGAGCCTGCTCAATATTTCTCATCAACCTGTGCATTTTATTTTTCAAACCATCCCATTCTCCATGTCTTGCGTTTCCACGACTATTCATTTATGTACAGCATTTGGTGCTGAGGCCTAAACAAAAATAATTGGCGGGGCACCAGGAATAAACAGATGTATGGAAAACATGGCCTAGCTGTGTTTAACTGACCATTCTGCTCTCCTGTCAAATTTGGCACAAAAGTAACGTGTCAACACTGTTGGGTCAGCGCTTTCGCCACCCCAGCGCTCTGTTAAACTGCTGGATTCATCCTGTTCACCGCCCCTTTAACCAGCCTGAGGTCGAACGTCTCCCCACGGTCAGCATCACAGAAACGGCATTTTTCAATAAACTGCTGTAGAAAATATAAACATTAGTGTGCGGCTCCTGCAAGAGAATATAAGAACAGGGGAAACACAACAGGTACATTTTGCAGCTGAACTCCACAAATGCATTTGACCTTCTATCGGTCGGAGTAGAAATCCCTTGGAGGAATTTAAAGCATTTCTTTAAACGGCTTGGGACACATGTGAATCATGTAGTCCTGACTCAAACAACAGATGGATGGTGATGCGCCCCGGGCAGCTGTGGATCTGGTCTCAATGTGGCTCTGACTCTAGTCGTCCACAGTGATG
This sequence comes from Menidia menidia, assembly GCA_907169785.1. Classification (NCBI taxonomy): domain Eukaryota; kingdom Metazoa; phylum Chordata; class Actinopteri; order Atheriniformes; family Atherinopsidae; genus Menidia; species Menidia menidia. The sequence continues at coordinate 6,527,472 of CAJRST010008890.1, read as the reverse complement.
TTGCGGAACAGGTAAGCCATGGACTCTCCGTTATGGATGCGGCGAATGGCCTCGGCCAGTATCATGCTGACGTCCACCGTCTTGATTTTTGGACACTGGAGCTTCTGTACTTCGTGGGGCACCGTGTTCGTCACGACCACCTGGAGACAAAAGGAGAGGCTTTGTCTTAAAATCAAACCTCAGCTGGTGTCGTCTCACCTAAAGACAACTTTAGTGCAACCTGACTTTCACTCCGGGTTTCGCAGAACCTGCTCAAAAGGTGATAAGAAGGTTTGTGCAAAGTTTCCCCAAATGGAACCAGGCCAGAGTTAAGATGTCACACTAAGATTAACAGACATAGTTTTTGGTAACTGTATCACTATGTTAGATAAGTTTTGGCACACTATGTGGAAATTTACCCACGGTCCTTCTCCTTTCAGTTCTCATTCCCAATGCCTATGATAGTTGGCACTGGGAGTGGGAACTGTGAAGGAGGATTTATTTTATCTTATACATGTATGGAAACTGCACACCGAAGTCAAAATGGCAGCTGTAAACACAAAAGTGTTTGAGACCATCCAAAAACCTGGGGTTCAGGACCATTACCGGGTGAACGGGATGAAGACGGTAAAAACTGAGACTTGGATAACACAAATTAAACACAACCAGAAATACCATTTTCACAAGAGAAAGTACGTGAAGAGGAACTGAAACCTGAGCGCCGCCTTTCAGAAAAGCCGCTGAAAACTATGCTTCTTTGTACTGGCGTCAGCTCTCACAGTGGTGCCGCTCAGTTCAAAGCATACATTGGGCAGAGAGCTCAGGGAGGAAAAAAAAAACAGAATATCAGAAGCTTATTTTCTTCTATTCAAATGAATTCTGTCAGTCTGTTCTCCTTTGGCCTGTTCTACAGCGTTTGAGCTCCTGTAAGGCAGACAGATGACGAACATCCACATCAGTTAAACACAACCTCACCTCATCAATGGCTGACTCCTCAATGAGGCGTGGAGCGTCCGCAGAAAGTAAACCGTGCGTGGCCATTATATAGATCTTATAGGCCCCTCTTTCTTTCAGGATCTCTGCAGCTGCAACAAAGTCTCCCACGTCATCGATGATGTCGTCCTGAAAGGCGTGACCAACGCATACACAAAAATGTAGTTCATCTTTTCAAAATGCTCAAACAAATAAGACAGCAATTAATCATCATGTGTTTAGTGTTTGGGGGAATGGGTTCAGTTGGTTCTTTGCAGAAGATTTGAGTGGTTTCAGTTAAAGGCAGGGGAAGCCTAAACAGGAATATACATGTGTTAACGACCACGAGTAAGTACTGATAACACAGCAAGCTAAGATGTAAACGGACCTCATAAGTGGTCCACTGGTGTGAGCAATGTAGAGATCTGGATGATTGTTTCGCTCAAAATAAGTCTGCTCTATGGCGACATGTGGCCTAAACCCCCATAAGGCGCTGTGCTGTTTGGCTGTGTATAATCAGGTATGTTCATTCCCAGGCTGCCTCACTGAGTGGTGAAGGCAGGAAAAAAGTAGCCTAACCCAAAAACAAATCATCCTTGCCAATCTGTCTACAACAAGCACCAGCAAAGTGAGAAAAGAAGGCTGGATTTGAAGCCTAATGAAGGCATCTGGAGCTGCCTATTATGCAAAAATTAGGAGGGGTGAAAATTGCTCTTAAAATGCTCAAACAACGCTCTCGTTATCTGGAGGAGGGTCAAAATGGCCTAAACTCTCCTTCCGTACTCTACAGTTCCATGATTTGTACAAACATTGACATGTAAGTGTACATTAAGACACTCAAATCTGCAAAACAGTTTTCGTCAGACAGCTATGCATTTGCACACCAAAACAATAATATATAATGTTTTACAAGCACAGGGGGAGCAGTTTACTTCAGAAATGAAGATTGGAGCTAAAATATCTTAGAGGTATCTCACCACAATGATGGCAATTCTTCCGCCCACATCCCCAACTACAGTAATCGGAGGTTTCTCCTTGGCCATCATTACTGAAATAAAAAAAAAAGGGTTACAGGATCGTTCCACTGCGGCAAGAAGACAGACTTGTGTCCACTCATTAATAAATCTTTGTAGATTGGGTAAAATGGGTTGAGAAAAAGTTTGTAATTTTAGAAAAATGCACTGCGTTTGATTGTACTGAATCAACGGCTCTTCAACGGTTGAAGTGATTGGTTAAAATGCTACACTCAACTGAAATGGAAACTGATCAGTCAAAGACAAAAGCGGAAGCACTTTAACCCCCCCATTCTACCCCCCCTACTTCCCGGGAGACAACATTAAAATGCTAAGCTTACTGCGAAGCATGCCATGCATAGATCAAATGAGAAAGGGGGTTTTCAGCCCAGGATACCCAATCAAAGGACAGTCCAAGCTGCTGGACACACACAGCTTCAGGCCCAGGCTAAAGCAGGCACATGGCAGCAGTCTGCATATGGACCAGATATGCACCAAACACTCTCATAACACACACGGCAACAGTGGCAAGCTCCGATGAGAGTTCCGTCATACACGCTTGCCAGTGTTCAGGGATCGGTCCTCAGTGGAACAGAAGAGCTGCCAGCAGTGAGCCTACTTTTACATGCACACCACACTGAGCCCTTCTTCTCTTTTTGCTTATTCTAAACATATATATACAGAATAGGTTCAGCTTATTTGGACATTTTGACAGCGAACATAAAACTGCTTAACTTTAAACTAAAGGCATTCTTCTAATTCTGTTTCCCACGAATTAAACATCCTGATCTTGTGGTACTATATTCTCTAAAATGCTCATTCGAAATCAGCCGTTAGTAATTAGGCTCAATATGTGTTCTATATATACACAAGTGTATTATTTAAGATTTAAAAAGTGGGCTTGGAGATGACACTGTGTATTCAAATCCCAAATCCAAACATGACATCTGATGCATAACCAAAACATACTGAGCTAGATATAGCTAAGGAATTCTGGTGTGCATATAAATGTAGACAATCAAAGGTTTGAGGAAACAGTCGACTGGTGAACAATCAGCGACCCGAGCTGATTGTGGAGGAACAGTATAAAGAAGCAAAGGAGGAGCATGCCTTGCCGAACAAGGAATACCATGAGTTCCACAGTATCAGAAAACCTGGAAATGTCATATTTAGCCTTTTATCACTATCAACCACGAACTGCGGCTGCCACGTTGTAAGCCTCTGCTCAGACAATCTGAAACCAATTTAAGACATCTTGGGAAAATGGATTAATCAACATCATCTTCAGAAAATAACTGAATCAATGACTGGCAAGTCTTTAAAAAACTAAAGAAAGAAAACAGGAAAGCTTTTCTGCTGACAAAAGTTCTGCTTAAACCAGTCAACTGCTGTGTTTCTACAGTATCAAAAGCATGCCTTGTTGCTGTCATCACATGCAATTACAACCCATAATCAGCTTTTAAGAGAGGTTCAAAATGGGTGCTTCATGTGTTGATTGGCAAGATGAGTCCAGATAATATAATACAATTCAAATTAAATCAAATAAGATGATTGGCGTGGTTCTGATTAGATTTGTGGATTTCAAACTAAACTGAGCACGACAAAACAAAGTTTTGACCATCTTGTAAAAGTGGCTGTCTGGAATCACAGAAAGGTGCAGAAAAACACCAAATCTGTTGATTTCAAGTCAAACATGCCCTGCAAATTGCTTGTAGTCATGTTCAGCCTCGCGTTCTGGCCTGGAGCTGCTGTCAGTGCAAACTGTCTGGGCACCAATATCAGCAATGTTTTTTCCACTGACCCATCTCTGAAACCAGACTGCATTTTAGCAAGATGCAAATACAACCCCTTTTATTTTCTACACATGCAGAAATTAAGGAACAATTTGAAGAGGAATCATTTCATAGTGAATTAGTGGTAAGTCATACTTGGAAGCTCTATGCCGGGGAATGGAGCTTGTTGTTTGCCAGCTATTGTCAACAAATAAACACCATGTTAACACAAATGCACAAATATAGAAGACAAACACATAATTCTAAGACTTGGAAAATCCTCTCCTGAGGTAGGCAGAATTTAAAAACAACAAGAAGAAAGCAGACAGACCATCAAACTCTAAAACAAAGTCCTCTTTTGGCAGGAGCAAAAAATAGTTACAAAAGAGGACTTCACTTAAAAGTCTAAGTTAAGAATAAAAAAGCAAACAAGAGCGAACGGTTTAATGCAAATAATGGATGAAAGGAGTCATTTGCCAACGACACTTATCTGCAAACATATTTCTTCTTACTAGAATAAAAAGGAACATTGGAGAATTTGGCTATTTTCTTGGCTTGTTGTCTCCCCCTACAGCTGCAGGATGGGTCCTACACGCAGTAGTTATACTCCTGAGATTTCAGCAATGTTGCAAAAAAACACACAGACACCATAAAAAGCCAACAAAAAACAGAGGGATTGTTAAGCCAAAACAGTTTAGTGTGAAATGCTGTATCTATGTTCCTTACAAAGGTGTAGGTTTTAAAAAACTAAATAGTTTTAATGGTCAGAAACCTCCCAAGTGTTGCTTTAACACAACAAAATAAATCACTGCAAGTAAAACTCATGCAGTCGCACATAAATCTAATTTTGGAGTAGGGTTAATGGTATGAGAGAGACAGCTCAAAGCAGGTCAACACAAAAAGAGAGCTGCCTTAGACTTCAAAGCAGATCAAAATGAGAGGAAAGTGGCTGCATTTCACCAGTTGCTGATCATTCTAAATTAAATCCATTTCACCTGTGCTTATTCTGACTCTTTAAAGCACCTGCTGTGACAAAGATTAGTTGCATAACGGATACAGTGAAGTCATCTGGCTTTGCAGCATATAGAGGCTCTGGGAAATCTGGCTTCTGTTTGTGAGTGTGTTAAAAAGAGAATCCAACAGCATAAACCCATTAAACCGAGTATGCGCAGGTAAATTAATAAATAAATCAAGCAATATAGAGACCAATGAACCCAGAATAGCCCAAATATTGTGGAATAAAGATGGCTGTTCTTACGTGGTAGTTCCAGTCCTGTGTGTCCTGTGGTGTTGCGCACACACGGTGGGGAGTGTCTCCCATCAGCCATGTCAGACTCAGAACATTGGGCCTCACCGTGAATCACAGCCAGACCCAAACGGAGCCGTTCTGCATAAGACTGAGCTCTAGATAAAAATCAAAAGAAAAAGTGAAGAATACAGGCTTGAGCTTTATCATTCCCTTTTCTGCTATCTCCTAACATACATACCCTATGTCAGCATTATTTCAACATACTTAATTTAATATAAAACTAACAAATCTAGATTCAGGGAAGTAACCGAGGTGAAAGGTGGTTACCTTTTGGCTGCAGCAGGGGACTTTGCCACTATGATGGCGTTTCTGTAATCAGGAATCTGACAAGATGACGAGGAAAAAGGAATCATAGTTTCTATTGGATCCATTTAGTTCAAATATAATTTTCTTTACCGCCAATCAAAGGAAAAAACTGCTTTGAATATGGATTATCACCTCTTCTTGGATGTACTGAATCAAGAAAGGGGAGGCACGCAGGTTATCCACTGGAAAGCTGAAAAAGCCCTGGATCTCTTTCTGGTGCAGGTCCATGGTGATGATGTGCGTCAGCCCTTCAGGATATAACAAACAGAAACTTTATCTTTATGAAGTGGATTTAAAAAAGATCCGCCTGAAGTTTATTCGTTCTCCTCTTACCGGCTTTAGCCAACATTGAAGCTAATAATTTGCACACTATCGAGCCTCTCTTCCTCATTTTGCACTGTTTGCTGTAGGGAAAGTATGGAATAACTCCAATGATGTTCTTAGCGCAGGAAGTCTTGAGGGCATAAGCCATGACAAGAAGCTCCATGATGGCTGTGTTGACATCTCTGGTTGTAGAAAATTAAGAAGGAAAAATAAGTCATTCTTTGATGTTTGGCAAGTGATAGAATTTTATTTTTTAATTACATCTTAATTACCAACTATACTATGGTTAACATCCTGTTAGATTATGCTATAGCTAACATCCTGTTAACTATAGCATCATTTTCTGTTTACCTCGGTATGGTCTGGATGATGAAGATGGTCTGCCCACGTACAGACTCTTTTACATCCACTCTAGTCTCTAAAGAGGAAAAAAAAATGGGGGGGGCGCTTTTTTAAGTAGTTTCTCAAGAAGGATAATGGGAATCTTAGTTTTTAAATACAAATGTGTACTCGTGTAAAAGTCCTCCTTACCTCTGTTAGATTCCTGAAAAACCACAGATTTCCCCAGTTCAACTCCCAGTCGTCTGTAAAGCAAGAGAACAGTACTGCTTCCATATGTTTTCACCAACTGTGATTGAATGCACACACATCCAATCATGGCAAGACATCCTGTCGGGTCATGTGAGTGTACCTTGGCATGAACTACTAAAATCTTTACCAGTACTTGGGGTACAATTTAGAAGGTTAAATGTAATCCCCAGAAACACTGATTAGCACAGTTAAGTGTGGTGGCACACCTTAGTGAGAGGCTCTGTTTGAGGACAGGGTAGCGTTAAACATTAACCAGCAGTCACTACTAATGGCTAGGAAATACTTACTCTGTTATCTTCTTTGCCAGCTCTGTGCATGCTGCGGAAGAGTTTGCGGAAAACACCCGATAACCAGTTTTAGGAACATTCATTCTCGAAACGTAAAGCTTTATGCCACACACGACCAGCGACCTCACTTAACTTTAGCTGAGAACTGCGCTTTGTTTTTCCTTTACAAGGTTGTCGTTGGTTAGCTAGCTACCGCACATTAGCCAGCTCGGCGAGAACACTAACACGAAAGGACCGTCAGAGTACGACTATAAGTAGGCGAGGGCATAGAAGCTAAAGAAGCACAGTTATATCCGTGTGTTTATTGGTTTGGATAACTTTCCGCTATCTAACGAACAACACCTGCCTCTCAGGTTGCACGGTAGCTCAACGGCAGTACAATGAGAACGACGGTGAGCTCAATGGGTCAAGCTTGTCGGCTTCGCTTTGCGGGTTTTGACACGCTGATTCGGTCAAACGACAGATTTATTTAGTCGGCCAAAGTATTAACTTTTTTAAATGTATTATTATTATTCCTAGATTTCGTTTTCAACAAATATCTGAAAGAGATTCACTTAGGTCAGGTCAACCTACTAAATAAATAAAAAAGTATCCAAATAGTAGTTAGTAGTTATTAGTCATTTTCAGAAACTCACTTTCAACAAACTCACAAGATTTAATGAGAGCAAAATAATATGCTGCCCGATTAATCTATATGATTCTCATTGGCAATGCTTAATTGTAGATGTAGATGTTGAGCACTGTTGAACATTAGGTCTGTTGTCAAGCAAATCCTCCCAAGACTTTTTTGTTTTTGGTAAACAATACATTTACTACTTCATAGAAGACAAAGGAAGTCATGAGGATTTTTTTTGGCACAATATAGACGAAGAGTTTAAAATTCTCTTAAATATAACATATTTCAATGTAAAAGTACAGCTCACTACTCCTCTGTCATGAAATCAGGAATGAAGTAACTAAATCCAAGCGAGAGAATGAAAATCTGTGCTGATCTGAGGCTAATTCATTATATAGTATCTTTCAAGTTAATTTACAGTTGATTGTTTTTAGTGTGGAAGAAACACTTCCACTTTCAAGTTGCTGGCGAATCCTTTGCGCAGGTAAGCTGAGACAGACAAGCCTGCCTCTTTTAATATTTCAGAGGGTGGCAGCAGAGGACCGCCTGTGCATGTTTCATTCCTCTGTAAAAAACCTTGGTTGAGTTTGTAATGTGCTTAGTGTCATGGTCTGATGCGCCACGAAAATGCCTCAAAACTATCTATTTCTAAAAAAAGAAAGTATCTGGTTTAAAGTTTTAGTCTGTAGGTTCATGTCATAACACACTAAAAGTGGACATAAATCCTTCTTCAAAATGGTGAAAATTAGAATTTGACAGGTTTGAATCGAAAACACCCTCATGTTTAAGCTTAAATTAAAATGGTTACATAAGATTAGGAAAAAATGTTGTTTTTTTTTGTATTTGAGCTTTTGTTCTTCATGTTTGCAGTATTTTGTCTGCTTTTGTCATTTGTCTTTGTTCAGCATATAATTTGCCTTGTAAATGCCAGTAAACAGGAAAAAAGGGAAATATGAATTGTTTTACTCAATACATTTCAGTATATCAGACACACACTTTTCAGAGATCTCCCCATAAGGTTTTGAGCTTCCTAATCACTTCATTTCTGAGAAGTTCAGGCCAAATTGCTGAAAAATCACATGCAGCTTTTGGGAATGGATTATAAAATTAAGATTATACAGATTCTTCAGAGTATGACCACTAATTGTTTGTGTTGAACAACTTACATTTCTATTGATTAGTAAAATGAGACTAAATGATAAATGATTCTTTTTAACAAATGCAATACAAGGGAATAGGTGGATGAAGTTGGGTTTGTTCAGTAAACAAGGCAACAGATGTGCATTTGTCCTGCTTTCAATTGATCCTTTTTGTCACTTCGTGAGTCATGTCAATGTTTTGTTTTTTCTAAATCAAGACATTTATTGGTCAGAAACTCTTGATGAAAATGGCATCAGGACCTAAGGGAGAAAAAACAAAACCATAGCCATGAACAATGTGATTTATTTAAATGTTTACCTCATAGTGGTTTGCTGGAAACCGCCACTTGGAACATTTCTGCTATATTGAGTTGGATCCAACTAAGTTCAAAAACTTTCATGAGTGGCTTTGTAAAATCTCTGTTTTCTGGATGGAATATTTGTTTCTGTGTCATGTGCACATGTTCAGCAGCTGTCGGTGATTCAAGAGGTTCCCGACAAAAGGTGCCTTCGTTTTTACCAGCAAGCTCAGACTAAAGACCCAGAGGCCCCTTTACAAAAGAGAAACAATATCAACTGTTGACCATTCAGCAGGGACAGTAGCTTAATAGGCTGGAGGAGGACATAACCAGGTTAGCACTCTCTGCTGTTCCTGTGAAGACTGAAATAATGAAGAGGAAATTCAGTCCTTCCAACATCATCAAAGCCATAAACCTCACAGAGACAGAGCCCTAAACCAACCTGCCGCTCAGTGTAAGAGATGAAAGTAGAAGCTGATGGACTTGAATCAGACGGGGACCCAGACAAAAATATCCATTTACACCTAACACCGACTAAAAAAAGTTTGGGCAGTCTTTCTGTGACTGCCAATTTTGAAGAAGATGACGTTATTGTTCATGATGAGAAGAAATATTTGCCAAAATCTACATGTGTAATTCAAAGACTGACATTGAGCCCAGAGCAGTTTATTTGTGTCAGGTTATAGATAGTGATCTACAGTAAGTCTTTAACTCATGGTGAATTATTTCTCAACAGAAACTCTCCCCAGAGACAGACAGCACAGGAGAGAAACCATTTTGTGGGAAAAGATTTAGTTAAAAGATGCTGAAAATGAGAACAGCAGAGCTTGAAGTAAATACTTAACAGGTGATTTTTATGGTTTCCATATACTGATCTAATGCTTTAATTGAAAATATGATCTCTTTTCACTCTTCATTCAATTTTGGCTCATTCATATTTAAAGAATAAAGGGAAACAATTGCCCTGATTTGTGTCTTAAGCTTCCTTTTGTTCCAAAAAGAAGGAAGCATGATGTGAAAGTCAAACATCCATTGACAGTGTTTGGCAGTACTGTAGTGGAAGAAAATAAGAAACCTGTTTTTCACTTTCATTTTAACTTTGATTGATTTCAGTACAATAAGGAACAAGCTGATGTCCAGGCACGGATCAAAGACTGGTTAATTAATAAAAAAGTCATAAGGTGTGTCTGAATATTGTTTTAATTCTTTTCTTTGCAACTAAATATCCCTCTGATGTATTTGGATATCCACCCACAGAATCTTTCCAGATGTTTACATTCCTTCCCATCTGCACGCTTTTCCAGAAATTACAAAATAACAAATACCAAAGATAACATTTAAAATGGAGACAGCAGAATGTAAAATGCCTCACGTTGCAGAAAGTGATGGAAGCAGAGGGCGGCATGGGGGAATTTGCGGGCAGCTTCCATCATCAGCTTCTTCAGGAAACCTGCAAAAAAAAGCCAGCAGTTACACTGGAGGGTTGCATTTCGTGAAGAATTTAGAATCCTCTGATGATACACAGAACTCTTTTGTTTGTCTGAGTGACTTGCAGGTGTTAGTCGTGCTCCAAAGTCATAAAAGTACAAAAGCATCTTGGTTACTCTGTAAACGAGACTCTGATTTACAATCAATGTCTGTGACCAGATTTTATGGAAAGCCTTATTAGTGGGTGAGCTGATTTGGTTACTCTAAAGCCCCACTGTACAGAGTAAAAAGCTTCATACTTGAACCACAGCGTCTTTGAGGTTTTATTTTACAGGCAGTAACCTGGCTTTTATCCATATAAACACCTCAAAGTGTTCAGTGATATTTACAAAAGGACATGCTTACAATAACTTGGCTAAACTGCGGTTATGGGTGGCGACAGAGCGGCTAAGAACTGTATTTTTATTTTCTGAGACGTTTGAGTTCCTGCAACTCCACAGTCGTTGAATGTTAACCTCACACTCTGTGTGTTCCACCAGCTTGATAGTTTATGGCACATTATCAAGAGTCACGTCAATGTTTAACACAAGTCTGAACACATCACCCTACCAGTGGGATGGTCACTTTTAACTCAGTCTTACCTTTTGTTCCGATGAAAAACGCCTGCACAGCTTTGCTCTGTTATGGCAGGGAGGGCTCAGATCTCTTGCCAAAGAGTTCTCCCAACTCACTGTGAAATTGGTGTATGAATGGCGTTACATTTCTCTGGATGAAGCTAGAGTGTGTGTTTCTGAGCTTAATTTCTGGGATTTCTCAAGCTGTTCAAGTCTCGGGCAGCTATGTGCTTTAATATTTTTCACCGGCAGGATTATGTGAGAAGTTCAATGTCATCCCAGGTTAATCTCTCATGAAGACATCTTTGGATACGCTGGAGGAAAAGTTTAGAGTGTGCGCTATTATTTTATGATAATGCCACGACATTTTTAGCACATCCATGCTCAGAAGATGCACTCTGGATCTGTCTATCGAGGATTTTTTTTTTCAGTCCCGGGCTGTTTTCATCCGGTGCCACCTACAAAGGTAAAACGGGCAGAGGGAGAAAGAGGGAGAAGGGGAGGGAGAGTGTCAAAGAGAGAGTACAGAGGCTCCTCCTCATTCGCTGTATGTGTTTCTTGTGTTTTCTCAGCCGGTTCCTCACTCTCACTCTCGCTCAGCAGAGATTCAGAGAGGTGGAGAGCAAGACTTCCACGGGGGGAGAGAGTGGAAAAGCAAAACTGAAATTCATCCTTTCTCCCCTTTAAAGAGAGTCAAACAGGGAAAAGGTAGAGATTGTGTTTATTCTGGGGGAGGGGGCAGTGTGAGCGGCCCAGCCTGCTTCATGTGCTCAGCTCGCTGCACACTGTGTTTCCAGATGGAGAGGAAGCAAGGAGAAGTGGACCACCTGGAGCGACCAAGCCCCCTGACTGACAAGGAGAAGGTGTCGATCCAGGACTCGTGGGCTAAAGTCTACCAGAACTGCGATGATGTTGGGGTGGCCATACTCGTCAGGTATTTCCATCTCTTTCTTTGACCTGTGATCTATATTAAATGAGAAAGAATGCTGCTTTATAGCAGAGTGTGGGCGAACACAGGAATATGGCTTGTGTTTTTACACTTTTCATTATATTTTCCCTCATTCTAAAAACTTTACTTAGTTTGTGTTCAGAATTTTATTGCTTGGCTCACTTGATCATAGTGGCATAGATGCACCTGCTGGAGCCGAAAAACTAAGGGATGCTTTTGTGCCAGAGATGACCACCTTTTCCTTTATAACCTGCAAAGACATACATCTAATCCAGAGTTTGGACTGTAAGAATGTCATCCTCAGAACTCAGCTTGAAATTAAACTTTAATGAGTTTGTTGCCTGTGCGATATTCTCAACTCTCCCTTTTACCTTGAACCTGTTTATCAAATGGTAGAGGCACATGATGAATATAATAATCCATCACTCAGACATCTTTAACTCCCGAAAGGCTCACTCCCTCACAGAGAAGGTCATGTTTTGAATGCCTGTACAGACGACCAGGCAACATACAGCAGCATGACTCCGCCACAGGCAGTAAGACCTTTAAAGGTCTTTTCTCTGAAAATAAGGTGCTTTAAGGTCATTTTTAAAATCTAATAATCTTCATCTGCCACTTAAACATTGGCTAAATCTAATTATGGTGACCTTGCAAAGCTTTTGGATGACTCTCCAATCTTTTTTTCAATTTCTTTAATGAATATTCACATTCAAATCCAAGAGAAGAAACTTGCACCAGCCAACCATCTGCAGCCTTTGACAGTTTTTCATGTGTGACAAGACTCACTGCATGACACAGCCTGCCTTTTTAATCCTGTGAGATTGCAGGAGGTTACATTTTAGGGGTAGAGGAGGGGGATATGACATACAGACCCAGTCATCACTGGCAAAACAATGTGTTTGCCCGTGGATTCTCGATTGATAGGGATGGATAAAAAGCTTTTCAGCAGGAACACGTTCACAAAAAAGCAAATTTCACATCTCCCCAAGGCAAGTTACTTAAAGTAATTGAATCAGCTCCATTTCTATGAGGCAGTTTTCCTTTCACATTCCATCACAAAGGCCCCTAGGGCCTTCAGGAATTTGAAGTTTGAAAAATGATTGAAATGCTTGACCCTGGGAAACTCTCACCCGGGCAGTAAAAATCGATCATGTTGCTCTGCTGAACCTCGGTGCTGATGCTTTCCTCAAGCTCAGTGTCTTATGGGTCACAGATAAGATCCCCATTAGCAAATCAGAAAGGTCTGTCTCTGAAATTAGAAGCTGTCTCTCAGCTCAGCTGTTCAATTATTCCTGAAATATGATAAGGAAGGATTAGGAGTCCACTGACCATATAAAATTCAAATTAGGCTATTTATATGCAACCACAGGTCATGCAGTTGCAAGACAGAGAGATTAAACGCCATGGTTCCTCATTAGTCTGGAGTTAAACCAGAGATATTTAGCTTCAGCAACAACTGAGATACTACACTCTAGCTTCCTTCCTCTTAACACAAAGCTTCAATATGCATTCATATGCTCCAGATCTTTCTTTTTTGTGTTGCAGACCATTCGATTTGATAGCCAGCACACAGATGCTTTGGCTCTCTTCCCAGACTATGGGAGGTGGTGAGCTTTTAAGTTCACTTTTACTAATTCATCATGATATCTTGATAAGGGTCAAGCTCAGGCATTATCAAAGCAAACATCTTTGAAATGACTATTGGTTTTGAGGAGAGAACATCATTTTTAATCAGGGTGGGCAGAAAAGCTGGACCTGCAGCTTGTTTCAAATCTTTATCCACAAGTATGATGTGCAATTAAAAAGCTGTGATAGCAACGGCAGCCTGAAACAGGAAAGGGAAGGACTCAGGTGTGCTTATTAAACCTCATGTAGGCATTGACAGTCAGTTTTGCCTCTCCCTCTCTCTAATTTTCACTTTTCACCTTTTCTTAGAAACTGTGCAGGAGTTGGCAATTTGAAGGTCAGTTATCTTCAGCGTAACCATGTGGCTATTTTGCAATGCCTTCCAAAGAACTTAATTTATTTTCCCCATAAAAAAGACATGTTGTCAATCCCATGCAAGGAACAGTTTAAGGGCAGGATTTTCTGAAAAACATGCAGCCTTCTCCCATGAGTGCCAATGTTTACTCAGGGTATCGTACCAGCTCGGAAAATGAACAAGTCTGCAGGATCAAGCCTGTTTAGGCTGAAGGGTGATAAGGACAGCCAACTTCTGTTCACCATGCTTCACGTCTCTCATTTATCTCTATGACTCATCTCCTTCGCAGGCTGTTTGTGAACTTCCCCTCGTCCAAGCAGTTCTTCAGCCAGTTCAAGCACATTGAGGACATGGAGGAGTTGGAGCAGAGCTCCCAGCTCAGGAAGCACGCTCGCAGGGTCATGAGTGCAATAAATACATTGGTGGAGAGCCTTGACAACTCCGATAAGGTGTCCTCCGTGCTGAAAACGGTGGGGAAGGCCCATGCCCTCCGACACAAGGTGGATCCTGTGTACTTCAAGGTAAAGAGCTGTGTATGTTGCCTATGCATCACCCTACAGTTTTTTTATACACAAAGAGGGAATTCAGATTTAAATTGGTGGCCATGGAGTCAAATTGGCCGTTGTGTATTAGATGGAAGCACATTATGAAGCGCACTAATCGTACTAAAAGCACAGCTGACACCCCACTGATTCTGGCGCACCATCTGACATAGATCTAAGCGACCTCTTTTTGGTCTGTACGATTTATGTTTGAGAGTACCAGTCTAATGAAAATGTTTTTTTTTGGCATGGCTGCTGACTCATTGCATTCATATCTTCCGACATAAAGAAGCATCCATTGGCCATTGTTATTGGCAACTCAGTTTAAAAAAAAAAACAGAGGGCTAGAGAAGAGGACAGCAATAGTGTTCTGACTTCATTGTCAAAGAACACAATTAAAAGACAAAAAGTCCTTACATACTCTGGACCTATTCTTACAAACGGTTGGGATTAAGAGATGAAGAACAGATGAGTTTTACCAGAAAAATAATACAGATAATTCTATAAATCCTCAAAACCAAACTGTTGACAAATAATCTTAATATCTCAATACCTTCCAGAAGATTTAGTTTTACATATTTTTTAAAATATATTTTTTCCTTTCTCCAAAACCTAATTTAATGTGATTCTTTTTGATTTTTCAATCCAATGGATTTTTTTTTGCAGTGGTAAATATTCTCATTTACAACAAATGAACGTGTTTGCGTCTCGCTCAGATTCTGAGCGGAGTGATTCTGGAAGTCCTGGGAGAAGAGTATCCAGAGGTGGTGACACCAGAGGTGGGCTCAGCGTGGACCAAACTATTGGCTACAGTCTGTAGCAGTATCAAAGCCGTCTATGAGGAGGTGGGCTGGACGCAGCTCTCAAACTCCACCGGCTGAAGCTTTCAGCCGTGGGCCTCCCACGCAGGGATGTTTTTGAGTTTTCTGCATTCTCATGAGTCAAGAATCAGTTGACTGTAATCTGGGAATACAGTTTGGTGTAACCCGTGATAATCATGGACTATGGAGTACATATAAATATATATGATATAAACAACAATGGGAACAAGAACTGTACCCTTTTTGTGGCTAACAGTGTGCTTATGAGGGAAAATATGTACAAATAAAGAGTAAAATAAAACGACCTTCCTTGCAAATGTTCCCCTGTAAATAACTAACCCATTTCACAGATAAAGCAAAGACGAATAAAAAGCAAACGCTGGCCCAACAGTGGATGAGAAGTCACATCTGACCTTAGTGTGCCTTCTGCTGAATGTGTACATGTGGAGCGTGGAATATAAACGGCATTCTCTCTAAATATTTAGAATGTTTTTAAGAAATTTCCTGTTATTCGTCTCTATACACTTGTTTACTTTGTTAGATATTATGATTGCTAGGACATTTCTACATTTTTTAACACTCGACGATTGTACTTTTTTTTCATTACACCATTTTTATCTGTAACTGAATATACTTTGAAAAATAAATTTTCAAAGGAACTGAACTGAACTGAACTCTGTACTGATTTTCTCACACTTCTACACTACACACAGACATACAAATGCGCACCTCTCCAATTTTTTGCACATGGCCTACTGCTCCCATATTCTCAGCTTTAGTCAGTAGTACCAAGTATAAGTGGATTAAATGCTGACAGCCTCTCTCTCTCTCTTTTTACCCATTTAGCACTGTGCTCTCGCTATTTCTGACAGATCGTAGCAAACCCTGCTGTTCCCTCATGGGATGTCACGAGAAACTGATTTAGAACAAACCACATGACTTAATCTTTTCTGATATAAGTTAGAAAACAATGACAGTAAAATTCTGATAAAATTATTTGGAATAATTGTCCTTTTATCTTTTATGATCATGCTTCTACAACCTCCCTTGTTGATGGTATACTTTTTGGACATGCTATACAGTGTAGAGGTTGATTTGGCTTGCCGTGCATACAGCATGATGGCAGATTTGGTTCAGAATAGCTACACAGCATGCTCTGTTTACCTCCTGGCCCTGCCAGTGAGACCAAACTCACTCCTTGATCCAAGCTAATCCTCTGTGTTAATCTTCCCAATCATGACTGAGAGCCAAGTCAGGAATAGTCTGATCGTTACACCACAAACTCTGCCGTGTTCCATTCAAGCCTTTGGATGGAGTAGGAAGCTCTGGTGCTTGAAATCGGCAGCGGTCCCCAAGGCAGGACATACTGGGGGTTGAACCATGTGCACCACCATGATGGTCCTCACCACGATCGCTCTCCTCCTGCAACGCCGGTTCTCCAACAAAATCAAACCGTGAGTAGCAATCTCTTAACTGCCTTTTGATATTTAGAAGCAGTAAAAATTTGATGTCTCTGAACACACTCTTCCTGCTTCCTGTCCACAAGTTTAGTTTGAGGGTTTAGAAAAACCTGACAAAAGAAGGACAAATTCAGCAGCAGGAGCCTCCAGAGAATAAAACTTGATTGTACATGAAATAAATTACATAAGATGTTTCCCCCCTTTCCTGACTGCAAACACTCACACTTACACACACACATATACAACAAAAAAATGCATATGTGTTTCATGTGTGGGAGAGAGTGTGAAAGAGAAAGAGGAGACTTATCTGCATCATTGATAATCACTCTTGTGATTATTTTTGGGTTTGCCTTGAGCAACAGTGTGTGGATTAAGTGACTGGCTGCATAACAGCCATGTATTCCTGCTTTTCTAAAGGAGGGATGAATGGAGGCAAAAACCTCAGATGTCTTGAGTTCATAACTACTAATTGACTGAAAGTGCAATCTTCTGGGCCCCATGGGGCTGCTTACGCACTCTCACAGCAATGTCGAACAGTGGCACGTGGCCGTAACACCGTGGAGCACAGACACATCTGGCTCGCACAATTGAGAGCTGATAAAAGGTTGGACCTTCCTCATTTGCAATGAGACCTTCAGTCTGCCTTTAGAGTCTTTAAGACCTGTGCTCTCACAAATGTACCTTCTGTGTTGTGTTCTGTATCTTCCATCACAGGCAGAGAGATGACGGGGAAAATGAAATGCCATACACAAAGAGCAATGGATCAACAGCAACCCCAAAATGACATTGGTGAACATGACAGGGTAAGGACAGACGCCAAACTACGTTCAACTTTTCGGGTTTGCGGATGTGTTTCAGAATACAGACTCAAAAGTAGGCAGATGAGTAGTTCACAATTATTAATTCATTTGTAAGTCATATGAGAAAAAACATCCTTAATGTTTGACATTTAAAAATATAAAACTGAAATTATTACAAAAAGCATATTAATGATCAGATGATTTTAGAATTGTTAAATGAATAATGCACAAGTATATGGAATGTGTTGCTGTTTATCTGGGGTTGGTTTACCATATCTTCATATTTGATTCATACTTTATAACGTCACAATGTGTAACATATAAAGATGAGCCTTCTGCTGAGCTATCATAACTAAGCAAGTTTCAGAAATAATCCAGAGTTATGATTCCATACAAATCTGAAGGGACATTGTATGAAACAATTTTGAAACAAACAAATCTCAATTAAGTGATGACTTAAAAATGAAATGGTCCAAATACACATTTCAGAAGACATAATCCGAATCAGCCATACTCGGCTCGTCTGAGTGTGCAAAAGTGGAGCATGTTGCAGAGGCAAAGACGTATAAAGAGCCAAGACGCCTGCCCCACATTTGGCTTTTAAGTTCTGTGAATACTAAATGATTTAGTAGAAGAACAACAATCTCTTTGCAGGGTTTTGATAAATACATTACCTCTCTGCAACTACCCTGTTGAGCAATGAAAGAAAAGATCTCACTGTGAATTGAATAACTAACCAAAAAACCCAACCACAGCATCATGGTATCCATGCAGGTCGCAGGCTCTTGATGGGATAGCTCCCCAAGTTATAGTAACTCATTCTGTACGACCTCATTTTTCTCCTACAGCAGCTTGGAAAACTGTTGATGTCGTCAGCTTCCAAAATTCCCAAAGTACTTAAGTGATTAGGTTGCGTTATCAGAAAAGAAAAGGATTCATTTTCTAGATTAACACAAATAAGTAAAGTAACTGCATGCCTCAGAATAGGATAAAAAATTTTCTATTGAACAGTTAACGTCAAATGGAAACTTTTGCTTTGTGGTAATTTCTTACCATTAGGTTTGTCAAAGTTAGAGTCTTGCTCTTTCTTTGCAGTTTTCATTCCAACATGACTTTGACAGGCATGCTCAGATAACCTTCCACAGTAGAACCATGCCTCCTATCATTTGTATTCACGTTCATATGCAGACTCTGCAATAGTGCCCGGGATTTATGCAATCGCAGCTTTCATGATAACGCGAAATTGATTACATTTCTCTCGACTGGGACAGGAAGCATCCCCTCCATGAACTCCCTTCTGACACATGAATTTAGCCTTAGGGAAACAAATACTCCCATGTTTGTGTTTTATGGCATTCCAGGCCAGGCATTTTTTACACTGGCTCAAGAGATTATGTTTTCAAGGTCTAGAAGTGGTGGTAGAGTTGAAAGAGCAAAGTAGCGCAGGAACTCAAAAGCTTCCGAGTTTCAGACACCTTACAGAAGTACTTTTAGAGCGCAGATGGCTGCCCCACATTCAGCTTTTAAGTATTCACCACTCTACAGTGCTAACACTAAATGATTCAGAGGCAGAGCAGTAACTCGGCTTCTCTTTCGAGGGTTGTTTTGAATGTGTTACCCCTCTGCAAACTCACTTTTAAGTGCAAATGTTTGATATCAGGATAAACTGGCTGGTAATGAACTTAACTGGAGCATAATGCTTTTGAGCAGGTCTCAGGCTGTTGTTGTGTTATCGTGTGTTTCTTATCTGAATCATTTTATGGAGGCGGACCTGTTCTTCTGAGTCAGGGTGTGTCATTCTCTGATGAGCTTAATCCCATTTTCTTCACCCAAGTCATCATTCATGGCTTTACATGTCAGCAGCCATTAATTTTGCATGAATTATTGTTATGATTCAATGCAAAAAACTGAAAAAGCAATTGTTTGTGTTCTTTTTTCAGTGGCTTTGGATTTCAAGACCTGTTTTCCTGATCGTTATGGCAGAAACTTCATGAGTTCTCTGGTTCATCTCCTCACAAAGCTCAATGGAAGAGTCTCATCAGGAGGATTTTAAAAAAGAATGAAAAGCGGGCTGGTTTTGATCACGGCTTCTTCAATTCTGTTTAACAGATGTTCTCAGTGCTGGAACAGGAAGCAGTGACTATGTCAACATAAGGTTCATTTCAGTTCTGAGGAAGAGACCTGAATAAATGTTGAATTTACAGCTGTAATGTCTGCATTAGAAATAAATTATGACATAACATTTCTGTATGAATAGTCATAGTTTAAAGGGGGCTTGATTCGCTTCTTTCTTCAGTGTTTTCCTCAGTGGGTTAAATGCCTGCTTTGTGCATGTGAGAGATCTGTGAAGTTACAAAGCTCAAAGTGCACATCAAAGGAGGCTGCTCCCTCCAACAGCACACGCTGCTCCAGAACTGCCTGAAATGCCTTGCTTTTATCCATCACTCAAGGGTAGACTAAGCTTTCTTTTTTTTAATTCGTCCAAATTAATACATTTTTCTTTTTACTGTTTGTTGAAAACAGTGAATTTAACTTCTATCCATCCTCTGCTTTGGAGCAGGAAAGAGCTGGACTGATGGCATAGATTGCAAAAAAAAAAAAGAAGAAGCTTTTTAATCATAGAAATTCAATGTAAGATACTGATAGTTCACAGCAGTTATGTTCTAAATGAAAAATGAACACCTCCACACAGCTATGGGGGAAGGTGTTGCATGTGTGTTTTTATTTGTTTATTTGTTTGTTTGATTTGGAAGGTGTGCATTCTGCTGGAGGAGGTTGGATCGGTTTTGTTGTCATTAGCCGTTCGTCAGTAGTTAGCTGTCAGAGGCTTGTGCCTGGTCACCATTTTAGTCTGCCTTCTACAACATGACTGCGGGTATTGTCCTACAGTTAAACAACAATGAATTCCTTTAGTCTTCACATAAGAACTTTTGCTTGACTTACTGTGAACAGTGAGATTAAATAAAAGACTGCAGGAGACATTTTTAGTCACACTTCCACTTTGCTGTAATGTGGATAACATGTTGTAGTTGTAAAGCTTTCCCTTATATTTACTTATCCTCTTTGTTCAGAGGCTAAATCATTAAAGTGTATCAAGATTTTATATATTTCTTTATTCTCAAGGAAATTAAAAGACCACAAAAGTAAAGTATATTGAGTCAAAAGATGCTAATATTAATTATTTTGTCCTTACATTGAAATTATTCACATTTAGTTTGGCTCCATGAAAAGTTCTTGAAAATTGTTTAAAGTGCTGCTATAGCAAGAATTTGTAGAACAAAGAATCAGTGTTTACTATGCAATACGAGAAAAAATGGGGAGTGTGACTCCTTTTCCTTGGAGAATTCCATGGAAAAAAAGTAATCCTGTAGTCACTGAGATACTTCAGATTAATTATTATATTTCTTTTACAACAAGGATGCTTTTTTTAACCACTCTTCAGAAGGGAGGCCTTAAAGACATTGGACAGAGAATTTAGCACAGAAGGTGAAAAGACATGCTGCTGTAAGATAAAACGTTTCTAGAACTTGTGTTTTAATTACTGAATAATCTATACTTATTCCATTATACTATCATAGTAAATTACATAATATACAATTATTGAAAAAACATTATTTTGTACAATAGCATGTGCCTAAACATATAAGAATGCTGTAATTGTATGTGTAATTGTAATCTGATTCTCTGGTCTTAACTTAGTTACTTAACGTGGTTGTTTTAGTTGTTTAGTATTTCATGTATGCACGGACACAGCAGTAATTTTGACTTATTGTACTAGATGCTAGGTCTCCCTATTCTTTTCTGCTCAAATCATGTAGTTTTATGAATGTGACCTGTAGAGCCATCCCTTAAACCAGCTGTATGTTGCTTTGAAACATTTTATTTAATAAATCATTGAAATGCATGTGTGTGCCACTGTGTGCTGCTGAATGTCTAAAGAGTGTGCACCAAACATAAATGAAAAACAGCAAATATTATGTTATTTTCATTTTGTTATATTTAAAAAGTGATTTTTACAAAATTTGTGTGACTATTTTCTTTTGGCAAGCTTATTGAAGTTCAGCAAAAATTGAAATATATAAATTACTTTATCAGAGTGCGACAATACAAACCTGACTAAGGTATGTTTTGAATTTCTTGCATCTTTTCAATTCGGTATATCCCATGCAGGGCTGAAACGCTATATGAACAACTATGTGATCAAATGAAAAAAATCTCCCACAAACAGCAGTTTACCAAAGAAAGGGAAGAATATTCCTGTCAGAACAGGTCATATTTGTTTGCTCCACTGTGGCTGAAGACAGAGGAAAATGGGTATATATCAAGGGAAAAATGTACATTGTCTAATCTAAACTTAATATAGAATGCCATTGGCAACATAATAACTTTTATAATCACTTGATCCCTGACCTACCTTACAGAGATATACTTTGCCAAATAGCCAAATGAACACTGATTCAACTGTGGCTTGATCTCACAGTGTACTGGAGATAAATTATTTGTCCTGATGCCCCCTGGTGGTAAACCAGTCTGATAGACTTCACTAGTCATTTGGTGTATTAAGGACACTGATATTCCAACTGATACTCGAAATCAGCAATGATTCTTTCAAACTTCGTCCAAAGTGAATGTGATTGAGACGCGATCCTCATTAGTTCATTTAAACTACATTACCCAAAATGCTGCTCGAATGGTAAAGGGGGAGTCTGGCTTGCCGGTTGGGAGGATTATCGTGCTTCTTTTGTGAAAGTCTCAAACACCGAAGCTTTCCTCTGGTTTTCTAATAATTCTGTGGTTGTTTATGCTTCATTAAAATGATTTATTTTAGCTAGAATAATTAATTTACTAAGGTGGGCTAGAGGAGTAACGCGCCAAAGGAATCGTGGAGTGTGGTGTCGCGGTGTTATTAGTTTTACCGTTAGGTCCCTGAAGTTAGCAGGACACCTTCAAAATCTGCTCGTGGAATACGAATGATTCTCAGTCTTATCCAATTACACCTATCCAAATTAATCCAACTACCAGTAAACGTTGGATTTATCCGTGACGGGAAAGCTGACTAACGTAACGAAGCGGTTACCAATGGAGACAGGTGACGCCTAACGTGATTTAGCGAGCGTTAGCTTGCTAGCTGTCCTCCAATCTCAACACTGCCAGCTTATATTCGACATGGTGAGTCAAACTATCAACGGTGTTGACATTTTTCCCCCGTGGGTGAAACGTATGTCAAGCTCATTACGCGAAAGTTTTGAGGTCGAAAATGTATTCTAAACTTTTCAGTAGACGAGGAGTGACAAGAATGATTGATAGAAGAACGCCCTTTCCTTTGTAAATGTGTCTTTATTTCTTATTATTTTCTCGCAGTCTGCTAATCTGAAGGCTAAATCATCTGCAAGTAAGGGTCTTGTTATGTTACACCTAATCTATCTATCCATGCATCCATTTAGGAGGTACATTGAAATGTTTTGAGGATATTCTGATATTCCTTTTTTTATTAAATTAACAGTGGAACCACCAGTTCGGTCAAAAAGAAGTCAAAGCGGACTGTCAAATCAGTAAGTTGGAAGAGTTCTTTACTTACCTACTACCACTTATGATGCTTTGGGTATCCCTTTATATCCTTAGTTCTTCTGGGTTACCTTTCATTGTTCTTGCAGATCACTTGCCTCTGATAACTTGTTCAGTTTGTTGGCTGAGGAGTTGAAGAAGGACGGTTTAGACTTTGAGGTATCAGTAAAAAAGCATGTAAAAGGAAGCACATTTACACATTTTTCAGTTGGCTCATGGTTATTTTTGTCTGCCTCAGGAATCCGATGTGTCGTCGGCTGATCCCAGTGACATGGTGAAGAACATGGAGGTAAATGTAAACCGTTGTGGCTGCAAATGCGTTTTGCTTTCAGCTAACCATCCGTGTTATCCTTGAACAGAACATAGATGATATGGAGGATGATCTCTTCGCATCAAAGAAAAAGCCCGGCGCTGCTTCGGCACAAGCAAAGTCACTTCATAATGGAGGGCCAAAGAAAGATTCCACCCTGTTAAAAAGTAATGCCAATCCAGGAGGAGCAGGTGATTCAGTACATAGTGTCCCTGCATAACTAATTGCTTTAGTCACTTTGCTATAAGCTTTGAAGTTTACGTTAATTGCAAGAATCCAAGAGGGCTTTGTCTGCATGCTTTTCCTCAGATGAACCCACCGGAGGAGGGAAGAGGCCAAACTCTGCAGCTTCGTCTGCTGCACGCTCCTACAAAAAGTTTACCTTCTCTGGTGAGAAACTCTAAGACTCCCTTTCGCGCGTTCACAAAGGAGCAGGTTTCTTTTTGACTGATAGCTTGTTTTAAAATCTGCTAAAACTCAGATATCGATGATGGTCTCGCTGAGGCGTCGGACATCAAAGGTACATGAGTGAAAATATGTGTGTACCTTTGTTTTTATGGAGCATTAGTGGTGGCTGTGGGTTGTTTAGTTCTGTATATTCTTAACGTGGCTGGATTAGATTCTGTTTCTGAGACATCCAAAAAAAACTCTCCGTGCAATGTTTAATTAATACAGTAAAACAGTTGTTTCATATATGATATATGTATATTTCATATATAATAAAAAATTATAGTTCTCCCCTAGATAGGACAGTTTATTTAACATGCCTCTTGGCCATTGCAATCCAACACTCTAAATAAGCCGTAGGTGGAACCTTATATGCACTTAAATTGCCTTTTTTAAAGACCCCATTCTAAAGAAGTGGGGGGAACCTTAGAAGTATGGGCTCCTGGCTTGTTTTGAAGGCCATAACAAGTATTCCGGGTCCAGAAACACGTCTCAAGAGTTGTTTTCCCAACTAGTTTGTTACATCCCAACAACTGTAGAGGCTACCAGAAAGCAAATGACCAAACGTTCACAAGTACTGCCCAACATCTCTCATGTTACTTTAATGTTTCACAAAATGAAAAAAATTCCGTATTCAACCCGAAGCGACATCTAGGCAGTTGTTCAAAAACTTCTATTGAAAAATTAGGCCAAAGTCGCCACTTCTAAATGAACAAAGGAGCAGGTTTCCTTTGCTCTCTTAACCATTGAGAAAGACACCTATTTAGAGAGTGCCCCCCCAAAAAAATATTACCCGCCTACTTTCATTATGCTGTTCTATCATTCATGGCCTTTCATTTTTAATTTCCTCTGCAAATCTAGACGACCCCCTGGCTGATCTCCTTGATGACTTGCTTCCAGATGAAACCAAACCTAAATCACGACAGTCCCAACCTGAAAAATCTGTGCCGTCGGCCTCAGCCTCTCCCATCATGAAGAATGAAACAAGTGTGGCACAGATTCTACATTTTTCTCTCTCATTTCTACTAGTAATCATCACTCACTGAATGAGCGTGTTTCTCCTCTGATCGCAGCGAAGGCAGCCAATAAGGGTGTTTTTACTTTTAACGATGAGGACGACGACATCATGGATCAGCTCGGATTTGACAGCAGTAGAAACAATGCCAAGAAAAAAGAGGCTCCGCTTTGGTCTTCAAAGGAGAGGTAAGCTCTCTGTCTTCACTCTGTCATCATCACTGTGGTTGTTGTCCTTACTTATAGTGCTCAAATAATAAATAATTCCTGCATGCCTTGGGCTTTGGCGTGCAGCTAAAAACAAAGCCAGACCCTGACAATGTTTTGGGACCCAACATGGATTCTTTCTGCAAGAATGGCTAACAGGGTCTGAATCCCTGCATGGTTTCTGACGTCCGTTCGCTAACACTTGCAGGAGCGATGCTCCTCAGAGGCCGCGAACCAAAATTGATGACATTTTGGAGGGTTTTACCTCACCGCGCTCTCCGGAGCGACCGCTCTCGGGCGGCCAGAAGGAACAGGTCCAGACCCAAGAAAAGCAAGAGAAGACCCCCAATGTAAAAGGTGAGAGAGAAAAATGAAAATCCAGTGATGTTTTAAAATGGTGAAGTTCTAATCATGCCCCTTCCTTTTAGAGGATGACCTTACTTTCGGGTCCTATCAGCCTACGCTGGGGTCAGCTCCTGAGGGCCGGCAGTCCCGCAGACAGTCTGTCAGGTGAGTCCAGCCTCACTGGACGCTTCAGTCAGTCCAGATCACAGGATTGTCAGACGTGTTTACCAAACTTTTCTTCTCATGGTCAGATTTTCTACAGAGGACGTCAGCGCCTCTACCCCAGAGCGGAAACCAAAACCAGCCACGCACGCTCCCATCCAGCACCGCAACTCAGCCGACTGGCTCGGCCTCAAAACAAACAACGAGCCCAGCTATCTGGGAGGGGATTCCAAAGAGACCCGGATTCCAGTGGACTCTCCAAAGGCCCCCTCTTCTCCTCTGTTGGACAGAAAGCCCTCCTCCGCACCGGTCGTAAAAACGACAGCATCCGCTCAAGCTGAAGGCAAACCCACCAGAGCAGAAGCCTCCAAAGGTCAAAGGGCAGAGGAGGAGAGCGACTGGTTCTCTAAGGTTTTGAGCAGGAAGAAAGCTCCGTCAGAGACCAGAACATCCATGCAGGGGGACGCTGAAGCCCAGGGAGAAAAAGTCGAAGGCGGGTCCATTGTTAGGTACGGAGAATAAACACAGACAGAATTTTTTTTTTTTCCAGAAATAAATACTGATGGGATCTTATTTTCAGCAACCAAGACAAATGGAACATTTCCAGAGGCAAAGAAGACACACTTCTATCCATTGACAGAACTGGGTAAGAATTCTGCTTCGCTGATTAAGCTGTGACAGTATTTCCAGACTTGTGTGTTCAGTGCCGCCTCTCTTCCAGCCCCGCAGCTCATTCCACTCCGGTCCGAGAGGAGATTCCCAAGCCAGGTATTCAGCTCTGTCACTCATCTCCGCTTGGATGCATCTGGGTCTTCGAAGCCTCACAACTATTTTTTTCTTCTCTTCTTACTCATCACAAAACCACTAATAGTGTCCCCCTCCCATAAAGACCCCATTCCTTTCCCATCATCTCCACCACTTCGTCAGTATCCTGATAACATATCCACTCACTCAGCTCAGCCTTCCCTTCCCCCTGCTTTAGCCTCCCCCCCGCCGCCCGCTCCCCAATGTGAGGTCAACTATGAACTACCCCTTAGTTTGGCTCATCCCCCAGACTACCCCGCTCAGGTTACTAGTCCCTTTCTATCACTTTCAGCTGGCATTAGTCACCTCCAGCCCCAATCCAAACCCCTCCACTTTCCATCCAGTAGCGGGTCGGGGGGGCTGACAGAGCCCAGTCAGGCTTCTGATGAGACCGTACCGCCACCACCATTTTCTGGCCCTTTGCCCGCCGCTCAGCACGGCTCATTGTGGCGTAGGTATTCGGCTGAGTAGATTAAGTACTCTTAGACATTGCATCCTGTCTCACTACTCTTTCATACCAAGTTTTTTTAAAACTAATTTTGCATGGTTTTTAACCGTATTCCTTTTCCTCCTTTCAGTTCCACAGCAAAGCAGAACACAGAACACATCAGCTGCGGTCCAACAACAGGTATTTTCTACTCACTACTCCAAGACCATCACATAACCCTCAGAAATTATAATACGGCCTTCTCAAAGCCCCCCGCTTCTTCTGAACAGGTGGCGTGTGCAGCAGACATTCCGCAGCAGCTGCTGCTACAACAGCAGGTAAGCTCCATGAGCCACTCTTTATATTAAGAATATTCTCATCACATGGTTTATTCTGGGATTTGGCTCTTGTTTCTCTCAAAGATGATGCAGACTCGGTTGCTGGCTTCGGCTGAAGCTGGGGCTCTGCCAGGACAGCCAGGAGATTACCGAGCTTTACAAGCCCGCATCATCCAGTTGGAAGGCCAGGTGTGTGTGGGGGGGAGCAGCAGACCTCCATCCTGCTTCTTTTCCGTATCATGGGCCGGCTCAGCCTAAACATGCGTGTTTCACCGTTCAGGTGAAGATGCTGCAGCTGGAGCGGGACCAAAGCCAGATGATGCTGGACAGTATCCAGCAGAGGCATAAAGTGGATATGGAGCTGGTGGAGAACGCACACAAGTAGCTCATGTTTCTCAGTAGTGTCTCAGACCTATAACACTCTGCGTAAAGTGGCCATCCTGTCTCTGTGCCGGACAAATACACTCTGCTCTCTGTGTGTACGTTCCCAGAGCCCGTGTGAAACTGCTGGAGGAGTCGGCTGCCCAGAGGGAGACCAGGGCGCGGCTGGAGTGTGAAGACCTAATGGAGCGGCTGGCCGCGCTGACGCGCTCGGCCGAGGAGGAGCGCTCGGCGCTGCAGGCCCAGTACCACCGAAAGCTGGCCCAAGCCCAGGAGGACAGGGACCGCGAGGTGGAGAGGCTGCGGGATCTGCAGAGGTAAACCTGGGAGGCTCCTTTTTCTCTGCTTAGAAACAATAAATCTGGTGCAAAAGTACATGCATGACTTATCCCACTTTGCTGTCCAGAAAGTCGATCCTAGAGATGAAGAAAGACCACGAAGACCAGGTCCAGAGGCTGAAGCGGTTAAAGGACGAGGAGATCGACGCGGTGACCAGCGCAACGTCTCAGACCAGGTGCATTTCAGACAGAGAGACACACACGGGGAGAAATGACCAGCCGATCGGGGTTTTAAGATCTGGTTCCTCTCTCTGTCCAGGTCCCTCGCAGGCGTGATCGAGCAGATGGAGCAGTTCTCCTCTCGGCTGGGAGAGCTCTCCTCTCGTGTGGAGAGCACGCACGAGCACTCGGCCCACGGCCTGGAGCAGGGCGCCCGCCACCGAGACGAGCAGCTCCGAGGTACGCGCGCCCGCCTTTTAAAAGCGGGCCAGAGCGAGTGTTCTCACCGCACGCACACGGGCTGAGGTCACTCTCCCCGTCCCAGTACTGCAGGACCGTCTGGCCCAGCAGCAGAAAGCCACGGCCGAGGAGAGAACTCACCTCAAGGACATTATTTCCAGGATGGACGCTCAGCTGAGCGAGCAGCAGAGGCAGCTGGAGAAGGTGGGGATGTACAAAGACAGCTTACAGGAAGGGCACGCACTGTTGTACGTGTCACCCAAAATGGAAACAAAGTCAGTTAGTCCTTCACAAAGACGAGAGAAAGCCAAAGTGGGCGTTTCTTATAGAGGCCAGAGAACTCTGAGATATAAGCTGACGGTCTTAATGTGTTTCAGGAGCGCTGGAAGGTGACAGCGGAGCAGGCCAAAGCAGAATCCGTCCAAAGAAGCCTGGAGGAGGAGCGCCGCGTCCTCACCATGCAGATAAGCATGGAGCGAGAGGAGCTGGAGAGGGCTAAGGTGAGTCCAGAAACCAGAACCGAACACCAACTCCACACACCTCCATCCCCCCACCCTCACCTGAATGGCTTTCTATCCCACAGAGCGCGTTGCTGGAGGAGCAGAAATCTGTGATGCAGCATTGTGCCGACGAGAGGAGGAAACTGGCCTCCGAGTGGGCCCACTTCCACACCCAGGAGAAACAGAGGCATGAGAGGGCTGAGCAGGAGGTCAGCAGCCTCATAGAGAGGAGAGAGGGCTCCATCATCACTCTGGCACAGGTGAAACGACACATCGATCAGAAGGTTTTAAGCACGCTGAATTTATGAGAAATTGATGACACCGTGCCACTCCCCCCTCCGCACCCCCCGATCTTTTTGTAGCAACAAGCAGACCTGAAGCTTCGCCATGCCGAGCTGAAACAGAAGGAGATGGCCGTGGCACAGGACAGAGAAGCTCTGCAGAGGCTTAGAGAAGAGCTGGACGGAGAGAAGGAGAGAATAAGCAGCACAGCTCTGAGACTCAAAACGCGCGCCCAGGAGGTCGAGGCCTTCAGCAAGGTGACCGCACACACAACCCAAACCCTGACCGTCTTTTCTGGCATGGAACCGCAGGCTAAATGTAAATCTGCCATTCACCCCACACTCCGCAGCTGGCCTCAGAGAAGTATGAGGAGGGGGAACGAGCGCTGCAGGAGGCAAAGCGCGTGGAGGCAGAGCACCACGCCCGACTGAGAAGTATTCATTCTCAAACGGAGCAGCTGAGGCTGCAGGAACAGCGCAACCTAAAGGTGGGCCTGTCAGTTTTCTGCATGCATGCACGCACGCAGCAGCCGGTGTTTTTTACCATGAGCGTTCGTTTGTTTCAGGAGCGCATGCAGCTAAACCATCTGCAGAACACAGAGAGGATGAGGCTGAACTTAATGTCACCAATGCCACAAATTATTCCACCCATTTCACCAGGTGATGTCAATCAGCTGTCAGTCACATACCCCCACTAGTATAAAGTACATTTGGTCAATTTAAATTGTTACCCCTCTCCTGCAGATGCTGCGTTACCAATCACTGAGCTGACGCCAGGAATGTACAACCCTCCAGTGACCAACCCACAGCCCATGGCCCTGGAGGCCAGTCTGGCTCTGTGGAGGTACACCGCAGAGAAGGTAACCAGTCCAGAATACTGTACTAGCTCTTCAGGCCGATCGCTTGTAATTGGCCCAGAAATGTAAGAAAAATCTCCAAGTTGATGGTAAAGTTCTGCTTTAATAAGTTACATTATAAGTTACATTATAGTAAAGTAACAACTTACCGCAAAGGTTTTAAATCTTGTGAAGAGCCACTGTTTTCTTACCGGTAAACTTTGACTACTGAACAATGCAGGTTAAATGTGGTATAGCTCCATTCCTTTAAGAAAAAAATGCCACTTATAAAAACAGTTCTACCATTTAACATTACACAAGTTCACTTTAGGGCAGT
This sequence comes from Menidia menidia, assembly GCA_907169785.1. NCBI lineage: Eukaryota > Metazoa > Chordata > Actinopteri > Atheriniformes > Atherinopsidae > Menidia > Menidia menidia. The sequence goes on along the minus strand of CAJRST010008890.1, from coordinate 6,497,579 downwards.
GTTTCCCAATCCTGGTCCTCAAGGCACACTGCCCTGCATGTTTTCCAGCACACCTGATTCTAATGAATGGGACATTTAGCAGCTTTCTGCATAGCTGAAAGCCAATTCCATTTATTAGAATCAGGTGTGCTGGAGCAGGGTTGGGAAACACTGCTTAGGGTATACGCTTCAGTTCACTGAAGACTGGATAATTTGAATGTTTTCACAATTCTGCTTTCTTAAAGTCGAGTTTTCCCCTTCTCACTTAGGACCGAGAATTTCTCCAAGAGGAGCAGATTTTTCTGGAAAACTTGAAAAAGAAGTCTTACAAGTTCACAGATTGAAACACCTGCTGGACCTTTCTGGTTTTTCGTTAAATTTCATTGATCAAATGCACAATACTTGAACGTTTTTTTATACACTTTTATTAAACAGTTAATTTTTTATCAAACAAATGTTTTGAGTGTCTTCTGGTATGAGAATCCAAACCACTTCTCCACCAACTCCATCTGTAGTCAGAGAGAAAAGACAAATGTTATCAAACTACATAATTTAGCTAAAACTGATCATTTATATACAGACAAGCCTCAGGTTACCATGAATCCACACTTTTGTTCAGACAGGGATAACATGTATCATCACTGGCTTGACTTTGAGAACACTGAAGGAAGGCTGTCAGCACTTACCCGTTCCCTCAACTTCAGAACTCTTCATCCACTGGTCTTGCATTGCCTCCGACACAGCTGTACTGGGCAGAAAAGGCATATGAATCCTCTATTTTTTTAATAATACTCCCATGAGCACCACATTTTGTAAGATTTCTCAGAATAGACTGTAAAATCGTCAGTTGTCGCATCAGACGGCACTTCCTATACAGCAGTTTTCATCACAGATAAAGGAAACGCAAAGATCACCACAAATTATTCTGCACAAACCTGGATGAATCAGCTTCCTCCTTTGGTTGGATTCATTCGATGGACCTGCAACAACATGTGCCATTAGCAACAGATCGCCAGGATCATGAGGTGTAAAGCACGGATCCGCAGTGTGTCAGATACCAAAATATTCACTCATTGATTTTCAGACAGGGATAACAAAACTCATCACTTGTACCGCAGACATTGGTTACACACATAATGGCGTGCAGTTTTACCTTAAAACCATGTCATGGTCAGCTTGATTCCACCTTGTTCAAATGGCAACCTGAAAGTTGATTTCGTTCGACTTAGACCCACAGAGACATAAGCTCGTGCCAGCAGAGGCCACGTGTCTGTTTCTGCAGGGTTAAAAAAAAGTTCAAGGATACGGTAAACGTTTACATTTAGCAATTATGATCATCATTAAAGTCGGGGGTTTAATTAACGTCCATAAACAATACTTTGAAACCTTTTAGCTTCTTAAAAATGAACCCCGAATCGTTTTCCAACACGTGTTTGTTCGGCTAAAGCTAACAGCTAACAGACCAGCATAGTGTCAAGAAACGGCAATAAAACAGTCTCCGTAATTTATCAAATAAATTACCTGTTCATGGAGGCTCAGCTGCGAAAGCCATTGTATTCAAGCAGAAGTACTTTTCTTTTTTTAGGGAGAACATAACTAGGAAGTCATTCACTCGTGCACACAAGCCGGCACTCTCGGAAGAAATCCGGCGAAGCTCGCGTGATTCCACTTTTATATGTTGTAAACGTCACGAGTCACGTGAGTTAGATCGGGGCGTTAAATTCTAAAGCAATGCTTTTCGTGCAATTGTGTATATATTCATTTATTAACATAAAACATATAGATGTTACATTAAAAAACATTGAGATTTCACCAGTTTAACATTAGTTATCAAGAGAGTTTATGATTTTTAAATCTGGTTCAAATGAGAATGTAGGATGTAGGCTCCAGAGGAGCACTTTTGTTTTTAGACTATTTTGATTTTCTGCCATAAATGTATGAATGGAGACAGTAAATGTTACACAACGGTGTTTCAAAATGTAATTTTATTGATTTTAATTGGAATATAATCGTTGGGTTTCAATTGGTTTGTTTTCAGAACAAAAATATAGGACCCTCTTAAGTGAAGAGGGAGAGTCTGCACAAGGCATGTTCCGCTGACTCTTACAAAAAAAAAAACTCAAACGAAGAGGTCAAGTTATTGAAGACATAAAAAGGAAAGAGGGAATCTGTCAGTTATTGAATATAAGTGGGACTGACAGACTACTTGACTGTGTTTTCTACTACCTACTGCCATTCCCTCTCCGGTCACTAGGGAGAGACCGTGAACGCACCGGGCTGCCGCCGCTCCGCTTAAAGGGTCCCGCAGCCGGCCGGTGAGCTTCACAGTCCGCACCGCACCGCACCGCCATCCGCACCGGCCTCCCGGGACGCGCCTGCACTCTCCGGGATGGAGAAAGGCGCCTCAGACCCGGACCCGTCCCGGCAGCGGAACGGGTTCGTGGGCGTGCTGTACGGAGAGTTTACGGACACGCTCAACGACCGGCTCCGGTACTCGGTGAGCCTGACGGAGAGCGCCCTCTCCATCCAGCGCATCTCCTCATCACCCGGCCGGACGAGGATGGTCTTCAACTTGACGGACTGTGTGGGCTGCCGGGCTTACCGGGGGCCGGACGCCGTGGACGTCGGGGCTTACTTCACGGCGTATTTCTACCCGTTCAAGAGGCGCTGGATGAGCGCCGGGGTGAGCCGGCAGAGAGTGGAGCAGTGCTTTCGGGTCGCGCTGGTCCAGGACCCGCTCGTCAACCTCCGGGAAGCTGAGAGATGGGCTCAAGCCATCAGAGATGCTTCAGGGCTGCAGGCTCCTCGGAGAGACGGTGAGCATTGTGGGAGTAAAAACAACTCCAATGGGAAACAGACATTATAACTTGAAGTGTTTTATACATTTATGTATATATCTGTGCATATACACTCATATATACACATATATATATGTATTTAAATGTCAGAGAATTGTGTATAACTCTATCTAACACTATCTAACACTAATACATTTGTTTTTGTGACAAAGGTTTGGCAAACAGGCCACCTGAAAACTAAACTTACCTCATCCCATTATTCAGTCTTTTCCTTGGGGACAGGTTTGGCAGGGATGTATCACATTCCGTGTGCTTTAGGTAACCTGCTCTACCTGCCGTAAGAGGTGAGAGGTGAGCCACACCTGCTGGCAGCCTCTAGCTGCTGTTTCCCTCATGCATGAGGCTCCTGCAGCTGCCGGGTGATTAGAATGGATTCTGGGGCCTGCCGTGGAGGGGGCACACTTTACACAAAGGAGATCGCTTAAGCTGTTAAGTTTTTTAACTGAGCCTCCGTCAGCAGCTGAGCGTAGCCGTTGCTCAGGCTTTATTATTTCTGTTCAGCAATTTCCCACAGAGAATTCGGTGTTGATGGATGGAAAAAAAGAAAATCCCATCAAAACAACGTCTGTTTTTCACCCCGCTTTGCAGCAACCTCATCTAATTAGGTCTCAGCGAGTCTTGCTCTGTTTAAAATGCATGCCGTCCTCAAGTTCTTTCACTTCCTTGTTAGTTTCATCTGCGCTGTCTTGGTATCACAGTGACAGGATAATTAACATGAATGGAAAATGAGAAGTCTTTATGCAGCTAATTATCCCCGCTGCTCATTTGTTTTTCATTATGATGCTGTTTCAGAACCCTCCATGCCCTGTCAGGTTGTGTCCCTTTTTTTTATTCTTAACTCTCAAATATAAGGAGCCGTGCAGTCCCAGAGGATAGATGGATATTTGACTTGGCAGGTACTAATTCGGAGTGTTGGCTGCCAAAGATGGGGACAAGTGTAAGTAGCGGGATAGGGAATGAGGTCGGCCTCCTGGCTGCTGCCTGCAGGTGTACACTGCAGACACACACAGAGACTGGACGCTGTGAGGTGAGGAACATCAACCCGCCCTCTGGTCTGCAGCCAGCAGGAGCTCCAGATCCAGACCTTTATGCCAGGCAGGCAGGCGGGCAGATGGTGGCCTGAGAGGTAACTGGCCCCAGTCGCCGTCCCCTCACTGGGCTCATCAAAGAGCCCCAGCCTGGGTGGTTTTCAGTCACACATACTAATTTTGCACTTCTTAGAATTTCTAATCTCTTATTCCTGATTTGCCTCTTTTGAACACGGCAGCCTTTTTAAACATTCCATATTCAGGCTAGCCAAAAAAGAGAGTATTTAAAAAGAATATATAATGGCTTTTAAATGAGTGATAGCTTGCTATTAGATGGAGCAGAATTGCCCCTTTACTCATTATGGAGGATGTATGAAAGTCAGTGTGACTCACTAATCCCTCATAGTGCATTTTCCCCTAAGTTAATTGCATGTCATCTCATCTGGGATTGCAGATGGAAAGGTTGGATTAAAAGTTCAATTACTGCATAAGATTGCTATTTAGGAAGGGAGCTATCATGGTGACACACTTTCGTATGAGTAAATGGTGATTAAACACGGTATTGAACGTGATGGTGTTGCTTACAGCAGGGTTGCAACTCTATTAGTTTAGTCTGTGCACTGAAATCTATTCAGTGGCCGCTTAGAGTTTTATCCTCACGACAACTGGAGTGAAGGAGGTGTAAATAATGAAGTGCATAAACTATGATACAGGCTTGCTTCCGTGTGATTGCGTGCAAAGCAATTCATGTTTTCTTCATTTGACTCGTCAACTAGTTTTTCTGCTGCTCAGCCGCCAGAAGGCCGGCTTCATAATAGATTTGACTGATATTCCATTCAGTTTGGGGTGACAGTTTTCAATGACGGCTTTGAATATTTTACATTTTCCTCAATCTAAGTCTGCGTGTGACCATTTGTGCCCCACGAATAAGGGCCAACGGGAGTGTGACGCTTTTACCGCTTGCCTCCCAGAAGAAATTGGCTAGTGCATAGGAGAAGGACATAAGGGAGTAGTTTCATGTTTAAGCTCCTCCCAAAAAAAGGGAGTGTTTTTCGGCTGCTCGAGGCCCAGGTGTGCCTGTCATGGAGTGATGTCCCTCAGCGGCTCTGCTTCAGGCGCCACGTCTCCCTCAACAAAGTCAGAATGCGTCACAGGACGACCTCTGACCCCGACCAGCATCTGAGTCCCTGTGGAGCTTTCGTCTTGTGCTCTGTGACACATGGATGTGATGGCCTGTCAGACCCCCACCCCCCCATCCCCACCCCCCATCCCCACCCCCGCCTGATGCTGCCTCGGCGGACAGCGGTGTTTAAACCCTATGGAACTCCTCCTCTCCACTCCAGCAAACACTCGGCCAGCCTTAGAATGCGGCTTGTTTGCGGTCTGAAAATAGAGCTGCTCCCCAACCAGCGTTCTCTCACAGAACATTCCTCTTTTTGTCGTTTTCTGCTCCGACAGTTTTCTTGAATGGTGTCATGTCTTGACGAATGCCAGACGCAAAGCCGTATGTGATGCTGAAAGAGAAGGACCATTTTTAGTTGGGGTTTTTCTCTGCACGGTGAGCGGTGCACCCTGTGGTATTCCGACAGGCGTAAGTTGTTTGCAGTGACACATTGTCATCCAGTCTGCCTGTCGCACTATTGTTTGTGTGTGTGCGTGTATTTCCGTACTTTTAACTGTGAAACGAAGGCACCGCAGCTGAAGGAGTGCTTGCCAGTGTGTGAAATCTGACAGACAAATTTCACACGCACACACTGGATTCATCCCCGCTGTTACACACACACCTGCCCCACCTACATAGGTGTGTATTGTGGGAATGTTCAGAAAGCAGTTTGTCTCAAAAGATTCATAAGAATAAATCAACATTTATTTATTACACGTTTAAAACACATAAGTGTGACATGAAAAATAAAAATCCAATAAATAACAGCACATTAAATGAAGTCTGAATAAGTTAAATAAAATCTGATGTGTTGCCTACAGGTCACCTGACATCATCAGCGTTTCATAATTAAAATCTAACCAACACTTCAGCCTACAATACTTTCAGAACAACTCTTCTTGATGCACTTGAATGCATCAGTAATGACCTCGTAACATCTCTTAAACGCGGCCTTGCTCGGACTGGGACGTTCCAGAATCACTACACGCTTGGAGGCTTTTAAAATTATCTAACTTAGTTTTGTTATGGCTACGGCTTCTTAAAAAAAACAAAAGCCACACTAAGATGTCTATGGCTTTTCAATCTTATGCTGGTGCTAGTAGGCCAAAAAATGTGGTTTTGGCCGTGATCAATGTAACTCACCTCTGACCAAAACCAAGATAATGTTCTCTGGGAAAAGAGATCACAAGACCTTGGGAGCCTCTTTTCCATGAAGTCAAACTCTTTAGATTGCTTGTTCTTTCTTAACTGATGCCCACTCTTCATCTTGGATGAGCAGCTCCACTTGTCATAATATCATAAATCTCCATCAAATACCATGTTAGGAAGTTTGTATCTTAAACTCGTGTGATAGGATCAACAAGTCATCCAGGCCTCAGCTACTTGGCTGGATGGATGTAATGTAGCTTTATCCCAGTCTCTGCGGTAAGGTGGGTTTTTTCTTATAGGGGGATCGTGGAGTGGTGGTCATCTTTCAGCCCAAATGACTCTCAATGCTACCTGCTGAATGGCTGGATGACCACATCTCCAAAACTAATGAATAATGAAAAAGGGGAGGGTCTGAGAAAGGACCAGTCTCAAAAAAAGTTAAAACAAACCCTGTTAGTGCCTTCGCTGATTTCCTTGCAATGGATGATGCTTGAGCAGCTTGAAGTGGACAGCAGAAAGTTTTGGGACCAACGTCAGCAGTGACATTTGCGTGTGACTCATCAGCGAAGGTTCTTGTAAAAAACTCATTAGCAAATGCCCTCATACCAGCACACACACTTTCAGTTAAGACACCAAATGAGTTGGATTCTGCTGAGAGAGATGGGTGAACTGAACATTCCTATCTAGTTGATTAAAGAAACTGAGCTATGAAGTCTAAAATGGCATGAGTTAGCATCAGAAAGTTTGGCTGGGCTGCAATTTCCCTGTTTTGTCATTATGCACTGAATACTACTTGAATCACTGAAAACAAAAATGCATGGCAGGCAATTTGGAGGTCTTCAAACACGATATTGTACTGAAGCAACAAGGATTCAAGCTTCAGACTTTTTCAAGTGAGGATGATTTCCAGCTCAGCTCACCTGAGTGCAAATCCCGACTGAAAAGCTCTTTCACTCCCACTGTGGCCAGTTTCCACCGTATTCTGGAAGTGTGTGGAGCTTTTGTGTCTGAAAGCCACATTGTGCTCGGATACACGTAGCGAACAATGGTCACCCTGTGCTGGGCGGATGGAGGCAGAGTTTGGCACATGCCTGCGTGTTTTTGCACTCTCGCTGCAGTCTTCCTGGTGGCTTCGCACATCTTTCTTTGAGATATTTTTGTACCCTCCGCCGTTCCCCGACACCACAAGGCAAAGGTGGAGGAGACTGGCAGTGAGAGTCTCATCACATTGCAGGTCTCAGAAGGAGAGAAGGAGACTGTGACTTGTCAAGAGTACAATTACCAAGGTGTCTTTCCCAAAAATGAATGAAAACAAGGATGAATAAACACTATGGTTATTACAAAAAAAAAACATTTACATTTTTACTCTGAAGTCAGCTAAACCTGCAGCTGCAGTGTATGGATGGAATTAAGACTGATGAGTCAGCTCCCGGTGTCCGAAAATGAGCTGATTTCTGTTCTGCCCTGTCTTACTGGTTTGATATGGTGTCTGAAGAATCTGCGCCTTTTCACACAGTCAAGGGCATCTGCTGTAAAATCTGATTCCAGAGGGGGAGGAAGCTTGTCTCCTCATGTACCTGAACTCATATGTGTCCTCCAGGGGTCCCCAGGAGGACACGCGGAAGTTAAAAGCAGCAATCCTTTTCAGTGTGCCATTTCCTTTTGAGCTGTTTGTATCACAACATTTCAGTTTATTGTTGTCATTTTTATATGCGTTAAGCGATTGCATTAATCCCAATAATTGCAATCATTATTGATATTAGAGTTTTTGGAACTAGATTTCTGCACACACATTATTATATGCAGTTATGGGTTAGATGACTGAGAGCTTTCTCCCTGATGAGTCCGTTTTCAGTTGACAGTCACAAGCAGCGTGGTTGTCAACGTGTCAGAAAACGGCCATTAATAATTGGCAGGTTCCCAACATGTGGATCATTCATAATGCTCTCTCTTTTTGAAAAACGTCGCATTAAAATTAAGCACCATCGTTCTACATGCTCTCACATCCACCGACTGGCCTGCTTCTTTTATTTTTTCCCCCAAAGTTGCATTTCTCTTCCACGCAGACCCCAGGCTGTTCTTCTTGCACACTTTTTGAGACCTTCCTATCATCGTCAGCATCCCCTAACTCCGCTCACCCCGGCCTCTCCCTGTTCTGTCGCAGGTGTGGTGTACACGGAGCTGAGGAGGCCCTGCAGAGCCATGATCCTGGTCAACCCCAGCAGCGGGCGCGGGCAGGCTCTCCAGCTCTTCAACAGCCACATAGAGGGCATGCTCACGGAGGCGTCCGTCCCCTACAAACTGGTCATCACAGGTCAGCCGCAAAGCACGCTCTCCACCGGCGGTCCTCCCCGATGTCATCCACATGTGTAACGGGGGATTAAACCTTTGGCCAAATCGTGGAAAGATCAATCTGAGTACTAGGTCGCCCTGCCAGTTATACACACACACACACGCACGCACGCACGCACGTTGGCATGATTACAACTTTTAATCCCTGCGGGAATTATGCATTGTTTTCATGCTCGCAAATTCACAGGCCGCATGCTCGCGAACACGAGGACGCGCGCATATGTCTGCAAGAGCCCGCACACGTGTGCCCGGTAAAGCATTCTCAGTCCAGTCACGCCAGCCGGTCCACATTCTCTCTGTGTCGGTAATGCTGTTTAACAGTATTGTATCATCATCAGACGCTCGGCCCTTTATGCCATCTTTACGATTGCAAACCAGCTGCGATGGGAGAAGTTTGAATGAGAAATTGAGGGGGTGGTGCACAGTTTACCTGCCATTTCTTAATGTTCTCCCTCCCTGCGCTCGGTTTGACAGGGCAGAGAATTTGACAGGTAAGATTAAGTTGCCTCTTCCAGCATTAGCTGGGCGTGCGGCTGAATCTCTGCTTCAGCTCAGAGTGAGACGGATTATGACAGCGGAGGCAGAGCACTGGGGCAGAAACTGTGCTCGGGTGCTTTTTTTTCCTTCTGTTTTAGCAAGCATGCTCCTCCCGCAAACTCATGGGATTTGAAGGAAGGTCAGCCTCCGGAACGCGACGACAAAACACACAGTAATTACAGACTTCTACAAAAAAAAGGAATGGAACAGGATGTGGATGTGGGTCAGCAAAGTTCCCTCGGTGGTCAGATCCAGTAGCCGCTGAGACTTAACTATGAGGCAGTTTGATGAATGTATCATGTTGTCTTTGCCTGAGGAAGGACAAGGATGCGCTTCTTGTGTCAGTATGTACCTTTTACATACTGTATGAAGCTTGGAATGTGCCTATTTCCTAAGAAACCGAGACAACTGGAATCCACCCATGACTTTGATAGCACAGAATTTATTCTTGACAACCTAAAATATAACGTTTTGTCACCTCTACAGCTCACAGATCAATGGATTATGTGACAGTGCTTTTACTTCAGTCCAAATCATTAAAAAGTTAGAATGCTGTGTAAAATTTGAATAAAAAAACAGAACACGATGATTTGAAAATAGGTTAACTCCAGAAAGTCCTCCAGAAAGAGGTAAAGTCCCTCAGAAGTGCAGACGGAGAGATGTTCATAAATCTGTTCCAAGTCGTGCCTGCAAATTGTGAAGCAAATTCAGTATGATTTTCCTCACCTTAAAGATTTTGAATACCCCGTCACCTATAGGAAACAAAAGATCCGGACACATCTCTGTGCAAGAGACACAAAGACATTTACCGTTGATTGTCTGTGTTCTTTATGCCCTCCATCCTCTTTGGGTTCTAAAACCAGAAGCTGCTTAGTGTGACGTCTGTGTGTTGCTTTCCGATGACCTCTTCAGTGTGTGAGTCTCTGGGAAGTAAAAGCATCATGCCGAGGCTTTGAAGAGTGCTGAGTTAGCCTGTCAGCTTCCAGCCTGTCCTGCAAACAACAAACAAACAGCAAGAAAAACAGGGAACGCTCCGTGTAGTCGGAGGCAGGTAGAGGTTGAGCAAAGTGAAATTAGAGAGTTGATCAATATTTGGGGAAAGCTATTTCCACTGTTGTGGCGGGATCCCAGCGCATCTCGGCCTGGCTTTGTGTCTGCCGTCCTTCCGTTCTCGCTCTTCAAAGCTGTTTCCCGAAAAACAACAGCTACACGGGGGAGTCGGGGCTGGCAGGACTGTAGACTTTAATGCTGGCGGGATGGGCCCGCAGAGACCCCCGGCAGAGGGACTCTCTGAAGGACACTGCCAATAAAAACTAGGCCGAACAAATAGCCGAGTCCTCTGCCAGCGCAATAACCAACACCGACGAGCACGCCGAGCGCACACATGCAGATATTTTGCCCGTCGCAGATGTTTGCCGGCCCGCTAAGCTGCCTCGGAGCTGTTGAGGGGCCACTGTGCGGGCTAATGTGATATGTCTGACATGATAAGGGGAAATTGAATTTCTTTTCTGCCTAATCTCCCTGATCCCACCCCAGAGGCCGGTGATGGATGACGGGAGCATGTCTTTCCCTCCTCCTCTGCTCCTAAAGTTGTTTTTTTTTTTAGTTTGTTCAACACATTTGCTGTTTTTGTGTGTTTTATATTGTTTCCCCCTATGCTTTGCGTCACTCAGAGCACCAGAACCACGCACGGGAGTTGGTGAGGAAGGCCGACCTGTCACAGTGGGACGCCCTGGTTATTATGTCCGGTGACGGGCTGCTGTTTGAGGTAACCAGCCTGTGTAAGCCTTCTTGCAACAGCACAATAATACAAATTTGCTCAGGTGACAAGCCTCTTGGACAAAAGAAAATCTATGGTGCGAGACAAATGACTGTGGAGCTTTTAGTCATGGATGGACTATTCCTTATGTTCTGTTTCTGTGTTTGTTAATTCAGGTGATAAATGGTCTGATGGACAGAGAAGACTGGCAAGAAGCCATTCAGACACCTCTGGGTATCCTACCAGGTGGCTCTGGCAACGCCCTGGCTGCATCTGTCCACCACTACTCACAGTGAGTCATTCTATTAATGAGTCATTTATATTCATGGCAAAGCCGTGCAAAAGAGGAGCCTTTTTTTTTTATCCTATAAGACCATTCGTCTCCTTCCTGTGTAATTATACTTAAGGCTGACTGGGCACATTTTTTCCTCAGGAGGAACGGTGGTCGCTTTGCTTTGCAGCAAAAGGTCACTTAAGGTTGCTTAAGCTCTCAAATGAATGGTGTAATAGGTTTAAACAAAAATAATTATTTATAAAAGAGCTGTGACAGATTGTGGCACAGGGTGCAGCTGTGGAGCGTGTTGACCCAGCACATGTCCAGGGTATCATCTCCATCTGCTGGTTTGTCGCTGGCACAACATCAGAGAAAAAGCTCTAGTGAGTGGAAAACACCATGAGCACATCTGCCTTACAAGCTGTCAGTGGATGACACTGAAGCAGCTAAAACCTGCTGAGCTATGGGCTATTAGACCTGATGAACAGTTTGCAGAAGATCTTCCAAGCCTTGTACCTTAAGATTAGAGCTCACAGAAGCTCATTTGAGTTCGGGAGCATGCATAGAGCAAGTTTGCCAGTTTGTGCCGTCTTCCCCCATCTTCAGTGGGCACAGTTGCCACAACTTTAAGCTGAGTGCCCTTAAACTGTTGTGACTAAGTGGTCCACCTAAAATACAGTCATGGGGAAAAAAGAAAGCACCCCTTTTTATGTAAAGGATATTACAGATGAAAAAAAGAATGACATTTTCAGAAAGTGACGTTTTATTGTCAGAAGAAGTATGCAAGGTTGTGCCTGGAAAACAAAGGTTTTTTAAACACTGCATCTACACTTTTTGGTTTATATGGTGCAGTGTGAGCTGGTTTGATGTTCATCTGAAGATGTAGAGCGATAAAGGGTGTACTTTTCATATGATTAATATGTAATGCCAGTCACTTTTCTTTTGTTAGTCTATCTATGTCAAACTCACTAAGATAAATGGCCGGTTCCTGAAGAACATTAGTCTAATTTACATAGCAGGTCCTGATGTTTTGGCTCACTGGTTTAACTGCCATCGTATTGTTGCTATACCTGCTACATATACGTCTGCTTCTGCTTCATATATAATATTTTGGTTCATCTCCACTTTACACAGGGAGCTGTTGGAAAGTGTTAACACATCCAGCAAAGACGATGAGCACGCTGATGCAGTTAACCATCAATGTTTAATTCTTTGTGAATGTGTTCGCATGCCGTAGCTTGACACCCTTTATTGTATTTAAATATTAACCGAACCCAACGAATGATGGCATCACCACTACGTTGTGTTTTAACGGGGGCCTGCCCGGCGTCAGCTAAGAAAAATAAATAAATTCAGCCATATGTAAATCTGCGCCCTCATTTCTGCGCTCGGTGCAACGGTGGGACTAAATGTTCAGTGTGTTAAAGAGCACGGGAGCCAAAAGGGAGGCTGAAGAAGCATTCTAGAGTAAGGCATTTAACGTAAGCATGAAAAATAGATCAAATTTGCAAGACGAGGATCCAACACAGAACTGAGGAAACCTGTGCTCACTCATACAGAGGGAAGCAAAAAGGGGCAAATGAGGGTCAGGTGAGGCAGTAGTCTAAATAGCTTATGGTTTTTAAATACCACCAAACTCTTTTTGCAAAAACAATCCCCACCATCATTACCAAACCAAAGATATGGTATATAATGAAAGAAAGAGACCGTTTACAGAGAAATGTTATATGTACCTTTATGTTTTCTAGACTTAGCATACAGTAAAGAAAATCCTGCAGTTGCTGCTCTGTAACTGATAGTTCTAACCCCCGCTGATGACGATGCGCTCTGCTGTAATTACTTCTAAGTCCCCGTGTCTGTAACTGCCCGCCAGGTTGCCTCCAGCATGGAACGAGGAGCTGCTCCTGAGCTGCGGCTTCATTCTGTGCAAAGGTCTGGTGGGCTCTCTGGACCTGGTGTCCGTCCGGCTGGCGTCCAGGCAGCGGCTCTTCTCCTTCCTCTCGCTGGCCTGGGGCTTCGTGGCGGACGTGGACATCGAGAGCGAGAAGTACCGCCACGTGGGCGCCATCCGCTTCCTGATGGGCACCCTGGTGCGCCTGGCCTCCCTGCGGGTCTACAAGGGCAGGCTGGCCTATCTGCCCGTCAAAGGAGCGTCCGAACCTCCGAAAGGAAGCACGCGGGCAAACCCTCCACCCCCCACGCCCCAGCGCCCCTCGCTGTGCTCCTCCCTGCCCTGCCGCCTCGCCCCAAACGCCTCGCCGAAGCCGGACTCCCGCCACAGCGCCAACTCGAACCACGGCGCCATCACCAACTCCTCCATTAACGCCGTCAACAGCAAGGCCGCCAGCCCCGCGGACTCCCTGCTGCCCGGCCTGGACCGGCCGGTCCCGGAGGGCTGGACGGTGGTCCGGGAGGAGGACTTTGTCCTGGTGCTGGCCATTTACCAGTCCCACCTGGCCGAGGACCTGTGGACGGCCCCCGGGGCGGCGGCGGACGACGGGGTGATCCACCTGTTCTACGTGACGGCGGGGATCTCGCGGCCCGCCCTCCTGCGCCTCTTCCTGGCCATGGAGAAGGGCGCCCACCTGGCCTGCGACTGCCCCCACCTGGTGTACCAGAGAGTGAGGGCCCTGCGGCTGGAGCCCAGCTCCCTGCAGGGCATGATCACCGTGGACGGGGAGATGGTGGAGTACGGCCCCGTGGAGGCTCAGGTCCACCCGGGCCTGGCCAGACTCATATGCGGGTGAACTCGCACCGCTGTCTTTTTCTAGCGAAGCCTTTTTTAAATACTCAGAGTCGGGTTTTCTTTGTGTATGCTGTATTTTCAGAAGTGCCAAAGACATTTCATCAGCCTCTGGAAATTTCCTTTATTTTTCTACAGAGACAGAGACAACTCGTCCTATTTTTCTGGACCCCGTCCCTTTTTCTCCCTCTCAGCGTTCAATTCAGGGTAAAAGCCATGGGGAGTTGTTCTCGTTTCTGGCCGGTCCAGGCTTAGAGAGAGAGAGAGAGGGTTCGGGGTAGGATCGTGTGTGTGTGTCTGTTTGTGTGTGTGTGTGCACATGGATATAGAGAGTGATCTGTACGTGTCTGTATGTGTGGGGTTGTGCATGAGCGGCTTTGGCAATGCGGTGGCTGAGGAGCGCGGTGTGCACTCCGCTGTCGGACCTCATAAGCATGGCACGTGTGAAGAGAAGCACATTTTCCTGTCCTGGGAGGCTCCAGAAGAGACCACACTCCCCATTCCCCACCGTACAACCCCAAGCTGACACTCTCCACGCCGGGCCGCTACTCTGACAGCATTGCCGTCCTCCGTTTTTTTGCTTCTTTTTTTTTTCCGCTGAGGAGATATAAATCCCCAGTGGATTTACCATCAACAAATCTTTAATCTATCCCTAATTCGTATCAAAAACGTCAAACAATGTCAGATCTGATGAGTTAAGCCAACCACACCCTTCCTCCCTCCTTCAGCGTGGGGAACCTCGCAGTCACACCTCCACCACTGTCCGTTCATCACCATTAAATCGTGCGATCTGCCTCCACACACACGCAAACACACAGCTTCTTTTCCCCATCCCCCCCTTCCACTTATGCTCAGATCGTCACATACACACATTCCCTTGCATCACTGCAGCACTTAGCGAGGGGGGAGGGGCACCGGCCGCTTCTGTGTGCATATGATCCCCTCTGCTCTTGCCATCTTAAGATTGTACACTTCCCTCCCTCCATTGGCCAACGAGCCGTCAGCACCTAATGTGTCCTTAACATGAGGTTTCACGTCTGTAAAAGTGTGCTAGGTGGGAAGTCGTTTTTCCTCTCCGGGCAAACTAAGGCACTTAAGTTGGTTTTTAAAAGCATTTTAGACCGGTGAAGAACTGACACACTCAAGTGTGTTAAGTGGAGTTTCTTACTGGATCTTTTCCCACTAAGGGGGTTGTGGTGATGTGAGGCGGAGGGAGTCTAGTGTTTTGCTCCTCTGCTGACTGTGGCGATGACCACTGGTGCACTGGACCAGAGGCCGGTGCAAATGTTAGCATTATCATCCATGCCCCCCTTTCACAAGCTCCATCTCACAGGCACGACACCAGTTTACCCCCCTCGCTAGAACCGAGCAGAGCAGTTTGTCCTCAGGTCTGCAGCAGAGGTGTATCGTCCCACTGTCCCGGTCAGCTGTGAAACAGCAGAATGTATTAAGGGGGTCATAATGTTTGGACACTGCTCAGAACAAAAGCTCCTCCTGTGCTGAAAAGAACTCAAATAACTGGAATGCTAGCAGACTGATGGGGATTGAATAAATGCTGATTTAAGTTTTTTTTAAAAAAATATGTTTGACGGATACATTGCAGATAACCCTGAGCGTGGTTCAGCCAATTGCGCTAATAATCTCATGCTGCTTTTCTGGAGCTCCTCGAGGAATCCCTGTTGAATGGCTTCCACGGAGCACCAGGCGAATTAATTTCTTTTTTTTTTTCTCATAATACATAAAACAATAAGGATCGTTAGAGACTGTCAACAATTGTTAGAATGAAGTGACTTGGCAGCTCGGTGTGTGTGTGTATGTGTGTGTGTGTGTGTGTGTGTGTGTGTGTGTGTGTGTG
>CAJRST010008890.1:6316629-6481783 GCA_907169785.1 Menidia menidia | reverse complement strand
TGTGTGTGTGTGTGTGTGTGTGTGTGTGTGTGTGTGTGCATGTGCATGCAGAAGTGAATATAGAAGATCATAACATGAAGTGGAAAAAAATGAAATACTCTAGCTGCCTTTCTTGACTTTCCAGATTTCATTGGATTAGGGGCAGGGATCCACTCTCATTGTCCATTTCACAGGATTAGCAACAGACGCTCCAAAAGTTAGTCCCCCCCCCCCTCATTTGGATCGCATGCTAAACATGAAGGTTGTGGCACGCTAAAAATTCCTGCAGCTTGAGTCTCATGTTTTTCGTGCTGCTGCATGTTTTGCGACTGCCATAACTGCAGATCAGCCAATCCAAACCATTCTGATCGTTACTTCCTGCTTTCAGCAAACGAGAGGCTCAACATTCTCCCCATGTCCCCCGGGTGCTGCTATCTGACCCATTAAGCACATCAAAGTTTTCTTTGTTGACTTCTGTTATGGTAATTTAGAGATTGGCTTGTTTCTAGCAATCGTCCAAAAAAATTGATGAGAGGGAAAGAGCCGACCCTCCTTTTTTTGGGGGGAGAAATCATACATATGCAGAAGCAGACTGCACAGAGTGGGATGTTTCATTCTCCACTGAAAGTGAGCTTTTTATGCATGCTTTTGAAGAACTGATCTTATAGTCAAATTTCATCTCTGTCCTTCAAATGATTCCCGAACTTGCTTATCCTGAACAATGAATTTCACTGATGGTATCTTCTGGGTTACTGAGAATGGAGGGCGGTGTTCTGTTTGGAGCTGTCAGAATGTCTGATATTCCTGTTTATTCAGATCACCACGGTAAAGATAAGATCATGATATTGGATGACATATTGTTCAATTGTTTTGCTCTTTTTTTAAATTCATCTCTAAGTTGAAGGCAGTGGTATTACAAACAGAGATCAAATCCTTATGTTGTCCCCTGTATTGTTGACATCGTATTTAACCCTTTTAAATTCTTGTTGACTGTCAGTGCTAGTATTTTGCAGTCCGACGAGTTTTGAAACCGGAAAAACAGACGTTTACGACAAGTCTGCTCTGGTAAACTTGAAAACAAAATCAAAAGTTCTAGAAAATGAAGCTTCTGGACTTGTGGGGCAAAAAGCTTCATCAGAGTCCTCCGGTGTACTTAAAGTTGTACATTTTCATCCTCACTCCAGTGCCATTTTTCACTTGACTCTTTTGCTGGCCGGTGCGCTGGCCTGCAGCTCATGCCCAACATGCCGTTACCTCCTTCCATTACTCAGAGAGCATCGTCATCTCCTGCAGGCTGACCACATGCAATGTCCACTACTGTAAGTGTTAAGTACAAATGTATAGATGAGCTATGCAAATGCCTCGTCATGGCTGCAGATATTTGAGGTGAGGGGTCCCCCTGCTGGAGCGCGCTCAACGCGGAGCGATGGCTTCGACTTAGAAACGATATCCTTCTGTTATGTAACCTTATCTCCTCGTGCCCCTTTTGTTTATACCCAGATGCAGATTAGAGTGAGCTCATAAGCACAGACATCATCGCTAGCGAAAGCCAACATCCAGCTTATTGTACTCCATCGCTCCAACGAGGGACCTAACTCTTGCAAATAAACAATCACTGTCATGTTTTAGGGCGTTAGACTGCTGTTAACTTATAGTACCACACTGTTCAAATGTGTTGCTCCACTGGCTGCTTTAATGTATCAGGAACCTTTTTAAAAGTTGAACTGTTAATATTTGTCTTTGTCATGCCTGATACGGCATCTTAAAACTGACTTAAGAGCGCAAAAGTGCAATGATGTTTTGAGGAAGAGTCTGATCATGCATCTTTTTTCTGTACCATGTACACACTTTACTCACCTGATATTGTAACCAAAAGCCTGAGCAAAGATACAGGATAACTAATGGTGAATGTTAGTTGTAGTTGACAGCTTTTATGTGCTCAGACAGGTTGGCCTTTTGGAGCAGGAGATCAGTGGTTGAATGAGTCATGCCATTTGTTTTGGGTACAAAAAAAGAACACAAAAAAACGATGTGCCACGTACAGCGTCCCCCCCTAAAAACAAAAAAACAGGTTCAGTGCCTTAATCTGTACCCAAGACGGTTGATACAGGTGCACAGATGAAAGAGCAAACCTTTCAGATGTAAATCCACATGAAATCACATTTGAGTTATACTGGAGCTCTAATCTACACAGACTAAGAAGCAAAGACAACGTAAATGCATATGTGTTTGTGCGGGTGTGTTTTGGGAAGGGAGCAATTTGGCATTCATCTCTCTTTTTTTGCCTTTTTTTGTTTATAGATTTCCTTTTTTTAGATGATTAATAAACATATTCATATTGAAGAAAAGAAAATCTGCTGTTGTTTGTTCTTTTCTCCGTCCACGTCACTGAGCGGCCTGTCAGAGAAATTGATAGAACTGACTATTGCGAACATGTCTGGAAATTCCTGGAAATTCAATAGTTGAGATTAAGAATATACCTCAAAAGTAAAGATTAAGGGGGGAATGTAATCACAGCAAAGTTTGAGCACATTTGGCCTAAAAAAATAAAACACAAAACATGACATCTTCTGAAATTATATAAGTATCAGTTGCTTGGTAATGATTTCAAGAATTACCCGTCTGGTCAAATCAAAGAAAAGGGAAAATAAAAAATATGTAAGCGACCTGTTCTTTTGTCTACACTGGGAAGGAGGATGGCACAGATTTGACATGCTGAGGAAAAATAGTTTTTGAAAAAGCAAATATGTTGCGACACAGTCTCTTGGAATGGCATTATCCTGAGAGATTAATCAATCACAGAGTGGTCTGGCCAGGAGCAGGAGCCTCGTACCAGCTATGAGGCACCATGGTGGAGATGTTATGCTGCAGTTAGCAAGCAGCATACTCAGCAGCTTATCTTTATTATTTAATTTATGAATTAACGCAAGGTCAGTCAGAAAGTTAAAAACAACCTGGAAGTCGGCAAAGGGAATTATCCTCACCATACTCACCAACAATTTTATAGTCTTGATGGTTACTTAAGTGGCCCAATACACTCTTAGTTGGTAATAATACACCGTTTAGGATTATTTTGATCACACTTTAAATATCAAATGGCTTTTAAAGCACAGAGAAAATATAGAAGAGGCACCTACACAACTTCCAATTAATTGAGATGTTCTGTAAATAAAGCCAGGGATAAATGCATCCTGGTGCAATTCCCACGTTGCACCACTAGATGGAGACATACGCCGTCATTCAAATATCTACCCATCATGAGACAGGTCTGTGAAAATGCCCCCTTTACACACACAGACACACACTCACACACACACACACCATACACAGACTTTTAATTTATTTTAATCATCCCCTAAAACACTCAGGAAACAATTTTTTTGAAAAACACAATGGAACTTGGCGTTGTACTATGTGAAATCTGTGTGTACTTGGACTCTACATTAGAGTTTTCACATTTTGTAATTGTTGTTTTTTTGTTACTGCTTTGGAATTTGATCAAATAAAAAGGTTTATATAGAAAACCATGATTTTAAGAAACCTGAAAAGGCTGCAGATGGCGCTGTGGCCCTATAGTTTCGTTGTGTTGAAGTAGAGCCGCTTGTGCGGGTCGTGCACGACACCGTTTACACACTTCAGCAGCCCTGTGGTGGTGTCAGAGAGAGCAACTTTCCACAGGAAGCCGCAAATCATCACTGCGTGTCCTGTGTTTGTGGCTGAGCTGCTGTGTCTGTTCGGTGCTGTCACTGACATCCAAACAGGGTCTCGCTGGGGGTCACGTTTGAGTTACCCCCCCTGCTCAAATAGGAGAGCAGTAACGAGTACAGCAGCCATAGCATGACCTTCTTTCTGACTTGAAGTCAAGCCTCAAAATATGTTGATATTCTGCTCAGAGGGCTGCATGAATGAGATGATGTTGGGGATGTTACAGTCAGAATACCTCAGGCCCGGCTGAGCTAATCAAATCTCAGCAGTTCTCTCAGCTCCAATATCACTGTCATTGTGTAGAGCGGAGAAAAGCTGTCCAATTACTCCTCCGAGCCTCTGTTATACTGACCTATCTTAAAATGATCCCCGGGATAACCTTCAGCCAAATGACGCTTTTTGCAAAGAAACGGCTGCTGAATATATGAGACTGAGTCATTTTTCCTGGACCAGATTGTTGAATGAAATCACAACAGAGCAAGTTGCCTCTTGCGCTACCTAAACATGAAATAGAGAGCTCGTGTCAGACTATGCAAATTATCATGATGCACAGTGTTGAACATTTCATGGCAGTGATGTGATGATTTAATTAGCAGAATCTCCTTTTATAACATTATTACATCATGTCTGTTGTCTAAGCTTTTGTGGTAAGATTAATCAAATTCCCCAGATAATCAGCTGCATCCAAAAGGGATGAGTGGGTTGTAAAATATCACGAGGGATCTCAATCTATGCAACTTCATTTTTATTCTTTTCACCTGAACTCTCCTTGTTTTCCATCATCCAGCCCAAAACTATGGCCCTCTGTTACGATATAAGAGCCTTAAACATCAAGTGTTCCAAGTAAGGAGGCGCTATTTTCAAATTCCTTCCTCAGAGGAGGAACTGGGCTGGCCAAAAAGGACTACTAAAAGGAATTAAATAAAAAATTCAAACAAAAATAACAAAATAGAAACACATCTCTCAACACACAGGAAAGGTAGATGTTCTCATGAATGATTCACGACGGACTGGCACTGATTCGGGAGTTTCAGGCTGGAACTTGCAGATGTAAAGCACTGATGCATCAGGACCGCTCAGCCTCGCTGCTGATTTGTCCCAGTGGTCTTTTGTCAAAGCGTGGGTAACTGCATAAAAATGTCTGCCCCCTACCATTCTGAAAGCATTTTTGCCATCAAAAACATTTATTCTCGATGAACAAAGTCATATAACATTTCAGAGCTCAGTGTAATTTTTCAAAGTGCAATGATTTTTGTATTTCTTAAACCAAAATTTTGTTCACAACAGATTGTAGAAAACAAAAATTCACGTCAAAACTCAGGCATTTTACCATTCCCTGACATTGAGACAAGGGTAACAGTTAAAACAATAAGTGGCTTTTTAAAAAAGTGGTTGTGTTGTTTGACTGAAGCATCCATACTATTGGGTTGCATTGGTCTCAAAGGTTCTAATCCTACACTCAACCAAAACAGACACTGAGCATTATTTTTCAAAGCATGACAAAACCTTCCAAAGGCCTTTTTGATATCTTTGCAATGGTAATATATCCTAATAAGTGTAGTGATAATGGTAACGTCTTAAAAAAAAAGACCTGCAGGATTGTTTGCTTTTACTACAGTGCTGTGCATGAGCTGGCTCAGTTTCCAGAAGCTTGGTAATCCAAATTGACAGGAGAAACATCCTTACATCATGAGGAAGCTCCTTGAAATGTGACACTTTGAGGAGGGCAGTTGCAACAGTTTTAGCTGAACACTGGCTCTGCTTCAAATAAGGCGTAACATCACATTCACTCTTCGGTTTACGTTCACAATTTCCAGCTGCAGCGGGAAGCTGGAGTCATCCAACAGCAGCTCACACAGCTGGAAACTACTGAAAGTTTAAAGTGGGATCCAAGAACCTTTAATAAGAGCTTTTAAATCTAAATGTGGAAGAGAGTTTTCTCCATCTCTAAATAAAGTTTCTGCTGAACACTACCACCATCTCATGTATGTGAATTCATATTTCTATCAAGAATATGAACACATTTTGTTTGAGTTATTTTTGCATTAATGATATCATGATGGATGACACCGTTTCACTCGGACTACCTCCACTGTAATCTATTCTCTGGGCCCCATATTTGGGTCGCACACACTCTGTGGCTGGATGGGAATTTTAAGTGGCGTCTGAAATCAAACAGACAAAAAAGTGGCTGATCTCTGCAGCGCTGCAAACGAGCACCTGATCACCCCGTGAAATATGCAGCACACCCTTTTTTTTTCCTCCCAGCAGATCCACACATAAAAAAATCATCTGGGCGCGGCGGAGCTGCTCAAAAATGCGCTTCATTTCCTGCCAGAGGGACCGTGAGTCTGTCAGTGAGGGTTGTTTGGGCCAAATGGGGGAGTCTGATCCCTCGCCACACACACTTTCCTGTCAGCTGCACACTCTGTCAGCTGATATAAACTCTAGGACTTCCCGACAACATGAGAATGTGCGCTGTAAGACCTCCTGCTGCCTCTGGGGTCTTTGCTTTTTTTTTTTGTACGTAGCTTTAATGCCGCCTCAGTGGCCTTAATGCAGGGCTTCATGTCGCAGAGCTCTACACGCCACACGCTACTTTTTCTGTGTGTGAAACAACTCAGCCACCAGATATGAAATGCCATAAATGGATATTTGTCTGTACGGTGGCCCTTAGGTGCGAAAACACAAAAAACACTTGACGGCACAAAGCCAAAACAAAGGTGAAAGATTAAGTAACACACCACAATGAGTCATTTTCACATAAGCGGGATTTCCTGTTTTTTTTTGGTTGTTTTATTAAGGAGAAAATCTTTTATCACAAGTTTTGTGTTGATATGTGGGTTTTCAGTTTTTGTGTTGACTCCCCCCCACCCCCCACTTTTTCCTGTTGTTCTGGTAATCTTCTGATCTGGGTTTTGTTCTATGCCTTCTGAATTTCTATTGTCTTTTTCTCGGAACTGATCATTCTTTTGTGTCCATGTTCTTGACCCTGACTTTGATCCTGGTCCTCGTTTTCCACAGTTTCCTTGAGCTCTGCTCCTCAGCTCCACTCCATAATGAATTGAATCTATTGAGCATTTTATCTTAGATTTATATCAAATTAAGTTTTAGATCTATGGTCTGTATATTCAATTATTTAAAAAAGTCATCCTTATATTCCAGCACTGAAGGTTAACTACTTACTTTGTTGAAGGGATATGTTATATATCCAAACCTGTTGAGTAAGACTTTGAGTAAGATTTTGGGATTTCCCGCTAGTGCTGAGAAGCAAAAATAAATACAAGATGAAAAAAGATATGTACTTTTATCT
Source organism: Menidia menidia (assembly GCA_907169785.1). Lineage (NCBI taxonomy): Eukaryota > Metazoa > Chordata > Actinopteri > Atheriniformes > Atherinopsidae > Menidia > Menidia menidia. Next base: position 6,474,786 of record CAJRST010008890.1, on the reverse strand, counting down.
GACATTGATATGAACTCAGAAATTCACATTAAGTACACATTCAACGTTTAATCATTCTTGTCCATGATGTGACACATTTTCAGCTAATCGATTCCCTTATCAGTGTAAACCTGCAGCTTGTCCTTCTCAGACTTTAAACGGCCATTTGAAGGCAGACTTGGATTTCAGTGTCACTCACAGCAGCAGAGGACAAAATTAAGAAACCGAAAAGTGGAGAAAACCAAACCAAATCAAATGTTTAGCCTCACAGGTTTGTCATGTTAAATTTTCCAAAGTGACACGTGTGTATTCAATCAAATCCAAGCTGGTAACTTCATCACCCAGGGAAGTAAATGAGTATCAATGACTCATATTGTGTCACAGGACATCTTGACTAAGCCTTCCGACAAACACCTGCGAGTGTATCTGCACTGCTGCTTGGCTGTGTAAGGCCTCTCCCCTCTCAAACCTCAAAAACACACACACCAAAGACAGCTGGGTCTCTCCTTTGTGCGCGTGCGATCATCTTTTTGATGCTGAGAACTCTGAGGCTGATGGTAGGTTTGCCACAGTCGGTTATTACGGGGTTGAAGTGCCCGGATGAATGGATGATGTCACCATGGGTCCTAAACGCTGCGTGTGTGTGTGTGTGTGTGTGTGTGTGTGTGTGTGTGTGTGTGTGTGCTCAAGCATGTCTCACAACCAAATCTCTCATATACATATAAATGACCTGAGGGAGAGTGGAACGGTTTCTGTTGGAACTGAGGGGCTGTTTGATTGTGCGTGTTGTTGTTTTTCTGGGATGGAGCCGTTCATGCCGGCTACACAGAGAAAAAAATTGTTGAAAAAAAAAATTGAATCTTGTGCCGTTTCTGTCCTGAGGTCCATTTCATTTTGCTCCGTTCGGGGACTAAAGGTTAGCTGCCGGCATTCATCTAAATCCAACCCATTTAAATACCAGTCAGGATTCACTCTCCTGCTTTGGAAGAGAGGATGATTCCTACAGGAGCTGGTACATGGCCTCTGGATTAGAAATAGCTAAAGAGAGACTGTTATGGATCTGAGGTGGAATGGAAAGTGGAATATTCTTTATTGCTGGGTTTGTGTTGGCCGAGTATCAAAATGAATCAACATTCAAGAACTTTACTGTGACATGCGTGACAATGCAAGCAGCACACGTGAGTCAGTGAGGTTTAGCTTCCTCCACATTTTCCTCTAGTTTCTTTGGCCATCAGCCTCGCCGGGAGGTATTTCTTTCTGTTTTCTGCTTCCCTTTTTATTTTCTGGATCCTCTCTTCTTATGTGAAACAAGGGCATGTGTGTGTTGTCTGTGTCTAACTCATTCTAAATCTGGATGGATGACCCAGAAAGCTGTTTAATGCGACTGTATTATGTTATAATTTTTTAAAATAACACTTTATCCCTAGTTTGAATGCAGTCCAGAGTGCAAGCATTAATTCAGCTTTAACACCAGGGGAGCCATGTTCGTAAAGTTGGTACCTGTGGGTCAGTGTTAGGAAAAACCCATTAGTTATGACTGTACAAAAATGTGTGATCACAGTGTTGGAGATTAAGCACATCAAGGAGTGGTCACTGATCTGAATTTGCACAAAAAACTAATGGAAGTCTAATTTTAGTGCTGTACCAGTGAGCGTCTTATCATTAAAAGTACTGACATAACAACCTGAAAGCTGTGTTTACCTTCTACTTATGTGACAAATGCCAGATGTTTGCAGAAAAAGCAACACGCAGAGAAACATGAAGGGAGAGTTAAAGAAGCGTCTATGCCTCAGACTGAGCGTCTCAGAGTGTTTTGACAGGTCTGAAGCCAGACTCTTTTTCACCTCTGACATCTGCATGATGTGTGAAGTATCTCATCTGGCAAGCTGAGCATCCACAGCTTCAAAAGGTTGCCATCAATGATTCATGAAAAATATCATGTATATGTATTTCATCTAAATAGAGTGAACACATGTAGATATGTGTCCTCTACTCAGTTGTTAGACAGATAAATCTAATCATTTGAGAAAAGAAAAACACCAAAATGCAGAAAACATTGACATGATAAAAATCTAAATATCTAGTCAACAAAATCAGTAATCTATTGTGTATCATGACAGAACAGGGATTTTTTTCTGATAAATTTAAGGTCATCACAAGCTGGCGTTCCTGAATTTAGCTGTGCTGCATCTCCACACGTTCCTTCTCCTCCCAAATACTGATGCACGGACCATTAGGGCCACAGGACACGCACATCTGTCTTTAGGGAGTCGGCCCAGTGTTGTGTTTACTGTGCTCATCTCCACAGATCACTTCTGCCTTGCTTAGCATACAGGCTCTGCAAATCTGTTCCTCAGGCAAAAATCATTTTGAATGCAAATGGAACTTGGTGTAAAGGACGAATAAATCAACAGCCTCACTCCTTCAGTCTTCTACGGACAAACGACAAATTCACACAATGCAAAAGGGGTCAAATAAAAAGGAAGGAAACAATCAAAGAACATTTCAGAATCTGTTTTTATTTTATTGAATACCTTTCTGAATACACAAAAACACATGATAAAAGACAGCAGCATGAGGCACTGGATTGCGTTCATGTGTCAACTGACAAAAAAACTGAAAACCTGCAAATGGACCAACCCCTCATTTGCATCACGCCACTACAAACACTGATCTTATCGCTGCAAAAAATAGATATACAGATTTTTACTTATATTACATAAAAACTTTTTCTGATTTATTTATTTTAGCCCTTTTACTATGAAAGCTGGGGAAAACCCAGTATGTATTTAGTTTTTCAGGAAAAAAAGAAAGAAATACTAATGGCAAGCAGCTCTATTATTCAGCTGTCAACATTTGAGAGCAACAGGCTGAAAAAGGAGCCATCAGCTCCAGATCTGTTGGCTATTAATGGGGTGGTGGTTGTAACCTGAAGAAAGAAGCTCAATGTACAAGTTGTGAGGGAGTGGGAGTTTTTGTTTGAGAGGAATTATTAAATTATGTCAAAAGAAGGAACATAAAAACACTTCACAAAACTTTGCTTCCGGTAACAGAAACCCTGAGGACAGACGGACTGGCGCAGCCACGCTAGCTTGTGCTTTTGCGTCCCTTCACTGGGGGGCTGCTGCTGCCTCTCTTTCCCTGTACGGGCGTCTTGCTCTTTTTGCTTTTAAAACTGTGAAGCCTGCCGAAGGTCAGGCTAAATGGAGCACTAACCTGTGCCTGGGCCTCCTGTGCGGGTACCATATCCACGGTGGGATTAGGGGGGAGTGAGGACTGTAGCTTAGCATGCGTGTAGAGAAAGGAGGCCGGGGGCTTTTGCTGAGGCGTCTGGCTCTGAGGTTGGCTGGTCTTTGCCCTCATCTGTGGTGCTGGAGGTTGTCGAGCGGGGATGGTCTGCTGGCTTTGGGAGACCTGTCTCCTCCCGGCCGCAGACCCAACCGCACCTGCTGGGACAGTGGAGGCTGGCCTGGGCTGTCTACGAGCAGATGAGAAATTATCCGTGAGCTTGGGACTGCCGGGGAGCGTTTTGTTGTCAGTTGGGTTCAGTTCACGGCTCCCTGAAGGAGAGGCTTGAGAAGCTGAGAGGAGTCGGGGCTTCTGTGGTCGGCTGGATGAGGAGGACCCAGAGTTCTGCTCATGGGCAGGATGGGGTTTGGGGGAGGTGTGTGTGGACTACAGAAAACAAAGAGATATTTGATTAGGACTCGTTACAGGTCAGCAGACCGCACATGCTCATTTCAATTCTGAGAGCGCCTTCATCGTATTGATAATGGAGTTTAAGACTCAGCAACAAGTGAAATAAAAGCATCGTTGCAAGTGGAAATAAATAAAGATCTACTTGGTCATTTCATTTTTTTCCTTTGTTTACATTACACTGTGATTATGATTAAACTGAGCTAAATGCAGTCAACACCTGACAACTACAAATTAATGCCAGATGAAATTAAACTGTGGACTCAGGAAAACAATAAATGTGAAGCCATTCTTCTTTTATCCGCTCATTAACATTGCATCAGTCTGAGCACGTGTGGAACTTCATTAAAAGAAAGTCACTTTGATTCCCCCTCAGTCACCTCGTTCAATAATGGAGCCGTGTTCCAGCTCAGTGATGGCCTGCTGATGTATAGCCAACAGGAAAGTACAAACACTGTATATATGGCCTCACAATTTAGGTCTAATTTAAGTTTTAAGCAAATAAAATCAATTACATTTAACTCTGATTACAAATTACCTTAATTCCAACTAAATAAATAGTTGGCATGCTTTGAAAATAGAAAACAGAATTTAGTAAGTTCATAAACCAAGATAAACAAATGCTGGTTGGACGGGGTAAAAAAAAAAAAGAAAAAAAAAGAGTGAAAATGTAAGGGGTCCTAATAAAAAACAGTTTACGACTCATGTTGATTGGCAGCACGAATGGGAATATGAAAGAGCACCAATGTGCAGGAGAGTCTCTCAGAAGTAAAGCTGGCCAGAGCATGACTGTATTGTGACTGTATTGTGGAAATCGTGGCATGGGTTTAAAAACACTTCAATATATCAGTGTCTATGAACACAGTGCCACGTTTGCACAGAGGAAGGAAACAACGCTCCGCTCTGGGCCAAAAATTCTTTGTGACATCTATTTCTGGAAAAGTTATTTGTCATCAGTTTTCAGTTCACAGGTCTTCATATCTGATTGTATGGCACTTAAAGATCTGGAAAGGCACCAATGAACACAATAACATCTTTTTTTTTTTTTTTAAATGTTACTCTTTCAGTATGTATCTAATGTTGGCTTTCTTTCACCACAGCAGACCCACACTGGACTGGCGATACAGCATGTTTAGCTCGTGTTGTATTTTTGCTGGTGTGTGCTGCAAACAGGATTCCAATGTTATTAAATTAGTTAGAAAATTCATTTTCATCAAGATGCCTAGCAGCTTGAGATGATCCCTTTGTGCAACGAAGCAAATGGCTTTAAAAACAGATATGAAACTTCTGCTTTTTTTAGGTTCCTACCTTCTGTGCCTTTGTCTCTCTGTGTGACTGGCTCTTGTTACTCTCTTCATCGCCGGGTCTTAGCGCCCCCTCGTTCCATGCTTTTTCCCCCCCTGAGGATGTTTTCTCTTTTTTCTCTCCTTCAGAAGCAACAATCGTCGGTTTGAGCCCTTCAGTTAACGACTGCCTCTGCTCTGTCTCCTGACGGGTTGATTTTCCAGCAGTCGCTCCTCTATCAGCCTCTCTCTGTGGCGCGGGGTGGTTCTGCCCCCTCTTTGTCTGAGCAGCCTGGACTTCTTGGCCTTTCAAAGCTGTTTCTATTGAATCGTCTTGTTCAAAATGCACCACCATCCCACCAGCCCAATCACTGCTTGCCCCTTCAATCCCCTGGGATTCTTGCTCTTTCTTCTTCTTCCCTGCATGACTCAGGTCCTCTGGTTTTATGTCCTCTGGTTTCTCGTTTTCTTCATTTGGGTCCTCTGGCTCTCTGCTGTGACCTTTTGTCCCAATTAAAGAAGAAGAGGAGACGACAGAAGTCCTTGATGAAGTCTCACTGTTAGAACTGTATTGTTCTGTGGAGCTTAATGTCGCAGCACCGAGGCTGTAAGTCAGGTATGCCGGATTAGAACCAGCACTGCCATCTTTGGGCATACTCCAGTGTGGGAGGCTGATCAAATTCTCCTCTTCCCCATGGTTTTGATAAGCGCTTTGATCAAGAACGGGCTCAGGGAAAGGAGAGTCACTACATTCATAATACTCCTCAGAAGTGGTGGAGTCCTGTCTGGGCGAGATGTAACCATCACTGTCAGGTGTTGGTGTCTGGACGTCTGGCGTGCGTAGTCGTGGAACGGGAGAGGTTGTTCCTGAACCTGAGCTGGACGGATGTGAAGGAGACTCCTCCTGAGTCAGGCCTCGCTCGGGGGATGGCGACTGCTTGGCGGAGAGTTGTAAAGTGAGGGCTTTTACAGGTGTGTGGGTGCGACCTTTCAACACAGTGTGTGTGCTTTGTTTTGGGGAGTCTGTGCAGTGTGCAGGTTTGATGACTTGTGCATCTGCAACAAATGTGTCCATACAGTGAACAGGGGCTTCTGAGGAGTCCACCGTCCCCAACACACCCACATCCTGTGATGTCAGTTTACGATACGATGTTCTCTGAGGCTCATTCACTTTTGGAAGGTCTGCTTGGCATTGTGTCATATTTGGCACTCCGGAAAATTCTGAGGCCTTAATGTCTGGCTCTGCTAAGAACACACAGTCTGTCCCGGAATTTGTAGATGTGGAAGTCTTGGAATCTACATCTTCCTGACTCATCTTAAGAGCATCGCAAAAGGCTGGCTTGGGTGCATCAGTAATCAAAGCATCTGACTGTGTTTGTAGTTTGATTCCAGTGACTGATGGCGCACCGGTTCTGCCTTCACATTGTCCGTCAGCTCCTTTACTCCTCTCTAGGGAAGTCCTACCCTTTCTTTGCTGTGGGGTTACTTGGGGATTATATGTGTTTTCGGTATCTTTATGATCTCCTGCTTTCCTGGCACTGCTGGGCCGCAGGTCAGGGGCACTTTCAGGCCTCTTTACAAGAGGCGCTGACATCTGGAGCGCCTGTGGCCCTGTGCTGGCATTAGGACTCCTCACAACACTGATTTCTGGCAGTTTGTGGGCGTCGCTGATGCTGCTATCTTTGAGTCCTGTCTTCACAGTACTCTGCTTAGGGATGGGAGGACCTGAACAAGAAGACGTGGATGAAGGAGAGGGAGGATTTGGTGATGTAAAAGTGGAAGTAGGAGAAGGAAAAGAGGAATGGGAGCTGCTAGAGGGAGCAGAAGTGCAAGAACTGGAAGCTGTGCTTGAGTGCACTGTAGTAATGAGGTTATTTTTGGAAAGGAAGGTGGAACATTCAAACTGCAATGTAGAAGCAGAGGATGGGGAACTGTGCTCATGGACATTGGGAGTCTGGAGGTTATGAGTCATTTGAGGTATCCTGTTAATAGCATTTGCGTTTGAATCTGTATGAGCCACAGACGGTTTTTCTATTGTGTCTTCTGGGTTTAAATCAGTGGCATCACACACAACAGCCCTTTTTTTTTTTAAGCTTGTTCCAGTTTCATCTTCTTTTTTAGCGTTTGATTCTGCCACTGAGTCTGACTCTACATTTTCAAAAGATGTAGTCTGGGCTTTCTGTGAAGGCCTACAATTATTGGGGGCAGATTCTCTACAGCTGGATTGGGTAGTCTCATGTGCACTCAGATGACTCAGTTTGCCGTTACCTGTCTCTGGATTTGAGACTGTGTTTGAAATTAGTTTAATCTCAGTCTTAAGAGCATTGGCTTTGTCCTTGCCAGGCTCTGACTTTTTACTACATGGAGGGGATTTTTGTTTTGGTGTCTTGTCTCTACCTCCAATGTCCCCATGACCCGCATCGTTTTGTGCTAGCTTTGCTCTATCCACCACCGATTCTACAGCCTCTGATTTACTTTGCGATAGCTGGAGTTTATCAACCTCTTCACATTCAACGGTGAGCCGTCTGGGCGTTGCGACTTCTGGCAAAGACACCTGTGGTTTGCTGATTGGGCTGCTAAACCTGATTGCTTGGCTGGTTTCAAACATTTCAGAGCGCTGTAGATGAACCTGAGTCGGTTTGCTGGTATCTCGAATGTTAATGAAGCCTATCACATCACTTGGCGGGTCAGGTTCAGGCCAGGTGGGCAAGTATGATATCAGGTATACTTTCTCTAGATTGATTAATCCTGGGTGGAGGGGAGGAGCATCCTGTGTGGCTTCCTCTCTGGCCCTCTTCTGCTTCTTGGAGTTATGTGATGTTGCGGGCCCTTTGGGGCTTTCCTGAGCAGCAGAGTTAGTGGGGCTGGGGTTGCTCAGGGCAACCAGGGCATATTTGGGGTTGTACAGTTTTCTTGCAACATCAGCAGAAGGGGGAGCCACAGGTGCGAGCTGAGGGCGCAGTTCCGGCTCAGGCTCCAGCTCCGTTGCCACCTGCTTTAGGTCAACAAACTCGGAAGTCATGTAAAGGAAGCGAAACAGTTGGTCAAAGGGATCCACGCCCTGGCCCGTGATCACAGTCATGAGGTGTCTATCCAGCCGTGAGGACATCCAGGTAAAACTAACACAAAACAAAGGAGAACGTGGTTAGAGTGGAATTATTCTTTCATTTTGACCTTCTGTCGAGGTAATTTGATATCGATTAAAACAACATCATAATTAAAGCTCTAACTCGCAGTGTTTGAGGGTGTTGGGCCGATATAAAAGAAAATATTGTACAAAAGCGTGAAGTTCAGCTCCACTCCTTTTTCATCTGATGAGTATGTCAGCAGACTCAGATTACTCTGCAGAACACTACCCAAGTTAATTGGCCAAAGTATGATTATGTTGTCACTCAGAATTTGCTCTGTCAGACGTCTGCATTGGATACATTTACATTTAGATGATAATGTGTCTCATGTGTCTCCAACTGCCCTGATGCATACTGACCTGTACGACCCAGACACAGCTTTGTCTCCATCAAGGAACATGAATCTGTGCCCCATTCTCCCCCTGACCTTTGTGCAGTGTCGAGTGTGGAACTGTGCACCTTCAGAGCAGCGTACCCGGAGATACTGAAACACATTACCACAGTACCAGTTATACACCATTTGATGTCAACCACATGAAAAACAACCGTTATTGTCTTGATTTACCATGTGGCCTTATGATTCCTCCTTGAATATTTTTGGGCTGATGGTCGGTTTACATAAACACTGCTCACATTTTACACAGTGAAGAGTCTTGATTGTTTTTTTTTGTCCTTGATTACATGAGTAGAATTTCAAAAGCATCGGCTTATCAAGCTTTTGCATACTGATCATTATGAGACAGCTTTGTTTTTGTACTGCTGCTGTCTCCTTTAGGAAGGCTCAGTTTGGCCTTCAGAAGCCTAAATTTGCATAATAAGTCTGCCAGAACGACCGGGGAGGCCCCACAAAGTTATGCAAGTACTTGTCTTGATGCAGCAGAACGTTCCTGGCAAGGCTTGCATTAGAGCAACGACACTCATTTTCCCTTGTCCTTTGGTCACACCCTTTACTTCTTGGCATCCATGCATTCTGTTGGTTAACCGTAACAAGATAAACCCCTAATTCATTTTGTTTTGTCCATGTTTGTCTTCAGCTCTGAGTGGTGGGTTTCAAACACTTAGCTCTGCCATTTTAATTTAAAATTTACTAATATCCAAGATGTTCCAATCACCTAACACATCATACATTTATCGACTTTATCTAAATGTTTCAATTAAAATTTGTCAGTTTTGTCACTTTTGAAGTGGTCTAACAAATTTTCTGGGCTGTCACAAACAAACTACAGGGACAGGCATCTGTATTCAGGATCATTAATACCAGAAAAGGTCACATTGGGTTAGTTGCCCGAAAAGGCTCTACTGCTCCCTTATAAATCAAAGCAGCACCATACTGTATGATGCATCAGGTTGCAGAGCACTGGAGATGCCTCCGGGCAAAACGGAGGAGAAATTAAGTGTATGACTAAGAAATGGATATTTGTATGCCGAGGACACGCACACTCCACCATGTGCCACTGAATCATATATAGTGTAAATGAGCCATACCAGAGCAAAGCGCAACAGAAAATAATTTTGATAGGCGTATGCTTGCAAATGTTATTTCACTGGGCTACAAACTTAACTTCAAACAAATCAGAGGACCCTGCAGCACAGGGGGCATTTTCCTCTCACAGAATTACTCTGTTGTCCAAAATTTGGCAATATCCATGTGGCATGTATGTGGTAACATTGCGCTGAAACGGTACTGGAACGATGACGAGAAAAACAGCAGGAAGCCAAATGCTCTTCATGCTATTAGGGAAATACAGCGATGATGAAACAGTTTGAAAAACTGACAAAAAAAAAAAAAAAAGAAGAACACAGTCTCATTCAAAAACATTTGTGTGTGTGTTAAAAAAAAAAAAATGAAGTGACACAGTTGTATTTTCTTGCAATCCAACCCAGATGGTGCTCAAAGTCAGACAAGCTGTTGCAGCCTGAATCATTGGGTCTACAGAAAGAAGCAGTTTATGTTGTCCTGCCCTTTATCAGTTATGCATTGTTTAGTTCAGTTTGGTTATATGATACATCATTAATCACAGACTGACCAGTCTCCAAATCCATTCTGCATGATGACAATGGACCCAAATTAATAGCATTTGCCCTATTCTTTTACTTATCAGATCTAAACATGAACCAAATGCTAACAGACAGTAGATAGTGGTCAAATGAGGAAACTGAGCTTAATCTTTTTCACATGGTTCTCTTATTGACCAACCTTTGATACCTCAAAACAAAAAAGGAAGCCAAGCATTTTACTATATTGCATTTATTTCTTCCATGTAACTCCTTTCACACATCCTAACAGATCAAAACCTGTTGCTTGACTTCCTTCTTTTTTTAAAGCAGTCATCATATTCAAAGTAAGAAACAACTGCGTAAGGGATTTTCTACAACACGGTGTGGCGTGGGTGAGATCACTGGATGATGTTTGAACAGGTATATGCAGGGGTGTGTGTGAGAAGAGGGATAGACAGAAAGCGAAAGTTAATTATGCTCTATATTAAATATTAACCATAGAAAATAAACTCAGAACTTGAGCCCCACGGGCATGCCCACATGGAAATGTCTTTCCCATGAGTACTTAATAAAAAATATCAATTTGAATACCCAAATGTACCTTGTCCTCCACTGATTGTGTGATTATCACTTTGCTCTTTGACGGCAGCCTTTTAGCAAAGAGTGAGGTGGAAAGGTGAACGGCGGCTTACTTTGAGGTGGCCGGCGTGCATGCTGGCCCTCTGACACATAGACAGGAAGTGAGGCAGTGTCGCGCGCTCCAGCAGGATATAAACAGACACCCTCCTTCTGAAACCAGCTTCCAGCAAATCTCTGAAGATGTCGACGTCGGTGAAGACATCCATTGCCACGGCGATTACCTGGAAGAATGCATTGGTGTGAAATGTATAGATCAGTATGACTTCATAAAGTGCATTCCCGTTATTAATGCAGCTGCTTTAGTGTAAAAATAAGTGGAAATAGAATAAACAAATGGCATAAAACTACAAATATATGCGTGTATATATACATATATGTATGGCTCATGATACATGCACACTGATACCACAAGTGCCCTGACAATAAATTGCACATTAACATGCAAATCTCCAGCCTGGCTCAAATGTCCCAGTGTTACTGGTGGCAGATAAAACAGCTTAATCAGTTGCACTTTACTCTTCCCTGTAAGTTTGTCAGCACTTTGTACTCTGATCTCATGCAGGATGAGAGTTGTTTGTCGCAATTTCCTCTAAACATAAATAAAGTTGAGATAGCACATAAATGCCCCATTTGGGCATAAGCGGTTCAGAAAATGGATGGATGGATAACACATATGGCACCTGTGGTGTTTTGAAACGACAGGGAGCACTAGGCTGGTGTTTTCACAACTTTTGCCATCACCAGGAAGATGCACTTAAAACAACACTTTAAAACATTAAACACGGGTATATAAAACAGGTGGAAGTCAACTAAGCGGACAGCTGACTCTTATAAACAAACAGGCGTTTGTTTGACGCTCCACAGGTCTGTGTCCCGCCTACCTTCTGGGCCTGTGCAATCATTTTCCTGACCACCTCTTTGATGTGGCCCTGGCCGTCTAGGGGCGGCTGGGTGTACACCGTGGCGCGTGTCACCCCCCGGTACGAGCTGCTGTCCGGCCAGCCCAGGTCCATCTGCGGGATGGAGGTGTCCGAAAGCTCCGGCCAGTAGTGCAGGGAAAGCGGGGTCGGGTCGTCCGTGACATTGTCCGGCATAAGCTCCGAGCCCGGGTCGAAAGGTTCGACTCCACCGGCCAGACTCTCCAGCTCCGAGTCCGAGAGGAAACCCCGTAGGCCGCGAGACTCCAGGTACTTAGCAAACGCCTCGCGACCATCTCGCAGGAGCGCCTCGAGCGCGAGCCGCTGGTCCTCGCAGTACAGGAACTCTGGCTTCGCCTCGTGCGTCCTCGGGTTGATGTTCTTATCATCCAAGCACTGTATCTGGGATAGAGCCATATCTGAAGCCCAAGTGACTACACAAGAACGGTAAAACTTTTTAAATCTCCTCAGACCGTTGGTATAAAAAGCGTAAAAACGAACAAACTTCTAAATCCACGTTTGCCGTGACGGTTGCCTAAGGGTGTAACGGGGAATTTGGTCCACCTAATAATATGTTGCCCGCGTCTTCCATTGGCTTTGGTCCCCAGGCCGGCCATGGTGCTTTAACGCCGTGTCATTCCCGTTACCGAATGTGGAATTCACCCGTCGAGGGAGCGAAAAAGGGAGGCAGAGGAATGCCGCCGCGTGACAGGTGTGCCACCCCACAGGTAAAACACACCCACCCGCCCATGAACTTTAAGACTCTCCCAGCAGGGGCCCAGTTCCAGAAATCTGAGAGAGACAAGTGATGGATAAGGTCATCCCTCCCTGTTCCTCAAACTCATTAAACCATTAGCCGAGGGCTCCCTGCAGTTGGATATCACCTGTCGGATCATGTCATGTCACAACACACCACAAACGTGCCGTTTTACTTGTTCCACCAAGCACGGGCCTGCGGTTCACTCAGAGTCTACATGCCAGAACACCAGCCCCAACCAGTGTTTTCCAAACATAAAAAATAAAGTGCATAATTAGGGAATAAGCCGTAACAATATGGGATGGATAATAAGAAAAATAGGATGGAGACCTGGGGGTAACACGTTGAAAGTTGCCTGTAACCATAATTTAGACATTTTTTCAAAGTAATCCCTACAAAGCTCGGAGTTTTACGAACCACTAACTGGAGCGTCTCATGCCTGGAGTGCAGTGTTTCGGATCTTTTGATTCTTTATGAGTTTGATGAATCAGTGTCTCCATGAAATCCAAGAACATAATCATTAAAAGTTAAGAGGGGCGGCATTCATGCAACACTCCTCAAAGGCAACAAAACAAGCCTTTACAGCTGAAGCTGCCTCTTTTTTTTTTAATTTAGCCCAACGTACCTGAGATATTTCTGTATCCTCTCTGTGATTTTAAGTAACTTGTAATTTTCACCTGATAAGCAGGGGATAGATTTCATTTTATGAAGAAAGTGAGACTAAAACAAGGTTGCAGTTGACACGGGGGTGCGATTTTGTTGCTCTTCTTCTCTCTCAGAGGTGTTTTTCAGTGAGTCATGCACAGAACACACATGTAACAGGAGTAAGTGGGAAGATTTGCTCCAGCTGGCAAGAGAAAAACTGTCTAAGCAGTGTCGTACTGGCTTCCTTTTACCATTTTACCAAGAGATATATCTGTTGATATTTGGATTTCTCTGTTTTAAAAAGCCCCCAAAATGTTCAGTTTGGGTGGCTGAGAAGGACTTTTTGGCAATTAAGTAGCTCTTGGAAAGCTTATAGAAAGCTTAAAGCTTATAAATCTTTTGAAATACAATTTTCCGGTTATTTTTTCCACTTTTTTCCCTCTTTAGTCTGTGGAACACAAACCACTTTGTGGCTGTCTCTTGTGTGTTTCAATGCCTATCCTCCTGTGGCATGGACTGAGACACTGCTTGGACAGGTTTTTTAAACACCTGCCTATTTTTCTTTTTTTATTTCTTTTAAGTATTTTTTTTTTGAGAGGCACGTCAGTGTTCACTCCAGGACTCTTCTTTTTCTCGCTGAGTTGACTTTGCTTAACAACTTCTTCAACAATTCAAAGTGTTTTTCTGCTTTACAGGGTGTTAGACTGGTTCACAGGCTGATTGTTTCTCCTTTCACTGAGAGGCCCTACCAGCCGGAGGCTAGTTACTTTCTCAAACTAGTTTAGCTGTTCTGCTTTTTTGTTCTGTACCTATGAAAAGCAGAGCGTGTTGGAGCTTACACACATTCCCTAGCTACTTGCTTGTTTTCTTTTAGTGTTAATGTTCTTTGTGCAGTTGACACTCTGCCTCTTCACTGGTAATCTTTCAGTTACCTTTTAGCTTTTTTGTAATTCTTCACCTCATCTCATTTATTTTCTTCCTGTCTCACCCATTTTCATTTGGTCTGACTCTGTGTTTGACTTTGTCTTGTCTGTTGCTCTTTTCTGTGTTGTTCTCCACGTGATGGGGCGGATTTAGTTTTCTTACACGCTTAGTGTGTGACAAACATGTCATGCCACACAAACGTGTCAAAGTGACTCAATGGTTCTATAAAGATCTGAGGAATATAACAACAACTATTTGTGGTATACGTTTCACTGCTCCTTGTCCTTCTCCCCTGCTGGAGATTGTTAGTTTATTGACCGTTGCTGGAAAGCCAAAGGTGACTCTGTCAGGAGGAATGAGAATGGTTTATTAAAACAAAAGAGGAGACAGGCAGCAAAGAAGCTACAATCGAGTCCAGGGGATTAGTGAGCTTTTAGTCTGCTTCCTGCTCCATTTCAAACATTACATTCCCATGACTGACCCACCCTTTGTGTAAAACCTGTTAAATGTCATAACAGTGTGTTCACATCCCTGACAGGTAATGTAAGATCTAATGTTAAAATGTAATCATCTAATATTCTCTCCTGAATAAAAAGTGCAATTTAAGTAATGAACTGACGGCGCTTTTCCAGAATTGTATTTTGGACCAAAAGTAGAATATGTTTTCATTGTTGTTAAACACCTCTAACGTTGACCTAATGGTGGCACTAAATACATTTCCCATAGAATATGAGGTTAGTTATAAGTTTCCCGAAGGTCTCAGAAAGTATCATAAACATGCATCCTTCTCTGGTTCTATAAGACACCCCTCTAATTACCTCGATAACAAATTTTACAAGAAAAAAAAAAGTACTGTAAAATAGAGTGCATGTTTGGGCAGTGCCATCTTGACTGAATCCAAATCCTTCTTGAAATTATAGCAATTTTAGGTGGATGACAGCCAAAGTGTTTCCACTGTGACCTTTAATGCTTTAATGGTTTCTCCAGTCTTTTATAATTCAGTGTTCACTGCCAAAGACGTCAATTTCAACACTAATAACACCCAAACTTCATCTTCAAAGAGGTAAATGTATTATTTATTTCAATGATTTGTTCTTACATACGGAAGACCAGTCCAACTTTTCACTGTAATCAATGTAAAATGTTTTTTCTTTTGATATTTCTTCCAACACAAAATAGCCTTTCTACAGTGATTAAACTTCATTTGCATTGTACATAATTTATTATTACATGTGATTAAGAATAAATACATGAAAACAAACAAGTGATCCATGAACTGGGACGGGGGGTATCACATTTTGAGCAGTGTATTTGAATACCAAACGGTTTCTGAGCTGTATTCATACTTTAGTGGAAATAAGCACACACACGCATACGCAAAAGCAACGTGTCCAGCAATTTGAATACTTGTATTCATTCTCACAATAACACGCACAGGCACACATCTCTGAAAGTTGTAGTTTTACTTATTTTCAGGCCCACCTATTATGTACAAACGCCCGCACGCGTGCACACACACACAGACACACACACACCAGCCCAGGGACAGAGGGATCTACTTTATCAGGATTCTTAATATTTGTTCCAAATATTCACAAAATAATTATTTCACGGTTTGTCCTCTCACCAAATATCCTCATGCAAAGCTCTAGATTGGAACGTGTTCCTTTCCCTTCTGTCATTAGCTCAAATAGACCCACTTTTGTTTCCCCCATCAAGTTAGTGTTTGTTACAATTAATTAGTCTGCACCAACCTGAAAAGCTGCAACACTGTTTGTTTTTTTTGCCTCTGCTTTCTTTTTTTATGACTGCTTAATATGTGAGCGTTTTCCACAGTGTCTAGGTCCATTTTTCATTTTTATAGAGAAGTGGAGCTGACGAATCAGGAAGAGGCTGATGAACTTGTAACAGCTGGTTTGGCGAGGTTTTCGTCTGACAGATGGGAGGTTTCTGTCAGCAGTGGCTTGTTTGCTGCAGTCGTTGATGGGCAACTGTGAATCCAGGACCAGTTCCTGTTGTTTTTTTGAGTGGGTGGGGGTTGAAGGACGGCTCATCGGTGAACCTGCTGGAATGGCTGAGCGATTACATGAGATGCCAGGTCATTGGCAAATGGTCTGGACGTATTCTGGGGGGAAGTAGCCCACACGCCCGTGGCAACGACCCCGCCAGCGTAGGGAATCGGAGCAGTCAATGAGTTCGATGACATCCCCGCGCAGGAAGCGCAGCTGAGAAGGGTGGTGTGGGGTGAAGTCGTGGAGAGCGTGGGCATGGTGGGGACGCTGGGGATGGAGACCGAGGGAGAGAGAAGGGACAGAAGAGAGGGTTAGTGAACACATAGACCTCATCATTTTTAATAATGTCCACGCTTAAACAGTAAACCTTAGTCTCAGAAAACAAGAAGCTGTACCAAAAGTCCAATTTCCTCTCACTGTTGGTGCTGATAGGCAGAGGTATGTTTGATATAGTGACATCTAGAGGCCAAGCTGCAGATTGCAATGGAAAGAAAATCAAAGGAAAAAGACATTCAAAGCGGTGGCAGGAAGAAGAATTCTGGCTTTCCTTTGCTTTGAAATTAACGAGGACAAAGTTAACTTTTAGCAGCTCGCTCAATTACTGCAACATATGAGAGGCAAAAGCCTCATGAACACGTAACAAAATTGAGTTGACCTTTCTTTATTCTGTCTTGTTAAAATGAAACTAATTTCTGTGGAGCTTTGTAGTAAAACCATGGAAAAATGAAAACAGTATTGTCAGCTTTGTACATTTAAATAAGACATGCTTCAAACCCAGCTATCTTGGGCTAGCATATAGATTCACATCCATGAGAATTAAAAAGTTTAACAGTGGAGCAGGTACATCGACATTTTGAGCAAATAATTATTTCCCCCTCTGGCGTATTTGAGACCTAAATTTGCATCCGATCTCAGTTTGATGACATAAGATTTCATCGATATTTTCATTTACAGTGCTATCCCATCTAACCGCAAGTAATTCTATAAAAATCAAAAGCTATCTCAGTCGCAGAGTAAATTCTACATTGCCACAGGACGTTCGAGCTGTTCAAACAGTTTCCATATGAGTCTAATTATGTTCAGCTTTATTAAACATAACGATCGAACCGCACAACTCGTCATTTCAGACTGTTTGGGTTTCATAATTTGGAAAAGAGAGACGGGGAAGAAAAAGTTACAAAAGAAGAGGGAAAAAAGCAAGAGAGAGAAAGGAAGACGTATTCAGTGTAAAAACAACAAGCTTTAACACCAGATAAGAATACAGAGTGATACTCACAACTGTGAGTAATGACAACAAACAGCAGTAAGATTTTTGCCAATCTAATAACTGTCTTCAGATGCCGAGCTATATGATTCTCACCATGTTTTTCTTTTTTTTTCATCCAACAAAAGTAGTGCTTTTCTTCTCCCCTGATAGCACACCTCCACTGATCTGTGTTGACTGGCGAAATAAAAGCAGTTTAAGAGCAGCCGAATGAAAGTGGCTATTTAAAGGAGAGCATCTTGAACTTAACCAACCTCAGCTGTCAGCTGCACTCCCACAGAGGAAAGTGAATTTAGAATGAGCTTGGAGGGAGCCGAGAGACTGGAAGGAATACCAATACTTTTTTTTTGTTTTTTTTTGGGTATGCGAGTTTGTGAGCGTACCTTTGCGTCAGTTATGGTCTTTATCACTTTGCCTAACTCTGTCATAGAACAAGGCCTGAGATGATGGTGCCCATGCAAAAACAGGGACACATGCAAACAAGCACAAGCATGAGTCACACAGCAAGGTTAGGATCAATGGAAGCAGGCTCAGCCTTACAGTACAGTGACATTGTAAAGGTCTTATGCCTTTTGTGTCCTGATCCACTGAGGTCTAGACTTTTAGGTTGTATGTTTGCATGATTACTTCTTGGGTGTGTGTGTGCAGAAACTGGATGTGCGTGAGAATGAACGTGTGGATAACATGGTCATTTTTCTGTGCCGGCCTCCAATGGACCGGATGGAGAAATCTCCACAGCCTTCATTTAACCTCAAAGAACTCTTTCAGAGGCTGTAACATCAATGCTTGACAGTTGTGTGCTAAATTTGTCAGTGCATACTCGCATGTGTGACATTTAAAGTGGAAAAAAAACGTATTGAGTGCACCTTGTCTTTATGCTTGAAAGAAAAATGACAAGGCGAGATCCATGGTTTGCATGGGCAGGGCTCTTTTTGGAGGGAAAGCTTCACGGCACAAGGACTCAGGGATGTTAGAGGATGTTAGTGGAGTTTAAAAAAAGGAAAGAGTTATATCCCATCCTGTCATACAGAGATAAAAGACAATCTAGAGCCTTGTAACGAGATAAAGAGGAATTAGTTTGGAAAGAGCAGCAGCACAATAGGAGTTACAGCACAAAAGCATTTCAACAGGATTAAAACCGTCTGCAGACTTAGTTCTCTGCCTGTTAATTTGACCTATATACTATATAACAGAAAGGGACACTGGTCCCTCATGATGCCAGTTGGCTGGTTGATTCTGCAAGATATCATTATAACATTATTTTAATTTTAAAGTCTCAGGGAACACAATTATCTAACCAACTAGGAAGAATTTTCAGGGAGCAATTTGGGATAAGGAAGCTATGACTTCATGCACACACCAACACAGAAGATGTGAGTGTAGTTATTTGTTTTTGTAAAGAATGGGATCCTTTTGAAGACGAGGTTCTAAAACAGAGCTGAATACTGAAATACTTATTTATTAATGAACAAACAAAAAACAAGTTGTCTCACATAACCACGTGTAGGAAACGGGAATAAAGAGCAATGAACTAATTTAGCATGAAATATGGAAGTTTATTATAAATAAATCATGAAAAGAAAGCTGCATCTTTCAGTCATTCAACCTTCTGTTTTTTCGCATTCTTATATGACACCTAAGAAAAGTAATCAAAGAAAAAATTTAAAACAACCAAAAGGAAGATTTCTTATTTGTTGAACAGCGTTGAATATCTTTTCTAATATTTCTAGTTAGTTCTTTTCTTGCTTTTACAAGCTCAACCAGCAGGTCAGACCAGACTGGATCGGAACACAAGCCATCACGCTCTGTGTGAAACAAGATTTCAGCCTGGAGGCAACGGGAAGAGGAATAATGGTCCCTCGAGAGAATCCGAGTGATTGAAGGTCTCGGAACTGCTCTGTCCTATTGCCACCTGCTCCCACTTTCCAGCGTCTGTCAACAATACTTCAGCAGAATGTGAGTGTCCATCAGCACGAGGGCGTCCGCCTGCCACTTGGTGTTAGCGCACGACGTGTCGCCACCTCCTTAAGAGCTCTTGTTCACACATTTCTGAGTGCACGTTTTAAAAGTGTCAACGTGCGCTGAGGGAGGGATATGACGTTCAGTCTCCGTGCATCCGCGGCAACCGCTGAAGGTGGAGGGAGGATGCCACAGGATTTAGGTCGTACAGTTGGTTAGCGTCCCATGTGGCAGAATTTCGTTTTTTTTTCCCCCGCCTAAACCATAAGCGCAGCACCCTCTGGCTAAATTCATTTCGTGCACCTGCTTCAGTTGCGTTTTTTCCCCCTCAAAGTTGAATAAACTTCTTCCCCTGGGGATTTGGAAACATGCCTGACTGGTTTCTAACGAGGAAGGGAGGCTGTTAAACAACAACTCAGTTGCCAAGAAACATGCTGCGTGGAAGCCAGGCCCCCCGTTTACGATCTAAATGTGCCGTCCCAGGGTTTTCTGCTCCACCAGGTGAAATACAGCTTTGCTCAGGCTGCTTTGCCACCGTTCTGCGTCGCTCATAAAGTCAAGGTTTTCAAAAGCTGATGGACAGCTAAAGTCCAGCTTTCATCGATGGGACGCTCACAGTCGCAGTTCCATAAGATGAGGTGAAAAGAGCTCCCTGCGTCGCAGGAGCCAGATCTTCTGAAGTAAATCTCACTTATAGCAGAGATCAATAAACGTGGCTTATCTCCAAATGAAGGTAAAATCCACTCAATCCATTTTTTATTTGAAGGTGAATACTGCAGAAAATAAGTGAGGGACACACAACGTGTCAGGTAGCCTGACACAAACTTGCTAGCATTTGTCATTTCCTGCCTCACAGATCTGGCTGGTTTGACACTAAACTCACTTCCTTTCTTGATCATCTTCAAAACAGCGCAGAGCAGCAATGACCCACTACCCGCAGGCTACAGCACAGACGTCACAGTGCCTTTTCACCTCTTTCTCTCGACTTCATCCTCGGCACATGGCTGATTTTTAAGGTTACAGAGGATATTCAACAGAAAATGAAATCAGCTGTTGGCAAAGCAGAGCCCAGAAAAGTTTCCACAAAAGTCTTTTGTGCAATTCTTAGAACTGACTGTAACTATTTTTACAGTCTTAGAATTCCTGTTTTAAAAAAAGAGTGTTCTTAGAGAGTGTTCACATTTGACACAAAACATATGGAAAAAGCAAATAAGGGTATGAGAGATATTGTCTTTATTGTGTAATGTTGCAGGTAACTAGAGGAGCCAGTTGAGCTTAATTTCTACACCAAAAAAAAGGAATCGGCAGAAAAAGAATTGGAGTTTAATTGAGCTAAACCTAAATATATAAAATAATATGATTATTTCTCATTTTGAGAGACAAATGAGGTGGAACACTGTAGTATGAAGGTAATGAACCCTACAAACATTTACCTTTATCTTACTTTCGTACACAGGCGCCAAAAATGATGACACGCATCTCTTAATTTGCGACCGTGATGTACCTACCGCCTTCTGTGTCACATCCTGCTAGTCGGGGGGTCGTGGGGAGCACAGCAACGTACTCGACTCAACACGAGCACTTCCACGTAGAACATGCGTCACGGTCATTAAAGGGCAAATTCTAAAAACTCATTTGATGTGACACTTTCGTGCAGGTCGCTATTAGTCTGGTCTCTGTATGCCTTACAGCTGAGAAAAAAATAACAAACGAGAGCTGGAGAAGTCACCCTGGATTAATTAGAGTTAAGCAGATGTCTGCTTACGTCTGTGTCTTGTGAATATGTGTCGATTCCATTGTGCTTCACTGTTAACATAAATGGATCTTTAGGGAGCCCTGCCAGAATGATCCTTTAAAAAAAAAAAAAACTTGATGCACAATGAGCTTCGCAAGAGATTGCCCTTGATAAATGGAGAAGAGTCTAATTATGAGTAACATAAAACACTCCTGCCATGCTTAACAGAATTAATGCACATTTGGTTTTTGTGCAAGATTTTCAGCTGAGCTCTCGGATGAATTCATCCTCATCCTCTTTATTTCAGGATGACTTTTAAAGTTGATAGTCAGCTAACTGATCAGACTGGGATTTTTCCTTCTGATGGAGGAGCATGCATGAAAACGCTGTGGCCTTTGAGCACGGTCACTTTGCTGATGATTGGAGGTCTGAGCTCAGGTGCTGTGCGACAGTGAGAATGATGTGATGAGCGTTAGCACGTAGCTGGTGTTGCAGCCGTATCAACATGCTGTCCTGTCAGAACCGCTTTGGATCAAAGCCCCTGCACAGTGCAGCTCGTGTGCGCTCCTAGGATTAGTTGTCATGCAGTGTGATCTTGTTTCTGAACGGAGTACAAACAACTGATTTTCCCATAGCGACACCATCCAGAGAAACACTTGTCTTTGTTCAGAGAAAGACGTGGGGTAGCTTAACGGTATTGTTTTTAGAGATACCATCAATATGTAGAAAGCTGACCGAGAAAATTAGATTTTACTACAACCAATTATATGTCAATATGTCACACAAACATGACGATCACTCGATTTCTGAATGGATCTGCTGTGTGTTTGCCTTTAAAGTCTTTCTCTCAAGTTAAGCCACTGAGATGACTGATGTTTCGGCTCCAAACTGGCAGTGATCTTTCATAAAAAGCTGCACTTTACATCAAAACGCCGCCACTGCTGCTCCAGAAGTTTCAGACAACATATGGAAGTGCTCCTGCATCTGCCAACTCCATTACAGAAGCAGCCATGCCTGGGAGCCGCCGCAAAATGAAAAATGAACACCTTTGCAGCACGCTATGTTGGCCCTGACGTACAGATTTGACAACATATAATTAATTCACGCCATCTCCGGGGCCCACCTGACACTTCAATTGCAAGGTACTGAAATGCAAGAGGAGTGAGACAAAGACAGCTGATCCAACCAACAGATGTGCTTTCAATGGTTTGGTGAGGCCCGTTATGGTGACACCGCAAAAGGAAAAACAAGATAAAACATCTGCAGTAGAATTAAGTTGTCCAACTTTGAACATTAATTTAAAAAAATCTGTAGTAAAACTATACTAATGAAAATGACCTGAAGTAATTGTTATGTTTAATGTTGTTGTGTTCAATCAAACCGAGGTTAGAACCTTTGCTCCTTCTAGCAACTGGACTCCTTTCATTTTCCGTCCGTTATCTCCAATGTGCTCAAAGCCTGTGGCATATACGTCCATCTCTCATAGCAACCTTTGAAAATATATTGCCTAAAAATAATACACCACAAAATTGGCAGGAAGACAGGTGTAACTTCTTCCACTCTTACTGCCTTCACACAATGATGAAACGTTAAGTTAAAAATGTTTTTTTTTCATTTGCTTTGGTTTCTATGGTAAAAGAAAAGGCTAAAAACAGACACTGAGTGAATGAAGCTATGAGTCACATAGACTCACCCTGGCAAAGTGTTCGGGGTCTCTCAGAAAGACGGTCCTCTCCCTGGCGATGCTGTTACTGTGGTAGAACTCCACCAGCTCGTTGAGGGAGGAGAAAACTTCATCCCACACGTAGTACTGACTGCAGCGGTCCTGCAGCACCTTGAAATGCTGAACATGGTCCCCGTAACTGCAAAATTCAAGACAGTGAAAATGATTGATAAACATTCAGGAAGTTTTATTTAATGGATTTGAAGGGGTAATTTAATGTAGAGGGCCTGAGTGTTTAATCATAAATAAAGACTAATGAACCCCAATGAAATCCAGTACGTAAGAATCAATATATAGACATGAAATTCAGTACAATGATCCCTGTTTGAAGGAAAACATGGTTTATACTGACAGACAGACTTATTTTTAAATCAAATGGTGCATTAGTTATCCTAACTCTCAAAGACTTGGGATGCAGTAGAAATTTTGTGTTATGAATGATTCACAATCATCTGAGCCAATATTCTTTCATAGTGGAACAGGACTTTCTCTTGGGAGTAATGAGGTATTTATCCATCCATCCAGGAAACCTGTCAAAAGTGAGGATGTACTCCACCTCTATCCCTTTATCTATGTCACAGGGCAAGTACAGTCACTACTAAACCCTGTTTAAAGTCACCAAACAAACCAACATGCATGTTTTGGGGTGATGGGTAGAAGCTGGGTTTTACTATTTCAGGAAAAGCATGAGGTCATCTTAAATTTGATGGGCCCAAAAAGATGGACAACAAAAGCCTGAAAAGTTCTTGTTCCAGAGCATGTTGGACTGGGAGCGTGTCCCTGCCTCTAACAGCTG
The DNA here is from genome assembly GCA_907169785.1 of Menidia menidia. Lineage (NCBI taxonomy): Eukaryota > Metazoa > Chordata > Actinopteri > Atheriniformes > Atherinopsidae > Menidia > Menidia menidia. The sequence goes on along the minus strand of CAJRST010008890.1, from coordinate 6,451,331 downwards.
GGAACCCTCTCTGCAACCCTAAGATGGACTAAATACTGTATCTATTCCAGCACAGGGCTCTAGTAAAGGACTACAGGTGCTTAACAGACCTGCGTTCTTTAGAACAAGGACAGGACAACATTTCTTTCCTCAAGGGCCCGGCAACTAGTCTCCTTCGTTCTCCAACATTTTACCGATTGTTGTTCGCATATGGTGCACTTTCTCTGTTCTTATTGGATTAAATATGTGTTCATGACATTACGTGTTCCATCCTGTTTAGTGGGAGAAAAAAAAAAGTTTAATCTTTGAAAGTGGAAAGGCTTCCAATGATGAGGACTGACCCATTTGCATGGAACTGAATGCTTTCACATCTCAGAGTTTTTTGGAATCCAGTGCATTCTGTCCAGCTTTGGGTTGATACCAGCACTCTCAGCCTTCGGTTTGCAAAGCCTCCCCTGTGGCCGCACAGCTGTCAGCTGTTAGAGCTGGCATGCATTCCGTGCAGGCCGGTTCAGTTATCCCCTCTCAAAAAACTAGTGTCCTAATTTCATATCTACTTTTAATTCCCACTCTAATTTTCAAAGGTTTAAAGTGAGGCAAGGACCGGGACAATACTGAGACGAGAAAAACAACACAAAGGTGCACGCGAAAGGTCGAATAAGCGTTATATCTAAAAAAGATCAACTAATGCTGGTGCTAAATCTATGTCAGCATCATCCAGAGGGGATAGATACGATTACCAATGCAATGAGTTGAAAGATCAGACCATGACATTTACATGGGATGCTCTGTGTGTCTTGGGCATTCTGGGCAATGCAGATTGTGTCAAACAAACCTTTGTAGATTTGTCAAACTTATCATCACGACACCTATCAGGTCAGGGCTTTTCGGGACAATTCAAGAGGTATTTTCGAGGGTTTACTCACAGCGCGGTGGGATTTTTTTTTTTGTGGCTGAATGATGAAAATTTAAAGCCGGTGACACAGATAAAAATAGCCCCGGTGCTTGAGTGCATGCCTTGTTGTTATAATTAAAAGACTTTGGCCAGTAGTCATTGGCATTCACCTGCTCCCCTGTCCTGCTCTGTGGTGGTTGCTAAGTAACTTGCAAGCTTATCTTTAGAAATCTGGACATCTCCCAGTGATTATGTGGTTATATAACCGCATGTAATATGCAGAGGAAATCAGTACAACACCCCCATATTTCTAAACACATCGCAGAGTGGGGGTGTGTGTTAGGCTCATGTTGATGATTTTTAAAATGTCATCTTGGCCAACGGTGCTGGCATCTTTTCTCATGGTAGTGAATTGAATCAAAAATGGCGTATGTGATCTAGGCTAACCAAACTCCTGATATATCCAGGGTGACTGGCTCTTCTCTGAGCTTGTAAATAAGCACTGGCTTGTTTTAACCGTGATTCCTTTTACTGTTTAGAAGCTGAGCTCTGTTAACAAGCGGCTCCCTGATGACTGGATGGCATTTAGCCACACCTACACTTTGCCCTCTTTTTCCACCCCTGCATGTCCCCCTTCGTTTCGATTCTCCACACTTCTAAATCACATTGTACATCAAACATTATGGAATGGTGAAGAAAGCATGGTGCTTTATTCAAACTGTTCATTCAAGTAAAGTGCTTCATGTATTTTTCCATTTGTACAAATTACAAATATCCTCTGTTCTTCTTTTCCCTTTTTTTGCCCGTGGGTCTCACACTCTCCTCTGTAATCTGACTTCTGTCTAACTTCTCTTTGCCTGTATCCTTGTTTCTCGTAGTATCTTGTCACTGTGTCTCTATCACATTGTATAATTCAGCCGTACCAGCCACTGACTCTCAGACTAACTGAACTTCTTTGATCGATGTGAATGATTGGTAACAGCCCTAACTAGGTCTTTAGTCTTGTTTTACCCGCTGCTGCACCCTCTTGGTGGGGAAGTGCTGCTGCCCTCAGCTTTGTGATAGTTTAGCCGCCTGAGGCATGATGAAAAATATAATGTTAGCATAATCATTGATTTTTCCTTTTGGTACTTATAATGAATGAAATGTAGAATGATTCATGTTGCTTGGAGAGCGTACATAAAGGTGAGAGGGCGTTTATTTTATTTTATTTTTTTAGTGGTGCTCTAATTTTTTTCACCATATCTACTTCATGTTTTCCCACAATACATTTATTCAATAGATACTTGGTAATTTACCTTTGCCCTCACCAGAGATGACAAAGGAACCCACGTCCGACATTGTTTTATTTTTTTTATTTTTTTTGTAAAAAGGTTTCGAGAAGAGGAAACAGAGTTGTAGATCTGACTCAGAGCCATGAAAACGTAGCCCATTACTGGCACACACAACGTGGGCCCGATACAACTCAACAGAAAAGCAAAAATCATTTACTTACTGATTTGTTGACAAAAACAGACTTTGATCTGGTGACTGCTGAAAACTGGAAATGCTCATTTTGGTAGTAAAAGTTGTGAGATAAGGTCTTTTTTAGTTAACCTTTTTACTAATTTGCTATATGAAGAACATGTCTGCCCTACCTTGTCAGATCGGGAAACTTATGAGGAACGATTTTGCTCAATAATGTCTGCATTCAGTCAAACCAGGATTATCTTCAAATCCCATCCCAAACTCAAGATAATCTATTTTTCTGTTCTTTTTTTAATGTTTTTCCCGAAGAGCAACTCAGAGTAAAATCTCCTGTAGAAAGCTCTCATCTCATAAAGGTATCTGCTGTGTTTGTTTTATTACACTGTGCTTATAACATAGTCACTTAGCTACCTTAAGCTTCCTACTTGCATGAGAGACAGGAGACAGTATGATTGGTTAATTATATAAACTCCTCAGTTATGACAGTTCTACAAAATGGAAGTCGGAAGCATTATTTGTTGTATGTGAAGCGCAAGCTCATCAAGCAAAACTCAGTCTTTCTCAGAGCCTGTTTTATATTCTTGCACAATCCACAAAAATTAAGCTAAATTGAATGATTGAGATTCAAAAGCTTTTGGCAACAGTTGTATTCTGTCATATATTTTTTTTGTTATCGTGGTCTGAAACTTTCTTACTGGTACTTACTTAGCCTACCTGGCTCATCTGTATTTGTTTTCTTATTAGCATTTCTTTTCTGGGCTGGCATTTCCAAACAGTTGCAGTTTTAGCTCATGCTCGCCCTGCCCGAGGTTTCAAGTGTGCCGACGGCAGGCTGCCGGGTGCTGATTGGTCATCATGTCCTTCATTGTTGTCTTGTGCTTGTGTCGCATACTAATAACGCGGTGGGCAAGGTGAGTTGAGCCGAATAGGGCTGAGAAAAATGTAAAAGCCTCCTACAACAACCTATAACTGTGATCCAACTTCCTGCTGATGCGTTGGCATTAAAGAAAATCACAAGATAATCATGTGTATTAATGCAGTCTTAACATTTATCACTATCACTTTCACTTCCCTTGGAATTTTAAGAATGACTTGGAAAAAAGCTTAATTTAAAAAAATGAAGGAGAAATCATCTCTGAATTGATTTATTTCCATTCATCGAAAATAAATGTAAGCAACAAACTCATGCCTCTGTCTACATCGATCTGAACATAACCATAAAATATGTATCCAGCAACACACCAACCGCAATCTTCACACTCATACCCTGAAGTGCAAACCATAAACCCACCTCTGAATCCCTTCTAGGACAAAAAACGAAAAAGAGGGTAGTTTGCAATCAAACCTAAGGAGAAATTGTTAGAAATCGAACCCCTTTGTACCACCACAGTTTGATATATTCATATAAAAATATATTCCAACTATCACTAGCAATAATGAGTAAATTGGTTTAAAAAAAAAAACAAAGTTGAATGTGTAATGGTGTGGCCACACCAGTGGTCATATTGTGAATTTGGATAATTAACAGCCATAGAGAGCCAGCGTGCTGTAATAATGCAGACCACATCTGGCTCAGCTTGATCTCTAACACTCACTCACATGGCACTCTCTCCAAGTGCCCCTCATCCCTCTAATCCAGTGTAATTAAGGCCCACAGCGATGGAGAGATTGTGCTCTTTTTCCAAGTAAAAAGGGAATGAGAAAGATTGAAAAGGAAAAAAATGGAATAGATGCAGAGAGCACAAGAGAGAGAAACGCTGCGGACGGGGGGACTGGAGTTATTTATAAAGTTTTTACACTGCGCCAGCACAATCTGAGATCCGTGAAGGGCGCCCGTCCATCTTTCCCTTCACTTCCCCGTCAGTCTAGTCTCACTTCTCTGTTCTCGCCGCTTCTCTCGTTCGGCCAAACTCTCTATCCCCAAATCTGCTGTTTGGTTTCTAAACCGCCGCTGCTGCTTGACTCGGTCAGATTGACACCTCCAGCTGTCAATTTAACTCTGTGGTCCAGTGTGTGTGTGTAAGTGTGTGTGCTGGATATGGCTGATTACATCGTGCGAGCTCTTGCGTGTATGTCGGTGTGCAGGACGACTCCACGTTGCGTATCATGTGTTGTTTTTCCATGTATGTCTGCTGTGTGTCAAACGGGTTCAGGCCTGCCAGTGGCATTAATCAGACTGTTAGGTTGAGTGGTGAGGAGAGAGGAAGGATGTGGGTTTGCATGTTCACTGAAGAGGGGGCTGTGAGAGAGTAACTCAGAGCGAGGAGGGGAAAATGACGCTTCAAAGTATATTGACATGTTTTCGGATGCCGTTAACACTTACACTGTTTGTTCGGATCTGTCTTTGGCACTTTCAACGCTGTGGATGGGCACACAGTGAGGCTTTCTGTGGATTTTGCAGGACTTTGTTTCCATTGTGTTATGGCAAACTATGATCTTTTCTTGACCTCGGCCTTTTTCTTTCTCTGCCTGAAGCCGACTCGTTTTGTCACATAAATACAACCATCTGTAGCTAGGTATTTATCTGGCCTCGGGTTACCTAGTTTTTTAACCAGCAAAGAAATGTGATTAGTTCTACAGAACCTAATTCAGTATATAGACCCACTTCAGGCAGAAATCTTCACTACGTGTTAACCTTCTATTCAGCGCCACTGTGATTCAAAGTTAAATCAAAGCATAGAGTGCTTTAAATAAAGCATTTTTAGACTGGGGGCTTGGCCTTAAGCATGGCACTGTGCTCCCCAAGTGCCCCTCAGGCTTCTCGTAATCAGATCCTTTCAAATGGAATTGTATTCTTTGTCACATATAGTCTTTGTTTACATTGACACAGTTTTTTGTTGGTTTGATTTATACCACATAAGCCACATAGCTTGAACGATGAAATGATGAAAAAAACACTATGGAAAAAAAGATTGCTAAAAGAAAGAAGGAGACTGGAGGACTGGCGCATCTTTTTACAGTTTCAGTTCATTCAAAAATTGCATCATACACCAAATCCGCCGACCAAACCCCGATGCCTCCCTGACCTCTTTTAACCACACTGCTCTTATTTCCATACATATTTACTCAATGTTTTCCTTTTCATTACATATCTGTCTGTATTTCTGTGTCCTTCATTGCTGGTTTTGAGCAAAATGTGAAGAAGCTGCAGACATAAAGTACAGCAGGGCCTTTGTGCCATAAATACTGTATATAGCATTCATTTTCCAGCCCTGTAAAGACTTATGTTATAGTCCATATTTAGGAGCTTAGGGATTTTTGTTAGACTTTTTAATAGATTTCTGTTTCTTTTTAGGGTGGATTGGAAACCAGGAGGTAAATCAACGGGAGTGTTTACAGTGAGTAAATGCTGGATAAAGCCGGATAATAGGATGCATAATCCTTTAGCTTACCACTAAATCTATAACGGTATGTCTAAACACTAACTACCTAACTCTACGGAGTTTGGTTCATTAATGACAAACTGAGCCCTGTTCGCAACATAAAAGCAGCTTATTTAAGCTAATATGAGATCTTTCAAATCAGCACCCTTTTTGAATATACACGGCCTGTATATTTTTTGTCATTAGTGTTTGCCTGATTGATGAATAACATCACAATATCTCAGAGATGTGATAGCTGTCAGATATGTTTATATTATATATTATAGTTTATATTTTATATTTCTACTTTACTCAGACTTTGGGGGAATATGTTCCCAAGTAACATTTATTTCCACCAAGCTGCTGTTTCATAGCATAACTCAGTCAACACTTTACTGTTTAAATGTTTTGGCCACATGTCTTTGTTTGTTTGACTTGTGCTTTTCCCCCCATTGTTCATCAAGTGTGAAATTACCCCCCAAGTGATGACATTCATGGTAGGCTGAACTCAGTGTGTTACTCAAAGCTCAGAGAAGATTACCGTACAGATCTGTATAGTAGTCATAGCCCGCAGGGTTATCTCTGTTTAATGGTTCCTCTTTGCACTGATGTCGCTGTTAAGAGCCTAATGATGACTGATGACTAGCTGAATGAACAGCCAGATTCAGTGCTTACTTCATGAGCTTTCAGCATTGGTGGTTCTCAGATTGAACTGACAAACTTATAGATAAACCTCCCTTCATGTGTTCTTGTGTCATTTCAGTAAAAACACACGTGTATCACCAAATTTGTTCTACACAATGCATTATTTATTATCTACTATTTCTACTCTTCACAGTACAACGCTTTTTAAGAGCACTTTTGTTTCTTTTTTTGTTTTACTCAGGGTAAACGAGGTAAAGAACCTTTTTGACTGAAAAGTTGAAGGGGGTATTTTAGGTATTTTCTAACAAAAATAATATAGAGGAAATGTAACTTCACTGAACCGCCTACAAAAACTGAGCAGAGCTTTAGATACGACACACACTTTTATACTCTCATACTTTTGCTAAGAGAGATTTGGTTCTCTTAAACAAGATCGGACTATCGAAAGAGGGGGGAAATAATGTCTTTTGTTGTACCTGACCTTCATCCAATATAAGACGAAGGCCACGGGAAAGTAATTGTGTGCCTTTAATGGAAGTTCCATTGCAGTGTTTGGGGTAGTGATAAACAGGAAAAGAGCAGATGTTGGCAGGGACACTGTCTGGTGTTGCTGGTGGTAGGTTGTTTGTCCATTTAAGATGTAAAAGTTTTCTGAAAGAATATTTGTCATTTATCAGCAGAAACTCGTGTTCTTTTGCTTAATGAGACCAATTTCCACAAGAACTTTACTCCTTTCTTGAAAAGGCTTTGATATGTGAGGGGTCTCTCCTCACTTTGCTCAGTAAAATGACTGGATTTCTATTTTCTTCAGCTGGTCTGTCAAATGGAATAAACACTTGATAGCCATTGTGACAGAGTGACTGAGTTATTGCCTCTTAACCCAGTGTAGACACAAAGAGAGAGAAAAGAGAAAATGCTTATATCTTGAATTTTCTATCTTAGAAACACGTTTTAAATCTCTAAAATACATATGAGGTGAATTACTTTTAGTCATTTTACAGGAGGATGTATAAATATGTCAGAAACAGCTGCCAGTTGAAACATGTTTTAATTACACAAGCTTTTGAGTAAATCCACTTTCACATAGCTCATTGACTCACATTTAGCTGGAGTTACTATTTTAACGGGCGTCTATCAACGAATCACGAAGACTGTGCACAGTTGCTAGTTTCAGTGGGTTTTACGTGTAGGTGGAAAGACTGATACTTTTTGTGACCGCTGAAAAGTGTGAATCAGGAAGTGAAATTTTCCATTTGAAAGGGAAGCAAGTTAAGGGTATGTTGATTTTCACTAGAAAATGTTTCAATTTTTACTTTTTGGTTTGTTATAAAAGGACACCTCTGAGTTACAGAGTTGGGCGCAGCTAAGAAAAGACCAAACTTAACCTATAGTTGTACCTGCTGCAGAGTCAAAGAGTTCTGGGGAAAATGCCCAGCTTGGCAAAAAAAAAAAAAGAAAAAGATTCCTCATCTCAAATGTCTGGGTTGGCATCGCTTCACTTCACTTTCCAAAAATAAGCTACTAAATAACCAATTGGGAATGTTTCACTGGCATGATCTGAAAGTAGCTCAAATCCTCACAAACATTCATCTTTTTGTGAGGTATTTGTGAGTGCACCCGGTTTTTAAAAGGACCCATATGCTTCCTGAGCTCAGTGAATCTCTTCTCTTTCGTAGTTAGCAGAGGACCATAGATGTCACCAGTTTTGCAGTTCATATCCTCTGGAAACTTTTTCAAACTTGCAGGGATTTTCCATTTTGCAGTTGTGGCTATTCTGTGGCTATTCAGTGTATTTTTACAGACCGATAGAAGGCTGGTGTTCTGCACATGGTTGTTACAGGGGACCATAATTTTTTAACCACTTTGAATCCTGATCCAAGAATAAGTAGAGAGTTTGAACTCTTTGTTTGGCCCTTTATAACAAAATATTTTTTAAAAAGGAATAGTTTTTACCGTGCAATAAGTCAAAATAGTTGTGTAGTCTTCTGCCTGCTGTTATCAGGTCTATCTGATTGACTATAACGGGATTTTGAGCAATGTTTTTACCATTAAATGATGTAAAAGGTCTCAGATGCAAAAGATTTCAGAAACCATGTGCATCAATACATGACGATACATGTGGTATTATAGGGTTAAGTGTGTTGGTTTTTAGTATTCTTTTTCATTCATTTTTGCATGCATCTGTATTCACGCATAAACAATATAGAACATCTGTCATAGCTGGAGGCTTCACAGCTGACAGGGCAAAAGGTGGGGTCCTCCCATGGCGGGACACACTTTCACATTCACTCCCAGGGGAAATTTCGAATCTTTAGTTAACCTTACATGCATGTTTTTTCACTGTGGGATGGAGCTGGTGTATTTAGAGAGAACCCAAGCAACCATGGAGAGAACATGCAAACTCCACACAGGGAAGTAGTTAGAAATGACATAATTATTAATTAACAGTATGCACCATTTAAGACTAATTAAAAAAAAATTCAAAATCTGGTCAATATGCTTGATGAGCAGACTTTTGTACCAGCTCAGCATTGACCGAAACGGGGCTGCCTCTAAAGGATTAGAAAGCGTTTTAGACATTGCTATTTCTTGGCTTTATTCTGTAAGAGTGGAGTGGATTTGTCAGACAGTGCTCAGACTGAGGTCTCCACACATCCTGCTGTCAGTTCGTCTTCCTTGACAGGAGAGCCATCAGCACAAAAGAACTGCACAAACACCTGACCCATTTTTCAGGCTGTTACACGAGCCAGCAGCCAGACAGATATCAATAAACGCATGCTGCTCCTCGCTTCCCAGCTTTATCCTTTTCCTTCTACCGTCCTTTCCTTTCACTTTTTTATTTTACTTCCCAGCTACCAAAAACAGTCCTATGACAAGTGCCAGTGGAGTGAGGTATCATGCCCAGGCGGTTTCATAACAAACAATAAAACAATCCAATCCTCTTTACCCCAGACGTCAGTCAGTTTTTCCCGCCGACTGAAAGGCTTGGTGAAGAGCCAATCTTTAATTCCAGTCATAGCTGTTATCAGCGGCAGAAACCCAGACCCCAGAGCTCTCACCCACCCCAACTCTTTTCCTCCAATATCCAACAGTCCCCTGAGGCACAATGCCCAGCCTCTGTGTCCTCCCTTTGAAAAAAACCGGTCAGCCACACCGGCAGCTCCAGACTCTGTGGTGTGCCAGACAGGATTAACTGACATCACGCCGAAGGGGCTGCAGAGCCTGCTTCATACCCTCTGCCTCACACAACGGTGGGGAAATATACCTGCTGTCGGCTACGTGCACGTGTTTGTGAAGGCGGCGGTTTCGTTTGGTGAGTCGGTTGTGCACATCCTCAGGAATGATCATCATATGAAAATAACCTGCTTGTTTTAGATGCTTTGTTATGTCACTTTCGGTTTAAAGGCCTCCCAAACTATTCAACAATACACGAGGATGGTGCTTTTTCTGTCAGGTCCAGAAGAACAATGCAAGGCTAACCCCTTTTTTATAAGCCACTTATTAACTGCTTATCTGGGATATTCCTGTAAAACCATCAGGAGAAATGGTTTTAGAGATTAGGTGAGCATGATACGCATGTAAATGTGTGAGCAATTACAAGAAAGCTAAGTGAAAAAGCAAATATATCCCAAACCCTTAGACTCTGGCCCTGCTCATCTGGCGGCGCCCCGTGGCACACTGCACACAATTACAGTGTATTTTACCTGCACACACACTCATGAGAGAAGGCAACCAAAGTGTATTATTGAACAAAATCTGCTTATTGAATCAGTTTGCTTTAGATGAGACAGAAGAAAAATAAGTGTTTTCCTAATAGGGGGAAACTTAAAGTCATAGGTAATATAAAGGAGTACATAAATCATAGCATTTAAAAAAAAATCATCCCTTACAGGGAAAATATAAATCCATGAAGCTCACCATGTACTTATATTTGATATATGTACAGTAGGTGCACATGAAAGTAATTTTCTCCTACCTGACAGACATGGAAAACTCCCCAGGAGCACTCTCACTCTCTCTGACCAGGAAGGCTCCACATTCTCTGTGTCTGAGTCGACTTTCTGCCACACCACGAGATATACGGCCAGCAAACCAGCTAGAGGCAAGACAGAAATATGTTAAGAGAAAAAGAAATAGTGACTGATGTCGCTGTTTGATACACATGGTCTGTTTGTTAGAGGTCTTAGAAGCTCCAGTGAGAATTTTTGCACATAAACTTGACAAAGTAGGTGCCGTTGGTTGGATATCTACCAACTCTGATGTTTGAGAGAATTTTAAATTAAAAACGTCTCATGAGAGCACGTATCAGCGCTGGTAGAGAAATCAAACAAAAGCCTGAAGGTCGCAAAGTAGCGTGGAACGTTTGTGAAGTTATTTTAGGATGTGCTGCTAAATATACACAGAAAACAAATCCCCAAAAGGCTCGACTTTTCATCAGCTACGGAGCGTGAGTAATGATGTCATATTTAATCAAGTCTCTCGCTCATTAGTTTGGCTGGGCAGAGCAGACTGCTTGGATGCAAGACTTGCTGAAGTCAAGCTGTTTCGCTTTCGCGAACCCGATGACTTAAATTAAGAGAAAGCGTCCAAAACACCGGGATAAAAAGTGGGTGACCTTTTTTTTTTTCGTCACCAGGCCAGAATCCTGTGTTTATATTGGCTCTGTAGAGAAACATGAACGAGGAAGAAGGAATGAGAAAGACTCCGGGACACAAGTCCCCGCTGATTTCTCCTCGGGGCACGCACAAACTCCAACTGGAGTTGGATCAGCGTTCATTAAAAGAGCCGAGCTGACGGAATGGCTGTCTTGCCAGTTTGCTGTTTGTCACCATAAATGTAGAACCCAGCTGGTGTATAACCATCTGGGGGGTGTGGTGGTGGGGGGGGGGGGGGGGGTTGAGACAGGGTGTACCAGCAGATTTACTGTAAACACATACACACACACAGAGCTGGATCATGTGATTATGTAAGACGGCCAGTGAGTGTCCCTTTGGGTAAGCTGCCTTATGCCAGAGTGCAGATGTCCAAAGCAGAGCAGAAAGCGCCCGGAGCTGTCCGCTGCACCCATTCCCACTGATGAGCTTCAGATAGACCCGAGCTGGACGTGTGAGGAGCGTTCATCTGGTTAAGCGATGAGCTCATGACGATGCAAGTGTGTGTGCATACTTACGCATGCGGCCGCAGGTTGATGTAGTTTTTGGGTACAAAGCCTTTCCTGTTGTGGAGCTCGGCTGTGTACCAGTTAGGATCGTCCTCCATGTTGGTGATCTGAGAGCAAACACACAAACGCACACATCAGATGTTGCCCATTCTGCAGGTATTGAGGGTTAGCTGAAAGCCCGCCGTCCTCGCTCTGCCTCTCTGTGTTTTGGGTTCCTGGGCTCCCTCCCTACTTGTCACACACTGATGTTTAATCATACGACACAACCCCCAGCGTTTGACTTTTAGGCCTGCACGGTTTACCGAACATGTCAGTCATCTGATACAGTACTGGGGCGAGGGAAAAAACTTTTTCAATCCAAGTTTTTTACTTTAGTTTTTAGAAGGATCTCTATGTGTGTGTGTGTGTGTGTGTGTGTGTTTTAAATCCTAACCACACTGTTTTCTCTTTTACTGCCTTAACCAATAGTTCAACAGTAAGAGAATGAAGGGCATAAATATAAAGGCAGGAAGCTGAAATGAAGACAAAAAGGAACAGGATGTCAGAAATCGGACTGGAACAATAGTGGTACGTTTGTGACTCAGGCAGCTGTCCCACCTTTCTATGCATTCTCTTCTAACTATCTAAATTCTACAACTACTGCATACGTTTCCTATTATAGACAGGTCGTTCTATTCATATCATATAGATATAATTGTATTATACATTTGGAGGATGTAAAATACATTCTTTGCTACTAATAGCTGAGAGTAAGACAGGAATTTATTATTGTTTATTTAAAACTGTGTAAAATATCAATTTGAAGTACTTCTGCTATAGCAAGCTGAAGTGTTTTATGTTCGGTTACAATCCCACATGGTGTCCTTACACTGACCTCAGCTTGATTTAGAATAAATGCATGACTTATAGTGGCTCATTTGTCTCTCCTAACAGTTTTCAAACAAGCCTTTAATCACCGGTGTAATGAAGCCAGTGAAAGACTCAGTATCTCATGACATGCCTCCGCTTTAATGTTTACCTATTTCATCCTTTCCCATTTCGGTCTGACAATCAGTTTCTGCCACTTTTGTAGTCAGTATTCTAATCCAGTAGCAGCATGCCCTGTCATTTTGAATTTTCAGGATGCTGTTTTGCTTGTTCTGCTTGGCTTGCAGTAATGCATTTTATAAACCCCCTTATGTTCCTCATCCCCCATACAGAGCTGGGATTCATAGCTTTCTGAGATTCTGTCAAGCTGTCTGGAGTCTCAGAACTGAAAAAAAAAAACCATCACTGCAATGTCAGATAAACGGTAGTTAACCCTTTAAACAATGTGTTAGATTAAAAATCTAAAACATTCAGTGCAGCTTGACAACTAGAAACCTGGCAGCAATCAGGGCTTGGCTCCACAGATCATAGATACTCTGAAGATTTTCAAACACAAGAAGTATCTGTTTCTTCATCCCAAGGTGATTTTAAGTTTAAAATGTTTTTTTATTTCTGCCTTATGCTGTAAAATATGCCACAAGGTTCAAATAAAGGACATTAAAGATATGTTCCCCCTATAGTTTATTTAAGCCACTTAGGGCCAGACTTAGTAAGACTGTCAGTCACACTATGCTGACTCTTGTCAAAACTTAACTGGATTTAGACATGAAGTTACAACCTTATTTTCAGCATGCTATGATATGTCTGACTAATTTACTGGGTTTACATCAGTATGGATGTACAAATCAAAGCAAATGCATCATTAAACTGGATTTGATCCTATTAAATAGAACTTATAACTTAGAGAATAATTACCAGGGCACTGAACTTTGATATTATTTATATTGTTATCTGTCATAGGAATTGGCACACATACAAAACCGCTGCCATATTTGTGGCACCAGGTGGCCCATGACACATTTGAAGTCTGAAAATAGCAGCAGTTTGAATTCTAGTACTTTTTAGTTCAACCTTGTTTGGTTACAAGGAACACACACACACAAAATAAAACTTAATCTGTAGTTTAAGTTCCAGATACAGTGACAACATCAGCCAAATAAATTCTGGCGTCCCCTCTCTACTTTTAGAGATCACAATTTCAACAGAGGCTACATTAGAGTGAATCTTTCAAAAAGTGTCCCAATGCATTAAAGTCATTTACTCTCCATGGCATTAGTCATCACTCAAAAAGCCGAGTGATTTCATTGAGCTGGTGGTTTCACTTTTAACCAAATTAATGAGTGTTTGAAGAAAGAAGTCCCAGAAAAGTTAATCAGAATCAGAATCTTTGCTGTCATTGTGACAAGTGGCAAGTTTTCTAGTGTATACATATATGAAAATATTGCCATTTTAAGTGTATGCAATAACCCTACCTAACAGACTTTTACACAAATCCATTTTTGAAGTTTACACTAAACTGTAGCTTAGGGATACGTTTGTGTCGTTTCACTTTGATGAGGAAGCAAGCAAGTCGCGTAGTTCTGAAATAATCTGAAACCATGAATTTAGTTCAAAGGCATTTTCTTATGCATTTCAACCTGCATTTTTGCGTTCTACTTTTGTGTCCCAAGCGCCAAAGTTGGCCACACTGCCTTTTAGCTCAAGACAGAATGTTGGAGCTGCTGCTTTTTTTTCTTCTCCATCTCTGAAGCTATTTTTATCATTTCTTTATGAGTCAACAATCTTCTCAGCCTGATGAATTCGGCACCGCACGACCACCGCACAACGAGAAATGCACAAAACTATGCGCCCCAATAGAACGACACAAACTCTTATTTAAGCTGAAAACCCAGATTTTTAACAAGAAAGATCAATTTGGTTTTGCTAGAAGAGGCAGTGAATAAAAACCTTCTCGTACCAATGGAGAGATCTGTGTGCTTGATGTTTCTCAAATGTGTTCATACGAGCTGTTATTGATCTTGTAACGCTGTGACTATTGGATGCTTCAGACAGAATTTTTTTACAAATCAGAGGAAATATTCCAAAGTACAATCAAAACCAATTTTAAACCAGAGCTGCAGACACAAGACAGCTGTTTATCCACAGGGAGGGAAGTAAGTATGTCACATAAACCCAGCAGTGTTTTAAGGTCCCCTTTTTTCAAGTTTATACGAATACATCACATCAGCTATAATGCAAGTTCACACTTATACACAAGTGTGCTCTAATTAGTTACGCGTCAAAACTCAACGTGCCGGCTCAAGTTGCCTGCATGAACAAATGACTGAGCACACAGCAGAAATGAGAGGCATTTACACGGACCGCTGGAATGAATAATGGTGTACAAAAAAAGGTAAATCCATCCTCAACTTTTATTACCCAGTAAAACAGTATCAAAGGCACTTCAGAAACCTGGCTCAAAATAGCCTCAAAGAGTATATGTGAATGAAAGAATTCATCTATCTCTCCCAGTGTGTGAAAAGTGTGACTGTATAAACAGCTGGTGCCACAGTGTGAGTCTACTGATGATCCCGTGCCCTTTAACCCCGAGATTTACAGTAGACCAACTGCATCTCTGCCTCTTATCAGAAGAATCAGAGGGTGGAATTAGTAGTTGTAGCACTTAGAAAATTATAGCTAAAAGTAGGCCGACCGGGAAAATTTAATTTGCTGTTTAACTGACGAATGAGACGACCCATCCAACTCTGCTCTTGGAATGTAAAACATCAAACTGCGACCAAGAGGTATAAAATAAACGGGGAAACGAGGGGACTCCGATGCCTGAAATGTAAAGGTTACATTTGCGTTCGATTTGACGAACAGGAGATGTGAAAGTCTTTAAATCCAAGCCACACAGGTTTACTGATTAAACCCAATCTGACAGAAAGGGGAAGGAAGTCAATAGAAAAAACTGGAAGTTTACAGCGTAAAATCCAGATGAGAGCACGAGGGACAAATGTGAGTCCTCTCTGCGCGAATAATCACAGCAACGCTCCCTTTTATCACAAATCAGTGAGTCTTCATCACAGACATTCCTCTTGTAACAGTTATGTTAAATGCCAGAAGCCCGCACTCTGCAACACTGGCTTTTCACCTCAGTGTTCTCTGAAATAACGTCAAACAACATCAGGCTGGCTGCCTCTGCCTGTTTCCAGTCCACATACCAAGCAAGCCAGCTGCTCCAGGAACACATTTAAGATGTGTTCAGACTTCTCATTAAAAGAAAAAGCCATATGCGTTTCTAAAAAGGTCACCAAGCAAAGACTTTCGCAGGTTTTCTTCATGTATGTAACTATCTCCTGCCAAATTGGGTGGGAAAAGTATTGTTTTAGCCCCATTTGGGACATTTAAAAGAAGGTTGATCTATCTATATTCTGAGTGCATGCGCTCAGGTTTCTATAAAAACTGCAGAGGATGATCACTGTCTGAAGATCTGTGCACGGCGGAGCTCCGGACTTGAACACATTTCTAATTAGACAAATCGGAGGTTCAAACTTTTCCCTCTTACCTTGAGCATGTCCCCTTTGTTGAAACTGAGTTCATCGCCCTCTGTGGCACGGAACGTATACATTGCCACTGCTTCCATGCTGAACCCCCCCGACACACACACACTCACACATACACGCTCAAGCACACACACGGGTACCCCACACCAAAAGCCCCCAACACGAGGGGGGGGGGGGGGGGGGTTACAGAGGAAAAAGGTTTAAGAAAGTAACAGCAGGGAGAGGATGTGAGAAATAATCAACGGGGAGAAAAGAGGAGTCGAGGAGAGGTAGGGTCCGTCCTCGGAGCAACAGAGCGTGCAAGAGTCAGAGCAGAGGATGAGAGTGAGTGATCGCGGTGAGGGGAAAAACACGACTGGCTGCTGCTCAGCAACACACAGCCATGAGAGAGAGAGAGAGAGAGAGAGAGAGAGAGAGAGAATCAGCTCCAGAACAAGAGAGTGGGAGGCACTTCCTGTGTATATATTTGTCTTATACACTCAGTGTGGCTTCTGTGGATTGTGTGCACACTTCAATCACTTCTCAACATGTTGCATGTTTCTTTGTGTGGTTTGCCGTTAGACTTCTGCCACTTTTCAGACTTTCTTTAATAGTGATCTTCCACACCTCAAAAGTTAAAAGTGGCGTTTGGCTTGCTTCGGGTTCATTTGTCCATATTAGTGAAAAGTTTTTTTCCAGAGAAATTGGGATTGAGTGGTATAATGTTGATAAATACAGGATACAAGAATCCTCTAGGAAATGTAAAATATTTGGAACTGAGATCAGCCTTTTTTCAATTTTGCTGATCAGGTCTGTACTGATGGCAGGCCAGTTTAGACTTTTAGACCCTAATTATGTTTTTTTTTAAGAACTACTTTTGACACTTTTCAAGATTGTCTCTTGATATGTAGATAAACTACGATATTACATTGGTTAAAGCATGAAATCTTAAAATGAGGCAAAGCAGCTCTGTCATATTAGTCTGTAGTGCATTTTGACAAAAAAAGAAAACACTTTTATCTCATCCTGGTTGAGCTTTAGTCAACAGCATTACAGAGTTAGAATCAGAAAGGGTGATTTAAAACCCAATCCAAAGTACCATTGGACAACAGTTGGGGTGTGGCAGCCTATCGAAAGTCTGCACATGGCTTCACGAGAACAACAACCATGCACGCACACACCCACTCCTGAGTTCAGTTTAATCACAGATTAACCTAACACTGCATGTTTTTTTGACAATACGAGGAAGCAGTGTGCACCATTTCCAAAAATATTTTCATCACTCAAAAAAGGGAAAGAGGGCAGTTTTCCATCTTAAACTGAAAAAAACAGATAGAGAAGGAGCTTAGACTGTAGAGAAACTCTCTACGGAATTACATCTGTCTCTTCTGGCAAGAAGTGGTTTAATGGAACATTTATAACCCAATAAAGCAGTCTCTGTCTCTTACTCTAATGTTGAAAGAAGTACTGGAAAACCACGCTGAATTTAGGCATGTCTCTCACACACTGTCTGTGTCCATTCATATTCATTGTAGTTCGTTTTGACAATAGCATTCCAAATATTAAGGCCTTATTATGACAGAAGTTGTCATGGCAGAAGTTGTTCTTGATAGGATCCAAGATTTGACAGCTATCAGGCAGGGCATCCAAGTTGAGGACAATACCCCAATTGTTATTAGTTTTGGTATTGACTAAGTCCCAAAAAGACTTACATTTTTTCTTTCACAGAATGACAATTCAAATCAAAACACTCATTAGTATTAAAAGATTTGACTGGTAAATGTGTAAAATGTGAGCTGATTGCTGCAGGAAACTTTACTATGACGATGACTTGAAGGTTATTTGGGACTTTTTCGGGGGAATTTGCAGATAATTTTTCTGCTCTGCTTTTTAGACAAACCTGTCACAGCAGGAGGCTTTCTGCTGAAGAAGCACTCTCCTGGCTGGAGATGCAAAAGAATGGGGCTGCAGGGAGACACGCCATGTTGAAGTCGCTCTGAGTTTTTTCTTAACAGTATGTTGAGAACAGCAGATGTGACGACTTTTTGTGCTGATATAAGTCATACACCTGTACTTGTGCTTTTGCACAACAGGGTATCTGGGATCAGGCTGTACCCAACCTCCCATCCGATGACAGCTGGAAAGAGCTCCAGTCCCCACCCCAATTCAAATTTTGGAGTCAAGGTCCGCCCATCACACCATACGTGCCTAGATGGAAAAATGGCAGATGGGCAAAGTCAGTTTTAGAAACTTTTACACAACTTCTTTTGGTGGGTGTTACTTCTTTTTATGTTAAATGAGCTCTTTCTGCAGAACCAAATGGGCCCACCATTTTCTGACACAAAGAGGGGGGATAATTCAGCTTCTTCACTTGAAAACAGCATAAAGGTTTAAGCTGCCAAGAAAGATTGCCAGTCTAGAGAAAACCACATTCCATTATGGCCCTTTCAGTGGCAGGTCTCTAATGAAACCATTTCTTTTGTAGCCCTCTGCTCACCTCTCCTACACAATGATGTTATATATGGCCACAGATGTATAACAACAGTGATAAAATAAGAGCAGCTCTCTGACTGTTGATCATATCACAAAGCAAGGGCTAGTAAAAAGTTGAAAATAAATGTAATTAAATATATATCTGTCGTTGGGTTGTTGTGCTGTTATCAGCAAGAAAAACTCAAGGCTATAAAAGAAATATCAGCACCGCACACTTACATTGGCTGATAACACCCAGAGACAGCCATAAATCAGTATTTACTGATCAGGGCAGAACTAAGCTCTTGGGATTCTTTTTAGGCTTGCGGGATTGTGATAAGAATTAATTTTCTCATAACCTGATAAGCTGTTAGAGACTTACTCAGAGTAAGGTTTAGATAGATGTAGATTCAAGTCAGAGATCAAGCCATGGGAGGGCTGACTTAAAAGATGGGGCAGGGAAACTCTGGGGCTTTTTTGCCAAACACAACACAGCAGAGGCTCTGGTTGCCATACCAACGTAAAATACCTGGGCGATTAAACGAAGATTGTGAGAGGTAAACGTAATGAGATTAAGACAGAGAGAGCCGGAAAGCTGCGACTGATGTTTCTGAGGCATGATCCGTCCAGGAAATCCCCTGTCAGCTGGCCACTTGTTTTAGCCATAACAACAAGGAAGGCCAGAGGAGGAGAGGAAGGCTGAGAGAGTGTGGTGATGGAAAATACAAGAGGAAGAAGAGAACAGGAACTGGAACTGCCTTTCAGTTGTCTAATACTCTATTATTTTCTTATTTGTGACAGTTGATTTAAAGATAAATGGACATCCACCTACAGGCTTTGACATTGTTTGTGTTGTGTTTCCGCGTGTTGCCTCTCAGCCCTGCTTTTCAAACAGTGTGGGTGATATCTTTTGTTCTTTCTTTATATGTACTTCTTCTCAAGGTTTGTGGTGCCTGTAGGTGGTTCTCTTCTTTGTCTTAGCTGCGGGATGTAGCTCAGTAGTCTCACACTTTTGTTCAAGCTCAGCCAATGCAATGACATCACTTCCTGTGTCCTTAACAAGTAGAGACAGGATGTTGTTTTTATTTGTACTTTTTTTAAGTGGCTATGAGCTGGCTCTCATTCTCTGTGTCCCTGTCTTCAAAACATTGTGGGTTCTGTTTGAAAATGAATCTGAATGTAATATTATTTATAGGCTGTCAGACGTGCATTTAGCCTGCAAACCTTTCCAGTGGAGCGACACTAACGCTTCACTCTGTCACTGGGCATCGATGCATACAGGATGAGAAATTAACAAGCAGGTTTGTGCTTACATGTGTTTGTGGGCTGCAGCGAGAGAAAAAAAAAGTGGCCACAAATTCTCTCAACTTCCTTTTTTATAGCAAAGACATCATCTGCCAATACCTGTTTAGTCCTGGGCACAGTTTCACCTCTTTATTTTGCTTACATTATATATAATCACCACAGGATGCTAAATAACTATGCCAGCTTTGCCCATTTACTTTATCTTTATTTGTTTTTGAGCTTACATCTGGTGGGTTTTCATACTGTTCTTTTTCCATCCCTTCCACTCAAACTCTGCATAAACTACAACTGATTGACTTTAAAAGCAGCTTCTTCAAACGTTTGAGATTATTTCTTCGTTTCTTTTGCTGATCGTCAGTGTTTTTATTGCCTGGGTTTTGTTTAGGAGTAACAGATTCTGTTTAATCGGTCAAGATTCTAGAGGCAGTTTTTTTTTTCATTTCCCTTCACATCTGTTCTCATGACATGGTTTATGCCCCTCTGCTTTCTGTGTCGCTTCCTTTTTCCTGAGTTGTCAAAACTCATCTCATGCCAATTTTGACATCATTGCAATCGTGGTCCTTAAATTTCTTTGCGTTATTGCTGCTCCTTGAGTGGGAAAAACTTTTTTAGCTATCCTCTTCTGCTTTTACCAAATCCCAGAAAAGGGTTCTGGCATGTAGACATTCTCTCCCGTCACACAATGTAAATATCAACCGGTGATGTTTTTCTGCAGATTTTACAGGTGTAATCTTTTCGGCTGCACCTGAAATGACATGTGCTTCCACAGGCCGAAAAAAAAAAGTCTGCCATCCGATCTCTTCCACTTTAAATGACATAGTTGCTAATAAAACCGAGGCACTGCCTATGTGCATGTATTCATTTCCTCGCACGAACCTTCCCCTGCCACACATGCTACAGAGACATAATGCAAATAGCTGTGACTCACATGCATCGCTGCCTTTGTAACAGAGGTTCAGCGCAGTTGATGCCTGAATTGCTTCGGTATGACAAACGCTGCTGTTATGTAATATGAGTGAGACATGGCATGTGTCTGACAGAAAGTCAACATCATCAGCTCCTGTTGATTCGTGAGGCTGAGGCCGGGTTTTTGCATTTTGTTACGGTGACAGGCTGAAGAGGCAGAAGAGGAGGATCAAGCTGTCATCTCCATCTCCACCAGATCTGAGGAGATTTCATTCACTTTTAGATGCCAACGTGCCTATTCATCGAGATATCTGCACAGAGCCTGCTCTGTGCCACTAACTCCATTATTTATTGGCATTGCTTCAGTATGATGAGGACTTACCTTAGCTTGTGCATTTGACCTAAGGGTGACATGGAGATATGAAGGTCCTGCGAGGTTGTAACAGGGCACAAGTGATGTTAATGGGATGAATAGATGAAAGCAACCAAGCTGTGGTGTTTAATGTTATAAGCTTTAATGTCTTTCCAGAGTAGATGGGGAGTGGGGTAAGTGGTCTTCAGTGCTAATTACATTGTTAAGGATTCACATATGGCTGCAAGGTTTCTGCCATAAACATTCTGCAAATTATCTCCACATTACCCTGAAACCACGCTGATCACTCCAAAAGAAAATGTAACACCCCTGACCTCTAGTGGTTTGTTGAGGATTTGCAGAAACAGTCAAAGACCTGCTCATTGTTTGGAAGAGCGATGGCCTGCAATGACTGGGTCATGTTTGACAAACCTCCCGTGTGGACAGGCCAGAACCCGGAAAACATGAAAAGAAAGTGCTGAAAAAAGTGGGACAAAATGGTTTAAACATCCATTGACTATGTTTTCCTTTATTTGGCCTTTTCAGACAATGCCACTAAATGCCACATTTTTGGGGTTAGGGTTAGCAGAAAATGTGGAAGTGTTTGACGCCTACAACTTCAGATTCATTATTATTCCACTGCATCAGAAAGAGGAAGAATGTATTCTGTTCATTTTCTTTTTTTTGCACTTCCCCAATTCAGTTAATTTCTTATCTGATGTATTCTTTAGAGATATTTTCAAAAGCACTGAAGAAAAACCCTGTCCTCTTTGCATATCAAACATTATCCCTCTGTGAATGGGTTCATATAATCAGGAATTGTGGCTTTAATGTGAGTACTGGATGACTTATGGGATGAATCATAAGCTCCAATCCCTTTAGAACACAGAAACCGACTAATGGCGAAAGAAAACAGCATAAAAAAATCCAGTAAACATCTCATTGGATTCTAAACCAAAAGATGTATGGGTATTTCCCTCTAAACACTGCTCAAATTGTTTTTGATTTCCTTTTTAAAAAGAATAAAACTAGAGAGGCTATTTGCTTTGCTGTGTTATTTTTTAAATACAAGCCCTGTTCACTTAAGGATTCCAAGTCTGTGTTTCCAGTAATAAAGACAACTAAATCAGCTAGGCTTAGGCTGCTCGTGGCTTATCCTGTCCTCCGAACATAGCAGTGTGTGAAATGCCAGAAGATAAAGACGGGATAAAATACCAGAAATAAAGTTCCTCCTACTAGAAGAGGGGGAACTAAAAAAAGCTAAACTAAAAAAAAATCTGCCTTCGGACGTCTTATTGGCCATACTGTGGTTAAGTTGTTGGCCACTTGTGCAGCCAGACAGACAAGCCTGTGACGTTTTCTTTCTTAACCGGCTATTCATAGCTCCCTGTCCACTTATCAGGGAAACTGTCATGCCTCTCATCAAACCTGATTTGACTAAAGAAAAGCATGTCGTACATGTGCGTCTGACACCACTTTGGCCCTCCCTTCCATTTAAAAAGCTCACTTGTTAGACATTGAACAGACGGATTTGCGGATGGAATGCTGCCCTTCAAAGTTTGTGGTATCCACTGACACACCTGCAACACACACCAAGCAATCCCGTTTGCTGACAAATCATGACATGTTCTTGCCTGTTTAAAATAGGAGACAAAACCAAATTGGCTAATAGATATCTCTTCAGATGAGGGACATTATGTCTGATGTACAAGTCGATTATAGAAAGATGTGATATAAATTGAACACAGTAGATACAAACCTGACAACATAAAAAATGTAAGATGCATATTACTGTTAAGATACAGTGGCTACTTATATATTTGAAATTACCTACACAACAAGCCAAATGATACAAAAATAAAGAAAAGGATCTATGAAGTGGTGTAAAACCATTTGTAAAATGGATTTTAAACCTGGAACAATAGTTACATATCTTTTTGCATGTAGTTTTTTTTGTGTGTGTGTGTCTCTCGTAGTATTTTTCATCTGTGAGATGAGTGAGGGGGCGACTTCCAATTTATCTTGTGCAGAGGACCGTTACTCTATGAAATGTCAAGGTCCGTGGCCTTAATAAATCAAACCTTGGTCACACCCTTCCCGGCTCGCCCTCTCTACCTCCCTAGTCTACCCGCCATGTTCTGGAGGCGGAGGAGGAGGAGGAGGAGGAGGAGATACGTGTAGTCCTGACTTTAGCTGGCTTAGCATTAGCAACACGTAGCTAGGCGGAGGTGCAACAAGCTCCTTGAACGCCGAAATAAGTGTTCTGCCTTGGGTTTTTTTTCTTGGAATTACTCAAACTACCCCGAAGGTTTGTATCCTTGGAGTAACAACTGAACAAGAAGTAGCCAGAAAAATACGGTAAGTGACCACTAGCTTTTATTACAGTCTTGTTTTGTTTTACCAGAGGGTCCTGTAATCCTGTTTGCTCTGGTGATGTCTCCACCGAGCACCCGTCTTGGCTGCTAGCTTAGCGAGCTAGTTTACTAACCTAAGATAGAACATATACTTTGAAGCTAATAGGGTTGATTTGGGTTAAATCCTTAAAACCATGTATTTGAAAACGGTACACCTCACAGTGTACATAGTTGGTGAACGTTCAACAGTTGTTTTTAAAGCCAGAACAACAACAGAAAGAGTATATTGAGCTAGCTGACCTATCAGAAGCTTTGCTAGCTTTGATTCAACTTTTTAAAGCCAAGCAGTATCATTCGAAATGAACATAATTTTCAGTGGTTGTTTCCTCAAGCGCAAATTACGGCATCTGGTAAATCTGACTTGTACAGAGTATTTAGTGAAAAAAGACTTCAGGAAATAGGGAGCATACTCTTTGAGTGGGTTGATGTTACTAGTTCGCGCAAACCCAATCAAAGCCTCAAGTTAACGCTGATTGCTAGCTTGTTTTGTTGCTAACGAAAAGTACTGAACGCAAGTTTGTGCTCGCCTTGCTATCGCTAGCGGCATCCGTAACTAGCAAGTGGGCGAGTTATTCCGGTCCATGTTTTAAGATGACGTTGCTCAAACTCATAATTTCCGCTTCTTTCACCACAATTTCGTAAACCAAATGATGATTATTCGAATTCTAAAAATGGTTCCTGATAGTTATTAGCCAAGGCTACTTTAGCTTGGGCGCTAACTATCAACCACCACTTCAGAGGGACGCCGTGATTTCCCCCCACGTATTTTAATGTCTACTAAGAGCGACTCTATTGGCCATAGATTATTTATTGATTACATATATTCCAATGAAGGTTAATGATATGTTTTTATCTTATCACGTTGTAATAGGCAAAACTTTCTATACTTTGTATTTTGGGAGAAATTCTAGACCCCAGACGCTGTCTGATTACTCGTTGCGTTTCTAGTCCTGTCGCTTACTTGTACTTGGTATCCCCAAGGCATTAGATAGTTGTGAGTTTTATTTTTGAGTAAAACAAAATGAATTAACTGAGCGATTGGCAGCGCATTTGTATCTCCCTGAAACACACTAACACCGGCCAGAAATAGGGGCAGGGCTTTGTCTATTGTCACGATTAGAATTCAGTCTCAGTGGGTGAGAGATGCATCATCACCGGCTCTTTCTTGACTGGAATGACAAAGGAAGCAGGGTTTCAAAAGTCGACTCGCTCTTGTAAGCTCCCAAATAAGGCTTGGGTGATCCGATAGTCTGGTTCTCACTTTCTGTGATATATGGTGCAATCGATAGGATCTTAATCTTTTGTTATCCAAAACAGATGAATTGGGAGTGTTTGTAGTTTGAGCGTCATCCAAAGGAAGTCAAAGGGGTGGCTCAGGAACTGGCCGGATAACTTGATGTCACACTGTTGCACACGCTGCTCTGTCTTAAGGGACCAAACACACCGTGTCACACTCACGCACAGGTGCTCGGTTGTGCAAGACCTCTATCTCCAGATCAGCTTTACTCTCGGTGTGTGACAAGGTGGACCTGTTCTCTGGGCAGCCTCAGCCCTTAATACCAATCACAGTCTGCCAAGGTTATGACAACACACACAGGCCAAGTTCCACCCGAGCCCTCGCATCCTTGTGTCCAGTGGTACATTTTCAGGTTGGCCCAAACTTCCTCATTCTTCCCAGCGTCTCTTAATCTGTAACGAGAGGGGAATGAGGAAAATGTTGTCACTGGCAACACTTTTAACGTCTTTCTGGAGTTCCCTTTCAAGGCAAAGGATGATTCTTCGTTTATGTAGTTCTGTGGCACAAATCAGTTTCAGCCACGTTATCTGGTCCTACTTTGGGTCTTTAGATGTTCCGAATATGACCATGTACTTTTTGATTTTACTGTGTTTGATAGTTTTAAAGCTTGTGTTTTCTGCTTTTCAGCTATTTCCTCACAGAGCAGATGGCTGTGGGGTTTTAATCTAGGGGGATTTTTAGGGACTTGCCAACCTTAAATGTGGTAAGAGTTTTTTTAAAATTGATTTTTTATATAAAAAATATTTCAGTTTGCTCTCTACCACCTCAGGCATATGTATCTTTGGTATCTCAGTCAGGGGATTTTTCTTGTTGATCATTAAATGATTGTTTCCTGCCTGTGGCATGAATCTGTGATCGAAGATGAATAAATGTCTTACTTTTTGGTCATAGAACTAATTTAACAAAGATGGTGTGCACTTAAAAGTGGCATTTGGATCACAAAATCCAAATATGAAAACTTTTCACATTGATATGAGGTCTTAATATTAGTTAATGAATCATTTAAGTGCTTTTTGATGGTAATAACTTAGATGTGGTTCACCGATAGATCATTTGGGATAACAGGATTCCAAACCGGGCAGGATTTGCATGCTGAGGTCTGCGCTGGCGTGGCCTGGTTCACTGCAGGGATAATGTGGGTTGTGTTCTGCTGTCGTGTGTAATGGCTCATTTTCCTCTCTTCCCAATTCAAAAGATTTTGTTTCCGCTCTGTGGTCAGTCCTTTATTGCCCGTTTGACCCGATGTGGTGTTCTGCAGAGCTCAGTTTTGTTTTTGGTTTTCTTAGAGTGTCGGATTATGAATTAAGCATTTCTAAAAATCTGCCACATTGAAATCATTTGGCAAAAGACTAAACTATCTGTTAGTAGACAGTTCTCAAGCTGCAGTATCATGCTGCTAACAATTTTAGAGAAGAGTGACTGATGTGGCGTTTTTATGGGGAGCAGTAGGGTTGGAATGAGTACCTCCTCAGCCTCAGTGTGTGTGACTAAAATACGGTGGGGCTGAGATTGGAACAAATCGGCTGGTTTTCTGCAGATCAGTTTTAAGCACATTTTTACGGCCAGCTGACCGTTTGACAGGATCGATGGCGAGCTCTGTCGCTTTGACATGATTAACCCGCCCTGATGTACGACCATCTTCTGCACACACACACACACACACACACTAACACAAGCGGTGTGTGCCTGCTGGGCCTTGTATGAACTGAGCACAGAGGGACTGAACAAAGGCGGGTCGGGGTGTCTGCTGGTGGGGGTTGTTCCGGGATGCGAACGGGGGGGCGGGAGGGTGAGATGGACGAGACAGACTCTCCTCTCTTCCTCCTGTCGGCCACGGGTGAATAGGTGATTATGGCAGCAGATGTGTCATTAGGTCTGATCTGTATTCATGCGGATGCCGAGGGTAGAAGGGCGATGAGGAAACTTCGAAGCGGGGATGGCCATGCTCCGCAGGGATCATGTTTCAGTGTCGTTAAGTGAATTTACAGGATGTGCCAAGTTGTTTTCTTATCGCCCAGCGCACACACTCGTCGTTTCCTCACCCACATTGCGTTCAGCTGTCCGTGCATTGCATTAGCAGGCAGGAAGCTCGGAGCCCAACGCAAATGGCCGCCTGATACTGGGGAAATAAGAAAAAAGGTTGTTTCTCTTTTTTTTTGTAATGCTAAATTGGTTAAACACACAAATCCTGTTTTCCCTATTTGTGGCTGCAGTTGGTTGGGAGGCCTGTTGAGGCATGCTTGATGCAGAGATTGGATTACTGAATGGGATAAGTCATCACAGGTCTACCTGGATGTTAAGCAGGAAAACAACAGACACTAAAAGCCTGCACTGTCATTCAAATAGAATTAGCTAAGCCTTTGTTTATCCATTTAACCCGAAACTACATGACAACCTTATTTAGGAGAGATTGTACTTGAAATTGTAACTAATTTTTTTTATTCTGTCTGCCGGGCTTTATTGCTTGAACATAAGCACAGAATCTGGCCAAAAGACAACTGTGCAGTCGGTGGTTTTTCATCAATAAGAATTTTACCATATGAAACTTGAAGGTCTCACAGCTGTGAGTCTACGCCCACTGACTGTATCTGTTTGTCAGGAAGTGATTACAGGCCAGGTCATTGATCTGTGAAACAAGACAGAGGCATCATCATCGACTCTTCCAGTCAGCTATCGCACTGGAAAAGGTTGATTTCTTCTGCCACCAACCACAGTGGAACACTGGAAACGCGCTCCTGACAAAGCAGCATTGTGGTCCAAGTTGTTGCAGTAGATACTTTACTTTGAATTCACCTTTGTCCAAAAGCAACACCCAAAGAATCAGACCTGCAGGTGTATTCTTGGGTTTGGTCGATTTCGAATAATTTAATAACTTGCTCTTTGTTTTCTGACATTTTTGTCCAGGAAGGAAATATTGCAAATTACAAATTGAATGGAAACCAAAATTTGTTTTTTAGTACTTTAAAACAAAATTGACTTTTGTGAAATCAATCAATGGTTGTGTGTTTGAAGTGATGCCACCGATAGATTTGAGTGTACGAATCCAGTGTAAGATAGTTAAATTTACTTGCATTGACCTCATTAATTCGTGATGTGCGTTTCTTTTCTCCCTTTAATGTCCCTGAGCCCTCTTGAGAAGCTTTCTAATAGACTGGTCCCACGTACGTGACTGTTCTGACATCATTTTGCCACCTGTTTTGTCACTAACTTTTGTGTCAAATTACTGTAAGCCCAAGAGAGGTTTTGAAAGTTGAAAGGGACCTGGGTCGAGTATGATATGAAGTAGGCAGTCATGGAAAATGCTTATCTAATTATGAAAGTATGAAACAAGTTGTTTGTCTAGTTTCAGAAAGGAAAGGACTACAGCTGCTCCTATAAATAAGAACTGACAAGATGTTATTTTAGAGTTGTGACTTTAACTGTGTGACTAGCAATTAAGAGTCTACCTACCTTCTCTAAAACCTGCATGTCTTGTCCCACTAATTGTTATTCTGTTACCTTTCATGCACTAATCTGGCTTGTGTCTTTATCCTAGGTGATGGTGCGGTCATGTGTGCAGCCCGCGCTGTGTGTGTGGATATGCTTTTAACAGACGCTGTTCTGGAGGACTCAGGAACACTGCACTGGCCTGGAGAAGCCTCATAAACGGATACAGAACACTTCACAAAGGCATAAACAAAGTAATACGCTCTCCGCCATTCAGAGACGAAGGACACAGGCGAGCCGACACAAGCAACACTTGTGGGCTACACACATTTGCGCTTTCCGTGTGTGTATCAGCCTTTTTATCCACACGCTCGGTGTCCGAGCCCCTCTCCTGTGAGAGTGCAGGTTATTTTCTCCTCCTTTCTGCACTACTACCACCACCATGCCAAGCACCATCCGCCGGCAGATGAAAAACATGGTCAACAACTACTCTGAGGCGGAGAAGAAGGTCAGAGAGGCCACGTCCAATGACCCCTGGGGCCCGTCCTCCTCCCTCATGTCCGAGATCGCGGACCTTACCTACAACGTGGTGGCCTTCAGCGAAATCATGAACATGATCTGGAAACGGCTCAACGACCACGGCAAGAACTGGCGCCACGTCTACAAAGCGCTCACCCTGCTCGACTACCTGATCAAGACGGGCTCAGAGCGAGTGGCGCTGCAGTGCAAGGAGAACATCTTCGCCATCCAGACCCTGAAGGACTTCCAGTACATCGACAGAGACGGCAAAGACCAGGGCATCAACGTCAGGGAGAAGAGCAAGCAGCTAGTGGTCCTGCTCAAAGACGAGGACCGCCTCAAAGGAGAGAGGTGAGGCAGCTGCCACAGAAAGACGTGGAATTTTAGGAATGAGCTGGAATTTGTGGAAATTGTTTCTGGAGCACAAGATGGTTAATGTTGCGTGGATGGAGCAGAGAGCTGTCTCCAGTGTTCAGCTTACTGCGTTTCATTCCAACAAAAGATCAAGAAAACGTTCTGCTAGTTGCTCGTAGTCACATGAACCAGTTTTTGCATCAGTCTACCGTCGCTGGCTAACTAAACTGAGAGGCTTGTGCCACAGAGGTCACCGACACAAAGTCCCCACAGGGAACTGTTTGCCCAGCCAAGACTTGGTCTTAGTTGGTGGGACTCTGCGTCCTAGTGAGCAGCTTTGTTCTGTGGTAACACAACAGTTCTGACCGAAAAGTTGTCTGACTCTTTTTTTTTTCTTAAATAATTCCTATTTCTTTTGTTAGAAAAAAAGAGTTTGGGCCTCAATATTTATAAAAAATGAGAGTGCAGCAATGCGTGATAGGAATATATTTGCTGAGCTGACGGAAAAGATTTCCTCTCTTGATATTGAAACCTTGTTTCTGCGGAGGGGGTTAAGTCTGATAATGAATTCAGTGTCATAACACCCCAACAACACGGCGTAATTGGCCACACTTTGAAAATGATAAAAACCCAACACAAGACGACCAATCAAATTATTATCCTTTTTCCCCATTAGGTCACAGGCTTTGAAGACCAAAGAGCGCATGGCCCAGGTGTCCACGGGGAGCAGTCAGATGGGTTTTGGTCGAGGCTCGTCCCAACCCAACCTCTCTACGTCCTACAGTGAAGAGTATGGCAGATCGGAGGGCTCGCCTGCCTCCTACCACGGCTGTGAGTATGAGCCCTCTTCTAATAGGCAATGAATGTAATGCAATATACTCAATTATTGTTACTTCATCTCAGTCACTGTAACTTTGGCCTACATCCTGAAACCTCCCTTCCCCCTGCTCTCTGTCTCTCACTGGCTTGCAGTCCTGTAACAGAGCTGCATTCCTC
This sequence comes from Menidia menidia, assembly GCA_907169785.1. Lineage (NCBI taxonomy): Eukaryota > Metazoa > Chordata > Actinopteri > Atheriniformes > Atherinopsidae > Menidia > Menidia menidia. Next base: position 6,421,390 of record CAJRST010008890.1, on the reverse strand, counting down.
AACTCTCTCTCTCCCACACACAGACAAACAGATGAGGAAGATGAGCCCCCCCCCAAAAACATCTTTCATCCACATGACAGAGGAATCTGCTCGTCTTTTTAGTGATGCATTTTTTTGTCATCAGGCTGCAACAAAGTTGTGACAAAGTGGGGTCAGTTTATGTTAATGCGGGTCTTTGATCCAGGTTTTGTCCCATATCACACTCATTAGTCGACAAATGGGAGGTGCACCTGTGCATTTTGTTTGTCGGTTTTTTAAACTTGGCTTGTTGGGCTTACAGAAGTGGTGAGTGACGATGTGGATAGTTGTAATAAAGCAGTTCAAATGGTCTGAAGGAATGACGGGGAGCCAGAGTACAGGAAGCGGCTACTTTCAGGACGGGCTAACAGAGACAGGGACTGAGGGGTGACCCGTAAAATGATTTTCCTTTCACACCCTGACCCCCTATTCTTCATGCACAACAGGGCGGACGCGTGCACGCTCAGGTGGTTTTTAGCCAGAGTGAACCCTACATGCAGCACACGGGGTGTGTGGAGCCTACCCTTTGTGGCCTATATTCCTGCACTCATTTTATATTTGAGTCGGCGGTAGAGCAGCTGAGTCATCAGCGGAGCAAACTGACAGCAGATCTGACCAACAGCAGAATGGCCCGGGCTATCACTGTGGGCAGGCACAGGGAATTTTTAGGATTCCAGTCAAACTTTCCGTCTATTGTTGTCCAGACAGGGTGTGAATGAATGGCCACGGCAGTGTGACTGGATATTTCATGAGTCCCCAAAGTATTGGAATTGAAGTGGCGACTTTTTAGTCAAACGGTTGACTTTTATTCAGTCATGACAGGCCTTAACCTGGAGCCGTGCGCTCCAGTTTTACTTCAGTTTGAGTTGGTTTTGTTGTTACAGAAAATGTAATTTAACTGAAGGTGACAGGAAATGCGCTGTTAAAGAAATGGCAGATGATTGCAGGATATGGAGTCGCTGAGAAATTCAATCCTTTTGAAGTGGTCTTTTTTTATTTTTCTGTTTTAAACGCTGAGTTTTGTATGGAGTGCCAAGAATCCATATATGGTCCATTCCCACAGTAGTGGGCATGACAGCAATGTATTTCTGTTGGCCAGAAGTTTTATTTATTTGTCTTTTTGACCCCATGACGGCCGGGCGTCGCAGTGTTTGTCAGTTTGCGCCAGCCTGTCTGCTTTAAGGCGAAGAAGTGATATTTATTTTGGAGATATTAAGCTGGTTCAAACATTTTCTTTTGATGAAAGAATTCTGTGTTTTCTTTTTTTGAGCGTTGGTGTGTGTGACATGTGAGCATGTGGCCTTTTTGTGAGATGTAATCACATCGATCAACCTATCGTACGCAGTCTCTGCCTGCTCTGATTCAGCTGTGCTTGGGTTTCTATTTAAGGCAGACGTGCTGTTGATTTTAAAACCACAACTGGAGTTCCATTAGCTAAACAAACACACCTTTAGCCCTGATCTCCCTCCCCTGAGATGCGTTGCATGGAGACAGAGTGGTAGGGCTTGAGTTTGACAAGATAGTAGAAAATGAGATATTCAGGCTTCTGCTGGGAGTCACCATGAGACGGTCCAAATGTAAAGCTCAAGACAGAAGTGGGAGACATTAATTGTTACAAATATGGACAAAGCTATTAGGCTCTGAATGTTTTCTGGGGTTTTAGCTGATTCGCAAACCGTTCTGTAATATTAAGATTAGTCATTAGTGATAATCCGCTGACAAATACTGGTAATCCAGAAAGTGTGGAAAGCTTTCAAGCTTTTATTTTTTTAACTGAAGAGTTGTGGGAATTTCATTTTAGTGCAGAATATTTCCGCTTGGGCCTGTAATGCTCTGTTTGTGCTCATTTTGTATCATTATATTTTCATGATCACATCTCTTAAATCGTAATACAGCTGACCTTATTGGTTTTACACAAACATTTGACAATGAGATCATCAACCGAAGAACTTCCTTTGGGAAGTGGACAGCGTCAGCCGCAGGTGGTGCGCTTTCCACAAAGCACTGATCTTGAGTTTAGTTTGGGTTTACAGGAAGGTTGAGATGGCTTAAATCTGTATATATACACAAGTATGTTTTTATGTTTATTCATGCGTATCTGCTTTTTGCAGCAGTTTTTTATTTTTCTTTTATGACGTGAAGTTGAAATGTAGAGAATCAGTATTTGTTGTGTGTGGGTTTTCTTTCTTAAGCTAATATTTAATAATTACACTAATATTATTCATACATTAGAACTACTAGCACACAAACAGGATTTCTTACTGGAAAGGTAGTCTCTAATCTAGTTGGCAAACTGCTAAGGTGGACAGAAGAGAGAAATGAACCACCCAGGCACCCCCCCCCCCTTCCTTTTTTTTCAGAGCGTACTGTTCACTTGAAAAACAAACATGTTGCTTTTGAATCATCACCCTGAAAAACCACTACTTAAGCAGAATCAATTTCTTCACACTTCAGCACACCCACAGCATTCAGAGAAATGACGTAGTCTACACGGTGAGAGGAAAGAAAAAAAGAGGCATCATGTTTTGGTTCCCACGGAATAAAAAAAGCCGTGGCCTTCTACCTCAGACCCACAGAGTCACCGAATGAATTTCAGGAAACAACGGAGGGTACTTAAATGATTGTTCTTTGGGCTGCGGCGTGATGGTGTGTGTGTCGGCGTGGTGTCTGTTTGCCACGTGTGGAGTATGTGTGTTATTTTTGCTGCCACATGGGCTGACCTAATCCAATTAGCTGAACGGACTCGCCTTCCTGTCAAAGCCGACTGAAGACCTGAAACTATACACCCTGGTTACTAAAACATCAGATTTTCATACAATAAATGACATTTAAAATGGGGTCTCCTGGATCATTGAGTGTGACCCTATTTATTCTGGCTTGCTTTGGAATGTTAAATATAATGATGTGTCCATGACATAATATAATGTTATATGCAGTGTGTGATTGTGGTTGAACTGTGGGTGTCCCTCAGCCACTTCTCCGAACGCGGGATCAGAGCTGGAACAAGCCAGGCCTCAGACCAGCGGAGAGGAAGAGCTACAGCTACAACTTGCCTTAGCCATGAGCAGAGAAGCCGCAGAGCAGGTACACACACGTACTCACAAATCTCATCACTGACGACCTCACATGGCAGGGCATGGACTTGGGTTTAAGCCATCATGGAGAGTCTTCTTTCCCTTTTTAAAGTCACAAAACAATGTCTAAAATTCCCCTCTTTTTTACCTATTAGGTGCTTTTTTTTATCGATAAACCAAACTATAATGTTTAAGTTCTAAGTTAAGTTTCCCCAGTGCTTATTTCACCTTGAAGGTATACCCAAAGTATGGTGTCAGTCTCACTTCTCCTGTCTGATTAGAGAACCACAGATCACACCTCAGGGGGCAGCTGGGATTATATAGTGCCTCTCAGATGTGACAGGATCAGGGGAGCAAATGGTCCTCAGAGACTTTTGTTCATTAAAGAATGATTCTGTACCTTTTTTTTTTTTTTTTTTTTTTTTTTCCCCCCCCCCCCGAGTCAATGCTATGCATGATGTATCTTTGACATGTTTGCATGGACACGCTCATCCTAACAAAATGAAATGCCAGGATATTTTTAAAGAAGTTTCACAGTTCATGTTTGGGTGCACGTGTGTTCAGGAGGAACGCATACGCAGAGGGGATGACCTGAGACTGCAGATGGCCCTGGAGGAGAGTAAGAAGGAAGGTCCAGGCTCTGCCAAACTTGCCAAGAAGAAGAAGGAGGTAAAACACATCCAATCTTTGGGGCTAGGGTTATTCCATTGTCTCAAACTCGCTCCTGTAATAGTCTTGTGCCTCGCTGTCCTCTTTTCCTACCTGACCTCGTGTGCTTCTGCAGGGGCAGGAACTGGCAGCACACAGCCAAGTTCTCATCATTATTCCGCCAGAATAACCGGCTGGCTGGAGTTTTTGAGCACACAGTGTTTTAAGTGTTGAAGAAGCATGCTTGCGTGGCTTTGGCCTTGTTTTTCTCAGTACCCAATGACATAACTACCATGCTTCCTGCTTATTAGGCTGACAGATGGTATGTCCCCCCCCCTCCACCCTTTTCTGTCCTCACTTTGAAAAAGGGGTAATCATAGCTGTTGTTTTTTTAATCACGTTTGTGTATTAATTTTTTAGGTTCTTTTTTTCATTTTTAAACCAAAGTTCTGTCTCTTTGCAGCCGCTGTCGTCTTTGATGGATCTAATGGATGTTCCCGAGCCAAGGGCCAGTGCTGATCCCTGGGGCGCAGGGGCTGGGGCTGGGGCTGGAGCTGGAGCTGGGGCTGGAGCCGTAGCTGGAGCTGCAGCACCATCAGCAGACCCGTGGCAGCCTTATGGTAAGCACACATGCGCTCGCTCTCCCTGTTAAAGGTCACTTTAAAGGATATCCACCTGCAGACTGTCATGGAGCAATGCATACTAAAGTTACTGTTATCTGTGTGTGTGGAAGAGTGTGTGAAAGACATCTTGGCTCTCCACCTGCAGCTCATAAGACTGTGACTCTTTGTTTAATAGGAATGCTGTTCCACCAGCTCGGCAGCATTTCTGCTCTGGGAGCAGGGAGGAAGAAAATGATTGTGGGGTGTTTGTGAGGCAGGAAGGGAGGCTTGGAGGGATAGAATGTAGCACTCTATGGTCACAGAGACAGGGCGCATGCTCCAAATGTGATATCAAATCTAAAAGCCCTTTGGTACAGCAGTTTCCCTCTTTTCTTCCTTTTACGCTCCGATCGCTCACTCGGCGCCAAACCTCTCCCTGTCCTCACAGGTTCTGCTCCCAAACCACCAGCACCAGTGGACCCATGGGGTGCTTCTGCCTCTGTCCCCCCACTGAAGAGCAGTGACCCTTGGGCAGCAAACTCCGCTCCTGCAGCAGACCCATGGGGCTCTGCAGCTGCCCGTCCCAAGAATTCCACCACAGGTGAGCAATTTCGCATCTTCCCCCCCTTTGCTGAAAGTGCTTCATCTACTGCTCAGTACTGTACAAGAGGGTTGTAAGCTCTCTGCTTGACACTAATCTGTTAGCTAACAGTCAGAGAAACATCGGATGTTTGGATAGTTTTTGTTTTCTTTGATATATACGATAGTTTTTTAATGGTTTGCACTCATGGGGCAGAATTTGTACCGATGGCACATGCTTATGCCCATCTGCTTCCTTTTATTATGTTCTTTTTTTTTCTTTAATTTTGTATTCATACTCATCCTTATTTGCATTGTCTGTTTCCATTTGTCTTTGTGTGACTGTGCATCCGCTGTCCCTGTGTTTTTTGTTATTTTGCGTACGTATGTGTGTGTGTGAATGCATTGTCTCCTTTCAGGTAGCTTTGACCTGTTCAGTACATCCAATGGTACGTCCAAAGAAGACTTCTCAGAGTTTGACAGCCTGCGCTCTTCCTCCTCTGTTCCCACTGGTACTCACCCTGTCTTTGTCCCTCTAATGACACGGAGTCTGTGTTTTTTCCTGGCTGTCTGAAAAGACAGTGTTACTGCAGAGCACAGAGCTGTGCGTCTAGTCTTTGTATGCACCATCAGACTTTGAGCAGAGGCATCGTTTTACACCACTCTGATCACTTTTTTACACCACAAAGATATTTAAAGGCTGTCCGATCCAGTGGTGCAAAAAAAAGCATCTGCTCAGCTTTGCTTTGGTCTGATATCACTACGGTGGACTGATGTATCCTTTGTGAGTGCATAAATATATTTTCAGCCCTAACCCATACAGTGTACGGACACCCTCTCAGATCAGATCTGTAAAATGATTCTGGTGCACCAAAAATTCTAAATTCAAAGACTCTGGATCCAAATTTTTTATTCATTTATATTGTCGGGGTCTGAGAGGGTTCCTGTGACCTGCCTGTGTGTGTTTTTCTTAATTCTACATGTGTGGAAAGGTGTCCTTAGTGCCAGACTTAAGCTGTATAAGGAAAAGAGAGGTGGGCCATGATTGGTTCAGGTCTAAACTGATTCACATTTGGGTAGAAATCATCTCCAGCAGTAACTTTGTAGTAACACACTATAACAGTTTAGTTTCAGCTTTGCTACATTTAACTCCATGCTGCCGGTGGAAGTTTCCTGGTGTGTTTGCTGGCCTGCTGGGTTTTGTTGAGAGTGCATTAATGAATGTCTCCACTGCTGTCTGTCTGCTGCCACAAAACAAAAGCCAGGCTGTCTGCCTCTGATGTCTTCTCATTAAATGGCACCATCGCTTTATGGCATGGACTCGGTTTTATCTGCAGTAAATGCCACTTTAGGTGCTCCGACGCAGATGGACACCCTTTCTTGTGCTCGTAAATTTGTGACCCCAAGAGATAGAAAATGTGTGCATAAATCTTTTTTAAAAAAAGTTTCATCCACTGTAACAAAAGTTATCCCAGATTCTTAACAATAAGCCTGCTGTGCAGGAATTGTGGTCATGTTTCAGAGAGACGGTCTTCAATCAGTCACCAACTTCTCCCTCCTGTCTTTCCTCAGTTGATGGGGGTGCAGCATCCTCTGCCCCGTCTCCGCTCAGTCTGACTAACAGCAGCAGCCTGGACCTCTTCGACCCCTTACCCACCGCCTCTGTCACCACAAACCCAACCAGAAAGACTCCAGAATCCTTCCTTGGACCCAATGCTGCCCTGGTTAACCTGGACTCTCTGGTGACCAAACCAGCCCAGCCCGCACCAGTTGTTAATCCATTCTTGGCTTCCACAGGTGGGGCTGCAAGGAGATGAAGCTGAAATGTCCATTATCACTGCTGTTCCTATAAAACGTTAGCCTTTAAGATGAATGCCTGACAGTTTTAGACCAATGCCAAACTCAGGGATTCAGAATGTGTGGAAAGCAGCTGGTGGCGTCAGCGCGTGTGGGCGTGTTCTCACTCCTGTTCTGTCTGTTTGATGCAGGTGGCTCTGCTGCAGCTGCAGCTGCGGCCCCCCACGCCAACCCCTTCCAAGTGAGCCAGCCCGCCCCCCCTACTCTCAATCAGATGCGCGTCAGTCCGATGCCCTCCGGCTTTGGCATGGCGGACCCCATGGCCCTCTCCTCCATGCCCGCTCAGCCTGTCACCCTGGTCCCCCTGGCAGGGATGGCCCCCATGGGCCATGGAATGCCCGGAATGGGGGCTGGCAGTGTGGGGGCAGTGGGGACAAGCACGGGAATGAGTGCAGGGATGCCAGCCTCCATTTCCATGGCCCAGCCACTGATGAGCATGCCCCCGCCGGCTGGTGCACAGCCCGCCGGAACCACCAACCCATTTCTTTTGTGAAGGGGTGACAGGGGAGGGGGGCGGGGGAGGGGAGGGGGGCGCGCTCTCTTCTCTCCATCTTCATCTTGCTACTCAAGAAGCTTCAACACAAATAAGCGGATGTCTTATCCATTTTATGCGTTTATAGCCCACTCCTAGCCAGGTTCCCCCCCCCTTCTTTTCTCCTCTCGCTTCCTACGCTACGAGCTGCCTAGTCCTGTGTGTTTCAGACTGATGTGAAGACCACGCTGATGAGCGCAGTTTGCATCTGTTTACAAGCTGAAAGTGGTTTTGGGTTTCTCCACTGAGGCAGGACAGGGGCCAGACTTTCCTTCCTGTCTTCCTCTGGTTCGACCAGCTCTCCAGCCGTTCCTCTGTGTTTTGGTCCTCTCCGCTGGTGGGGTGACAGAAGACTAACTGTACTAATACCAGAATCTTATCTCTTCTGTAGAACTAATCTTTTATAAGCCCTGTCAGCTGGTATGTGTCTCCGCGTCTGAGTTCATATCTCAGTACTTTTACACTGTGTTTATTCCAGTGAGTTTTACCAAGACACACTGGAGTGGGGATGAGGTCAGATGTCTTTATACTCTGTGTGTACGTGTTACAAAGCAGGAATTTTGCACAATTGTTGCTTTTTTTTTCTCCTCCTTTTTTTTTTTCTTTCTTTTTCTGCGACTGTTGGGGCTCACCGTTACACCTTAGCTTAGGGAGTAAGTCTGATGAAACAACCGAGACAACACACACTGCCTCGACTCTTGGTACCACTCAGTCAACTCTCACACCGCCACCCCCCTCTTTTTTTTCCCCCCTCTCTCTCCAGACCCTCCACATGAACTTTGCCCTCGAGGGGGTCACAGAATTAACAATGAACGCTTCTCAGAGGAGATTAAACCCCTCGGTTTCAATCCTAGGTGATGAAAAGCAGAGCGGACATTTTGTTTGTATGAGCGTGTGTGTTTGTGTGTGTATACTCTTACTGCCCGGATACTAACAGCCACATGTTAATGTATTTTTCCACTGAGTCTCCCCCAGAGAGTGTTTATAGAGGGAAAAGACATGAACTGTGTCGGCATCAGTATTTTGCTGTCTGAACAAATGGATGCAGTGAGGCATTGTGGGACAGTAGTTTTTCTATTAAGTTTGTTTGTAGGGTCAAAGGGATGAGGGAGGGTCTGAGTGTGTGAGACACGCATTTAGCTTCCAAGTGTACTTTAATGAGCTTTTTTTTCTTTCTCCCATTTTCCACTGAGTTAGACACAATTTAGGATTTGTTTAAAATAGATTAAGTGCTACTAAAAAAAGTAATGATCCAGGGTTTAGTTATCAGCAGCCTTAATATTTTTCTCTTCTTATGCATGTATGCAACCGTATATCAAGGAGCGTCGCTATGGTGACGTGAAGTTGTGAGGTTCATAAGGGCATGTCAGCCACCGAGCATTGTGAAAAGAGTTTAACTCTTACTGGATTTGCTGTGGCTAATCTGTGTACAAGAACATGAGCATGTACTCTCACACTCATACACACACACACACACACCTTCAAACGGGGTTGCTCCAGGATCAGCGTATTCCGCAGCAAACAGCAGGTCACGTGATGTAAACAAGCAGCTGTTCGTTTTGTTTCTTACTTTTTGTTTTTAATTGTTAGATGTAAAATCCATAGCCCGGCCTTCTCTTTTTCTTTTTTTTTTCTTTTTTTTTTAAAATGATTTTTGGAGTTGTGCACTAGCAAAGCCATCGTGTCATCTTATGTGTTTTCTGTCATTCTAGTTTTTTCACCCTATGGGTAGGCTATGATATTCTCTTCTCTTAGAAGCACAACTGTTACCAAAGTCATAGCGACTGTGATTTCCCAGGATGCCACATGTGGAATACTTTAAACAGTAGGGTCACACTTCACTGACGTTTTTTGTTTTTGTTTTCTCTGTTTCTCCTGATGGATGCTCGTGGGTGTTGAACTGTTTTAGAAGTCAGAGTTGGTGTGAGGAAGATGCTGTTCGCCGGATATCATTGCATTTGCAGGCATCAGTCCGGAATGTCTTTGTCTTCTCTTGGCTGATAAAATTGGGTTGACACGTAGAAAATGTAAACTCTTCTGTTTAATGCGGCCCCATCCTCAGTTCTGTTACCTTTTCCTTCTGATGGAAGGTTTTATTTATCTGGTCATTGTGGTGTGAGCTGGCGCCCCCTCATGGTCTGCTGTGGTATTTTGGCTACACTGCTGGGCCATGGATATTTCCACTCCCATGCCTACCTTCTATTCTCAGGCAAAAAAAAAGAGGGGCAGCTCCAACTGTGCGTGGAGGATTTTTGATGATTCTAGGTGTCAGTGATAGTTTTTAATGCTTGGGAGTCCATGAAGAATGGACGCTTACTCGAAGATCAGTAAACATTTGTGATCTTGACTAAATATATGCAAAAATTGGGGAAAGAAAATTGGAAAAAAAAAGGCAAGACAACTTCGTCACACAGTGCATTTGGCATTATGCTGATGAAGTCTAGTGTATTGAAACTGTACTGATATTCTAGCTGACATTTGTAACGCTCTCGGCAGGCTTTATCTCACCGTTGCCCCACCTTAAACCTGGTGTGCGGTGGTTAGCGAGCTCTTCTGTCATGTATTAACTAACGGAATTTACAGGCTGTCTTTATATGCATAATATGACTTATTATTTTTCATGTCTGTGTAGTTACCCTTCTCATAGTACTGGGAGCAGGCTGCTTTTTTTTTGTTTTTTTTTATTGGATTCGTGCTCAACCCGTTGGCATTATAACTGTATAATATAATTTATCATTTGTACTATTGTAACATACTGTTCTTCTGTATACCTTTATTATTCTGTGTAATGGGTTTTTGTAGGAAAAGTCATTGTGGTATTTTAACGGCATCTAAACAAACGGACGCAGCGGGCCGCAGCCTGCTGGATGAGGACACCTGTAGCTGCATCGGTTCAAAAATAAAATGTGTCTCACTTCAGCTCTGTAGATCTGCTGTCTGGCTCCTTTTTGTTTTCATTTTCAATTTACAATATCTGAATGTGTGGAAATGAGTTAGACTGTACAAGTTTTCAGGTTTGGATAAATTCTGCACGTATGTCCATCATCTCTGAAACAAGACTACAGCAATGGTAATTTGATTGTGTGCTCTAAATGCAGCCAAACGTGCACATTTAGAGTCACATTTTATTACAAAAAGAGGCTTTTAAAAAAATCGGTAAAAAGTCAGATGGGAGAGTGAATAGATTTGTGAGCAGAACAATCCAAAAGAAGCAGGTCAGTCGTCATTATAAGAAAGGTTGTTCTTCTGTCGACCAGTCAGATGTGACGGACTTGATGGTGGACGATCCCGTGTCGTAGCCCATCTTCCTCATGTCTTTGGTCATGATGTGGAAAGACACCGTCACAAAGCCTTGGGAACGAACCCTCGTCACTGAAAGGAAGGGGGAATACCACGCTCATCTTTAAAAAAGGCAAATCTGGGAATACTGGGGTGTGATATGCAGAATACAGGCTTTGTACAGAACTAATGTCCAAAAGATTGCGTGCAATTTATTTAACTTGATGTGTGATTTGTTCCTGGACTGAAGGGGTTTGTTGCTATTTACACCAAAGAGAAACTCCACAGACCTTCTCTGCCTTCTCCCTGCGCCACCACTTTAGGGTCCGTGTACTCGGGCCGCCGACCCAATAACCATCTACACAGGAGAAAAGTATGTTTAGAAATCTACAAAGAAAAAAGAAACGCCAAGCACACTCTTATCCCACAAGGACTGTGTAGTGCACTTTGACAGCATTGATCAGTGAGCTCTCCTAAATTACTCTTCCTGACCTTCCCAACTTGTTTTGACTAGTAAATGTAGACCGATGAGTCCCAACACTCACCCTGTAAACTTCTGAAGTCTCCATGTGGGCTCAGGAACAAACATGGGAATGGTTCTGGTATGTCTGAGGAGTAAGGGCACATCCCTGTCTTTAGTGTTTAATGTAATGCTTTTGAAAGTGTAAACAACTATGCTGACCCAGTAAATACAATAAGATTTTGACATTTCATTAGATGGAGGGAAAACTTACTGTCCAGGTGTGAAGGGGATGTGTGTTGCTCCATAGCCTCTCACCACGTCGTTTCCAAACACATCTGGTCCGTAAACACTCACCACAAGCTGAGGCCCTGGAAAATGAACAGACACTCTTGTACACTGAACACTTGTAGTACACTAAAGGCTTTTTTTTTATTAACGGAACTGCTATTCAACCATGTTTTAGTTTTTTAATGAGGGCATATTACGCGCATACATATAGTTTGTGAGTTGTAAGAGTGTTAAAGTGCTTACAACCAGATGGATTTGTGCTCTTAAATGTCGTCTCCAATGGAAAGTTCCATATCAGCTTGTTTGAATGACTGCTTTTACAGGTTATTTGCGTAATGCCTTCCTCCAAACCCTGTAAGGAAGCACACAAATGCGACGGTCAGGAGGACAGCATTCCCTTCCAGTTTAATCTGGAAGAGAGACTATCAGAAAACGACACCACAGCCTCCCTTGTGGCGAGCAGCTAACTCCTCACCGTGGTCGGGGCCCAGTCGTGACCGTAAACGTAACAATATTTGCAGTACAGGCTGTCATACTCCGGAAACTGAAACACGAGAAAAACATCCCATTAAAATGTTGATGTTATGAAAAGAAAACGTGAAGAAATGCGATAGGTAAACGACAGAAGAGTAGCCTCAGTTGTAGGCAGTGCTAACTTAAACTAGTCTGTGTAAAACCACTCACGTTGGCCCCCTCAATCTGCCCGTTCACCGTGAGGAGGAAGACGGAAGGGTTGTTTGCAGCCATCGGGACACAATTCAGGAAGATTCCACGCGTTTTCCTTGCATCATGATGAAAAATATCATCCCACAAATTCTGCTAATTGCTTATCCGAATGTAGCCGTTGCTAAGGCAACGTTTGCTCCTCCTTACGGATGCTCACTTCGGTCAAATTGAACGAAAACGCCTTAATCCGTGGTGAGAAAACGTCAATGTCCATAAGAGGGTGACAGTGCACACAAATCAGATCGTTCCATTAAACGTACGTTCCACTAAAGGGAAAAAAAAATACTTTGGGTGGTTTAAGGAAACCTTCAGAGAACTCACATTTCTAGTCAGGAAATACCCCAGCACTAATTGAACTGCTATTGAGGGTCGTGAACAACAACAAACCAGATAAGACATATATCTCCAAGTGATTTATTTGTAAAATTTAGTAGAATCTTTTTAAAGGAGACTTTTTGGAATGTAATGGTTTGTTGATTTTTGCTCATTTGTTCCCCCAAATCAGATCTTTCCTGAAGAATATGTTGGCTAAAGAAGAGATTCTGAAGTATTAGTACTAGTAGTAGATATTAAATAGGTTTGTTTTTTAGTTGGCTGGGACAGATTGATGTGAGATATTTCAACCTTGCAAAGCAGCAGGTATGTTTTTGTAATGTGAAGATGTGAAATAGTGCTGTTACTTGAGAGCTCAGGCAGTGTTCTTCTCGGGTGTGCTGAGGCTGAGGAGAAGCTTTCCACACTGTCTTCCGCTAACTAACACCAAAGGCCTTTTTTTTTCTTGAAAAATGAAAAACAATCCTGCTGTTGGTCCATGTTGGTTTTGGTTTTCACAACAGAGATTCAAGCGTTGCTTTAAAAGGCTCAAAGTACGGTAAGGCTTCTTTCTCTGTTTGTTTCTGGACCGATAACCTGCTGTTCTGCTCTGGCACCCCGTGGTTTTCTTTGATCTAACGCTTCACCCTTAAGCATCCTGTTCCCCCAGATGTTCCAGAGCAGTTTCTGGGGTGTGATGTGCCATGCTGTCCCACATGCTACACGCTGAGCTGGGTCCACTGTGTGGTTTCAACTTTAAATTCAGGGACCATGAACATCTCTGTCCTCCTCATTGGTCAGTGTTTTGTTTTTATGAGTTTGTCCATGTGTATGAATGTGAAAATGTCACTTGTTTTAGGTTGTTTTGATATGGAAAAAGATCAGGTTTAACTGCATCTTTCTAAGTGTTGCATGGGTTTTATTGTATCCTCTGTGACTGCACAAAGAAACTCTTTGCATGCTTCTTTCAAAGAGGACAGCCCTCTCTGACCTTTCATATGTAGTTCAGGAGGAGTCAAGTCTCCAATTAGTTCAAAGGAACTCATTAGCAAGCTAACAGGTAGCCTTTTAATCTTAAAAAACACTACATTCTACATACATTCTATTTCAATCCAGCTTTATTCTGTTTTAAGATGAGTTATTTCATTTTCTTTTGTTTTTTAATTTCTCCTACTTTTGCCTCCATTGCTCCAGTGAACTCTTCCTGACTGTGGGATGACCTTTTATTGACCCATCTGTATTCAACACTAATCTCCTCGTTGGATTTAGCCAGGCTGTTTCCTGCATTTTGGTCTTCCATCCTGACCACGCGTTGCACAGAGATTTAGTTTTATCTTGCTTTCACCATTTTATGGCTACTTAGGATTTATTCTTCTTTATCAGATTGTTATTTTTTAAATCCTTCTTTGACCTCCTTCAGTCTTTGTTTCCTTGGCTGTAAATTTCAGATTTAGAGTTTCCCTCAGAACTCTTGGCTCACACTACAAGCCCTATCATTACTTTTCATCTTCCTATCAGCATCTCCCCATCCCCACCCTCTCTTCCTCCCACAATTTCAGTCCTTTATCTTCCTTAATCTTACAAATTCATCTTGTTTTGATTGTCTGCCTTCTGAATTCCACCTCATTTTCATTGCTTTTCCACCTCTTGCCGACATGTCCTCTTTGATGCCGTTGTCCAGCCTGTTTGATGTAATTTACATCCTTACTGTGGCCTCCCTGTTAGCCTCCTCTTTATCTTCTTTTCTTGTCTTCTCCATCTGCCACCTCATTTTCCCTTCATTCTCCTCCACCTCCCTTTTCTTGTCAAATGCCTGATTTAGAGTGGAGCAGCTTTACAGGTGGCTGCCCACACATGACTGCAGTATGGGGCAGTCAAAAATGGCCATTTGGTGTAATGGGACCCATTTTTCCTGAACATTTTGATTGTAGTGTTTATAACCTGCATGAACCTAGGAGACCATGAGCCCCAAACGGGTTTTACCACTTATTTTGCTGGATACAAAATGGCTTGGAAAGCTAGGTGCATAACCTCATGAGTTTATATTGATTGAATTTGGCTACTTAAGAGAGGCTACAAATGAACTAAAATATTTTAGTCAGACAGGGAATTGATTGAGTTGGCAGTCCTGCTAATTATAAAAGGGCCTGCAAAAAACTGCAGGCCTCTAGCTTTGTTTGCCCACTTAAGGTCTCATTGGAGAATCAGTCATTCAGGTTAGGGCTCAGCAACACACCTACATCTTAAGAACACATAACACTCTTCAGAGGACAGTATTGTACATACTCTGCACAGAGGAGACTTTGACAGTCTTCCCCAGCAACAGTCTGTAAGTTGGAAGCTGTGATCTAAACCCATTTGCTTAGCCTGGTAAAGAATGGACAGGTGAGGCTAACTTTAACAAGCCGCTCATTTGTCAACAGAGTCACAGAGACAGGATGTGAATCTGATGGTCCAGACAAAGTAGTTTAAAACTGAAGAGTCCTCATAGATTGGAGGTGAAGTTGCCCGTTTTGGAGTATGGGTTCTTTTTATGTAGTTTAAGTTGACATTTTACCACCAACCAACTGAGAACTACAACCAATCAATTCAGAAATCCCTTAACAAGTTAACCATGATACAAAAAAGTTCAATACTTGTTCTGAATTATACTCTGAACCTGGCATTCAGATGAGCGTTTAATTTTTTCTTCTTCCCAAAAGTTAGACAACTGATAAAATTTTTCTCAGAGGAAACGAGTGAAAGAGAGGAATCAGAACATGGATATGTTTTGAAAATGATTTGTGGAATCATTTCCACAGCAATTTATAACAGCTGATACTATCAGGATAGCATCTCCACCGCCAAAGGAACCCACCTGTTTTGCGATGTAGAAACGAGTCTAGCCAGTAAGACGGGCTGTGTTGTATTGCTTCTTTTAAAAATTTTTTTTATTGAGGAGCTGTTTATTAATTCCACACCAGCTGCTGGTGGTGCCTTTATGAGGACAGCCGTCAGTGTGCTGATACCTGCAGCTGTTGAGCCTTTTTGCCTGTCTTAAACGGGCTCTGAACTGTCTGTTGCAACATTTCACATTCAGTTTAATGAGCCGCTCCTCCTGCTGTCTCCTTCTTCTGTAGAGTTTTATTTGTTTGTGTAAACCAGTGTGTGTGTGAGGGGTCCATCTACTATGGTATGAGAGACCCTTTCAACCATCATTCAAGCTTGGTCTCTATCATACTATCATACTCTCACACACTGTTAAAGCTTAATTATTTTGCTGTAACAGAGCGGAACAGGATTGCAACCTAAACAAACCATTGAACATAAATGGAAACCATAAAGTGGTGAGGCGAAGAATGGTGTTTCATGGGAAAACACTATGTGGGATAAAGTTATGGTATGTGTCTCCAAACGTTTAGCAACCCCCCCCGTTTTTTAATAGAATAGCTTCTATTCTGCCAGGCCTCTAAGCTGGTTTTCTCTGGGTGCTGTGCCATGCCTTTAAAACAGTCCCTTTTAAAATAGGCAAAAAATCTGGTTGATTATATTTAATATAATTTATCCAGTCCACATTTATTATAAAAAAAACATCCACACAACAGTGCAACGGTGCTTTAGGCAGTGGTCCCGACTGCCTTTGCTGTCAGCTGTTAATGTAGGATTTTTTAAATTAACTTCTTTGTAACTTTTTTAAATTAGCTTCTTCTTAGGCAGATAATCGCCATCACTCAGCTGAGGATCTTTGAGCGTTAGAAGCAGTGAGTTACAACAATTAATTTTGCAATCTGCTTTCACTTATATGTCTGTGGGACGGTATGTGGGTACATGTCCCTCAGAGACCTCTTCCCTAAACTGATCTCCTCCACTGAAGTCTTTGCTGTGGATCTCATCTTGTTGTTTGAATGCTAAGACCTTCTTTCTTGGAAATTTCTACATAATTTAGAAAAACACAGTGACAAGGACAAGAAGATTCATGCAAGTACCTCTGAGGCCTGGTTGTGAAAACAAGTCCATGGGTGTGGTGTCTCTGTACTACTAAGTTGGGCTTTACTCTAGGTTCTTTGTCGGGTTTACCTTTGCCTGAAAGCCTCTCATCAGAACAATATGGAAGGCTAAGCCTGCAGAATGCTGTTCGTTGATTTAGATCTAACTCTGCTAGAGGAGTGTCACAAATTAGAGCTGTCAGTGGAGCAGTAACCAGCACATACCTGGAAATCTGGCCCCGGCAAAAAGTCACTTGCAAATTTGACATTTGGTCAAGGTTTTGGAGACCGTACGACTGTCTTTTTTTTTTTTACAACTGTAGTAACATTTGCTGACTTTGTGTCCTTGATCACCAAAACTTTTTGTTCAGCCAAAGAATCCTCCAGACATGCTTCTTTATTTTTCGTGGAAGAAGCCAGCAAGATGTCATCCACATACAGTAAACGTTGGTTTGGAATTTTTGCCGTTTGCAGATAACGATCAAAGGAAATTAAGTTGAACTTCCCTCTTCTGCTCATCTTCTTCCTCGCCAAACCAAACAATTCTGATGAATGTTTGATGTTATACTATATTTGGTTTTTAATAGACTGTCAAATGGTGTACATTATACCATTCATATTAATCATCCTTGGTAAATTTCTAATTCACAAATGTAAACAGCCTGAAGCTGTTTTCTGTTTAGACATTTAGAAGTTGCTGTGCACGTCACACGTGATTTATATCATATTTTTACCCCTTTTTGTTTAAACCTGTTGGTAAATTTGAATTGATTTAGTTAAGAAAATTATTGCAATTTAACAAAATACCTTCACAGACTTTCACACCCTGCTGCATGTGTAGACTTTGACTAAATTACTGCGCAAATATAATTTTGGTGTCTTACTGGTCAGCAGCTGGTTGAAAAAAAATATGTGAGCAAAACTCCACATGCATCACATGGGTTTGGAAAGGCCACGGGATGTGTGGGCCTGCAGGCACTAGGTGGTGCAATGGGTTTTTCTTTGTGGGAGAAGAACCCCCCACTGAGCGGGAAATAATTCAAGCTTGTCATACATGTTTCAGATTTTGCCCCCAGTAAAACCCTGCATGAATTCACCGGTCAGTCTCAGTGATAAACTGAAGGCTTTCTTCATTGTAGCTTGTTTTTTATGGTATAAATGACTGACTGTTTCGAGTGGCAGGGCTTTTTGTGTTTTTCAATCGCCAACACAGAGTGAGGTTTCAGTTTAAAAAAGATTCTGTCTGAATACGACAGCGATATTAGATATATTCACATCAGTGGACAGCATAAATGTCACCTTATTCATATTCTGGAATAGTTTAAGTATGAGAGTTCAGTAGTGAGAGACTATGATGACATGTATGTGAGAGTGTGATTGTGCATGTGTGTTTGTGAGTATGATATGCATGAGATCAGGTTTACAACACTTCTAAACAGAAGAGTTTAGGAGTGTTTGTGATGGTGTCTGTGAGGGTTGGACAGTATATGTGAGTCAGTTTATTATATCTGAGACAAAGTTCGAATCATAGCTCAAGGGGCCTCTCACACTATGGCCCAGTTTGAATCTTGTATTCCCTCTGGGAGAGGCACTGAAACTGCATGCTGTACTTTTAAACTCTGCTTCTTTTTCGTTGATATTTGATTTTGTTTGGCATCGTGCTCAGCAAACTGAAATATTCCTGTCCTGTTGACTGACTGTGTTTCTAGATTAGTCAAAAAATATCTAACATGCATTAACTTATAGCTTTTGAATTAAATGGAATGATCTGGAGCTCAACACCCTGGTGGAACAGAGCTTAAGTTCCGGTCCTACTACATGGAGCTTTCCTTTCTTTGACTTTGTCAGGTAGTCCCATATCATCACACTCCCACAAGCTTCACTGTTAGGACTAAGTACTCATAAAATAAACCTTTTAAGTGCTCCTTAAATTATTAATTTTAAAAAAAATTTCTTCAGATGTTAAGATGGTATGCTATTAGGAAAACTCTGCTTTTATCTGATAATTCTGTGCCAAGTGGAATGACCTACCAAATGCTACCAGAGCAAGCGTGCCTATCTCTATCTTTAAGGAGCTATTTTGATGGCAAAATAACCACTATAACTATCTACCTCCACTCCTTTTTGATTAGCGCTGAATCTGCATTTAATGGACCTAAACATAATCCCTCTTTTCTGTAACAGACGCAGAATGCTATAATTGTTAATAGTAAATGGTTATTTTAAGTGTACTCGTTTGTTAATCATCCTGGATCCTTGTAAGACTTCTCTTAAATACATAAATGTGAATGTGAAACTGCATGAAAAGATGAAATTAGATTATGCTAGAGATGAAATCTGCGACCAACATAGCTTTGAGAAACATCTGCCCTTACACCACAATGACCCCACCCCACGGCTTTACGTCCAAACCCTTAAAATGCAAAACAGACACACAAAAAAAATATTGACAGAATATAAATGATGAGGGCAGTTTCTAAATAGTACATTTCCAGGGAGTACCTGCCCTGATATTTTCTCTCCGAGAGCCTGTTCTGCCTGTAGGCTACAGCCCTGTTTCCTGACCTCTACTGTCCTCCGCTGAGGACGACACAAAGTAGAAATGGGAGGGAGGGAGGGGTGAAGGTACCACACGAGTAAAGTAAAGTGACTAAAACGAGGGGGGTGCTGATTGAAAAGGACTGTTATTCTCAAGTACTATGAAGCAGGTAGCACTGGGGAGCAGAAGGAGGTAATCAAACTGCCGTTGAGATAGGAAAGGAGGAGGAAAGATGGATCTGAAGATCATACAGGAGACGCATATTTAGATATTCATCACTGAAGTGAGTCTTTAAGGTCAGCCCGGTCTCCTGCACTGCCCATGGGCGGAATAATAAGTCAAGATGCCGGTGGCATTTGTTGGGGGTTGAAGGGAATGAGGGAGAGCCTCCAGCCTGGAGGAAGGCAACGGATTCTACGCAAATGACATTTTAACAATGCACCTAATTATATTTTCCTCCACCTATCTGATTTAACTTGTGCCGCTTCTCGTTAACGTCGGCATTATTCAGCACATCTTGGGGCCCAATCAGGCTTTCAGCATTATTTGATGAATTATTGATTTCTTGTATTTGACGCTCTGTCGGCATGATGTTATCAGAATTAAGTGAGGTTGAGTAGGTGTAAAACGGGGTTAGGGTTTGAAGCACGGGAGACACATAATCACACAGCCTGCAGGTTGCTCATTGTTGATTTATCATGCCGGAAAATTAATACAAATGTAACATTTTAAGATGATTAGCAGCGCTACTTATAACAGAGTCTTTTTAATCGGCAAAAGTCATGTTACAGAGTACTCAAAATCAGATTTGCTAAGTTTGCAATTCACCTTCATAAAAACTGACCTCTCAGCTAGCCTGCAAATGTTTGTTGGGTTCACACAATATCAACTCTGTAATTTCAGCTCTTTATTTGTAGTGAGAGGGAGCGAGGAGAGGCTTAAGATGTCATGATCCAGATGTATATTCCCAAGAGCTAATCACCCATATCTGTTCCAACACCTGGCACTTCTGAAACACAGCTGAATAACGTGCTACACCTAGAGGAGCTGGAGGAGACCAAGCAAATATCGTACGGGGAAAGAAATGCCACTTTCAGAGTTCTCGGGTGTTCCAGCTTTTGCAGGCAAGTAGAGATGCTGCTCAATAGAATTGAAATGTGCAAGGATTTCATATCCGAGGAAGAATGACATGCTAGGCTTAGCTTAGATTCACTGAAAATATATGGAACAAATTATTGGTACAAGTACTGAAGGGTTAGCGTGACAGTATGTCACCCATTTGCCAACTTTTGTTTTGGTGTTGGCTATTTTTATTACTAAAGGATTTTTATTTATTTTTATTACTAAAGGGTTAAAAGGGTAACAGTTTTTCTCATGCTAGCATTCACACATGAAAACATGACTTCCTTTCTCTTTGGAGTATGGGACGTGGATGGTTAAACAACAGGAATTTGGAGGACATTCTCACTTGACTATGACAAACACACATTATTCTGCTTGATGTTCCGCTTTCTGACAGTCTGAATCCATTTATCCATCTTCAACCTGTCACACTCTCACCTATCTTGCCGTAATATTTTTCTCAGACTGACATGTCTGAATCCTGACTTGCATTAATGCACGGGTCAGCAGAACGGCACCCTGCAAGACCCACTCAACACAAACACGGCTGTTTGAAAATAACGGGTTGTGTGCAGAAAATAGAGCACAAGATCTCAGAAACCTCAGATACAGACTTCCTCTTTCCCATCGGTGCACTTCGTTTTTAGTCTTTTCTTAACATTTGCCAGACTAAGAGATCAAGGGGGTCGTGATGTGACGGTTAATTTTTCTCCACTTGCCCGAGTTTGCCTGTGTGTGTCACTGACGTATTAGAATGGCAGATGTCTGCATCTATTTTTCTTACAGAGATTAACGGTATTGCAGTAAATCAGTAGACGAAACAACTCCGGGAAAAAGATCTTCCCCACTGTGTCTGCTTATCCATCAGCGAGAGTTAAAGAAAGGAGGTCACGTAAAAGTGTCATCAATTTATAGATGCAGTCTGAGCAATGAGTATGCCATTTATTATAGAGGCCAGTTAGCACTGTGGGCCTATTTGTGTGTGAGCCTGTGCGCGTACGTAATGCGGCTCCTCCATTAGCCTGAGTGCTTCTGTGACAACATAATGGCCGTCACCCAGACTTTAGGGTCAACGTAGTTATGAACACGCCCAACAACTGCTGATGTCAATAAAGAAAAGTGGGTCCTGAAGCGCTGCTTCAAACAGAAAGACGCACACGTCCTCAGCCCCGAGCCGGGCCAGTCCGTGAGATTTGAGAGGTTTTCGACGTAATCAATAATGTACGAAGAGAGGATGAGGAAATGAAAGAAGGAGCTCCAAACGAGCAGGCGAACAAGAATGACTGGAGGGGAAACGGCCTGTGGATGAAATTGAGAGACAGTGTGAAATAAGAAAGTTTTCCCATGAGAGATGTTTTTCGAGATGGCACAAACCAAAATGTTGGGCTTATAAAGGCACGTTTTTAAAAAGAAATATTTTTTTTGGGGAAAGTGTTCTGTCAGGTTACAATCTGATGCGAAGAGGAGTGCACAGGATGTGATCCAAACCGCTTTTACAGTTACTTGGATCAAATGGGCTCTTAAGAAATACACAGCGGAAAAAAGCCCTGACTGAGAAAATAAAGACTTGGAACATGGAGGATTCTTAGTTTCTGTTTATAACTTTCTTCAATGGAGTTAATGATAAAATGCAGACATGGCTTTCAAGATTGTTCTTCACCAGATCTTCCACCAGAGATTTGTAAACTGTGCAAAAAAAACAACAAAAAAAGAATGTCTCTGGTTGGAGAGTTCATGCACACTCTTAGAAATTAAGAAACGTAAAGCTCCTCATAGCACCAGTTTTTTCAATAAAAAAGTAAAAGAAAAAAATAGTCTCCCCACTTTAAATTGGCCTCCTGAGAAGCCCAAACGTGACCATGAAAGTGGTTGGATAATCTGCCGATAATAGCATTTAGCTCCAAGCACCATTGTTTTTATTCGGCTCAATCTCACCAGGAAATGTGTAATTGATAGGTTTGTTCATTTACCCAAAACATAGTAGTATATGCTTTGTTGTTGTAAACTGTGAGCTGTTAATGTGTCATTATACGTTTTTCTTTTTGTGTGTGTGTGTGGCAGGATTCTTTTAGTGATAAAAGACAACACTTTACTATGCAGATTGTTATAATTATGTCAGTATGTATTACATTAAATATAGATCCAGTCATGTGCTTCATAAATAAACCTAGCACACGTGCAGTGATGTTGTGTTAAGACGACAGTTCTTAAACTTATGCTCACTGATTGCTGACACACTTTCCACTCCAGACGAAAGTATTCATTTACAAATGGACATTGGAGGAAATGTGGTAAAATGGATGTCACCACATGATATTCTGCACCTGTGTTGGCAGTGGACTGTGGAAAGCGAGGCAGCTACAGTCACCGAGCCCTTTTAAAACCACACAATTGGCCAGAAGGTTCAGTTCGACCCAACAGAATGCATTATTCTACTGTCAGAGCCCGTTGCGCACACAATGTGAACAGTCAAGTCAAGTCAAGGAACTTTTTTTTAGATGTATTTTTTAACAAGCAAAACATAAATTTCAGAGTAACGGCGGAAACGTCAATATCTACAAACAGCAGCAGGAGTTGAGACCTTCAGCGTGTTATGCTTCCTCCTTTTTGTTTTGGTGTCTTTTCTCCTATCCTATCCTTTCTTCTCTCCTCTACCTTCACCTCCTCATCGCTTTTCCATTCATGACAGCAGCTCCACTCCTCTCACCTGCTCCTTGTTCTCAGCTGCTCCTGATTTACCGATCACCCTCCTCTGTATTTTTCCCTCAGGTCTTGTCAGGTCCTGGCAATAAATTGCTGTGGTTTCATCCCTGCTCATTTTCTTGTTTTCCATTTAGTTTGTTGTTGGTTTTCTCCTCAAGTTTAGGTTTGCAGTGCTTTCTGTTACCCTTTGTGAAAACAAATCTTGGTGTTAAAGTGCCGATTTTTTTCTGGCCTTAGCCTGGATCCTTTTCCCCCAATGGCACACATGAAGCTGATGCAGACTGGTATGGATCATCAAAGGGGATGAAGACTAAGATCGTTTTGCCTGAAATGATACCACCCTGCTCATTATGTCGGGAAAAAGATGACTAAACAACCACGATTCTAATGGGGTTTGTCTCTATGAAATCCATCCATCCGTTCATCCATTTTTATCTTCTTTTAGTTGTGTGAGCCTCTAGGTGCATGAGTCTCACCCTGTGGCCCTCTTCATTTTCTTTTTTTCCCACGCTGTCAAACCCCTCAGTCTAATTTCTCAGTACTTTAGTTCAATGACCCTAATGACTAATTCAAACATTTTTTTCTTCTTCTTCCAGGTAGTACTTGTGCACCTCCACTCTCTCTCCATCTTTGCACAATGCCTGAGGAATGGCATCTACAAACTCAGGCAACATCTCGTCCCTGCTCCAGTACGGTGACTTAACAGTCTAACTGCAAACAAGACACATTTCCCCATTTTCTACGTAAGTTTTGTTCCACTAATTCCAATCAGTCCCCTTTAAAGGTTTTTAATAATTCAAATTTGACATTCATAAATGAAAAAAACCTTTGCAAACGAGGGGGGGGGGGTAAGAAAATTGGTTTGTCCTTATGCAACCCGCCTGTTCTGCCAGCCAGTGTTTTTACTTTTAAAGATGACGCCTTAAATTGGCCTATTATAATTTCACTATTTAAGTTAGAAGTTTACTGTTCATGCGGTGTGTATGTACTACTATAGTGGCACCTATAGTGCCTGGTGGCACTTTAGGATAATGAGGTGCAGCATTTGTAGGAGCCTTTTCAGAAAAGGTTTGAGGTATATTTTCAATATTCAACATGGCCTCATGCCTTTTTTTATTGTAATTATTATTGTATTTAACAAATGCAGTGACTAAATGGAATGATGGAGGGGAGATGTTGTAGATGGTCAAAAATGAAGTTCAAATGATACATTTAAAAAAAAACATGAAATATGTTTGAATTATACGTGCAGAAATGCCTGTGGTGTTCTTGAGCGTAGCGATACACACAGTCATTTTTAATATGTATCAGTGCAGTGGACAAGATCTCAAAGGCAGTCGAATCTATATTTCAAGAGCTGCAAAGCTTGCTGTAGACTTCTGCGCGCCGCTTTGATGACCCCTGGGGAAGGGTAGCGGGTGAGGGAAGCAAGGCTTGAAGTCAAGCCCAACGACGTCAGTGGTGGAGATGGACCTGAATGTGACACA
Organism: Menidia menidia; assembly: GCA_907169785.1. NCBI lineage: Eukaryota > Metazoa > Chordata > Actinopteri > Atheriniformes > Atherinopsidae > Menidia > Menidia menidia. The sequence goes on along the minus strand of CAJRST010008890.1, from coordinate 6,397,196 downwards.
AAATGAGCAGAGAAGCACAGCAAAGACTTGAGGGGTGGGGGGGCGGTGATCATAAACGGATATGTGTGGTGTGGCAATGCTGCCCGATCCAGAGTGGAATAAATAACTGTCTACACGGTGGCTGAAACCAGCCAGCGCTGTTCAGCAAAATGCAAAGAAGATTAAATAAAAAGAAAATGTGACTTGCTTATCGGCTGTCCCTTCCCTGACATTGTCAAATACCCTCTTGACACACTTTGAGCATATCTGAGGGGCACAGATTAGATGGGCTGTTCTTCTAAGGATGAATTGCTACCGGCAGCATATCCATGGCTCTCTGTCAGCAACCTTGTCGAATAGTGTTTGTACAGCTAACCATGTTGGTCACTGCAAACTCCAGAAAAAATCACTCACATTTTATGGTTCGTGCGAATAAACGTGATTGGAATCAGAGTTTGTGTAACCTCAAGTCAGCCTTTATGTTGAGCCCAGTTTTAGATGAATGGTTAAGTTAAATAGCCTGTATATTTGGATAGCATACCTCGTCTGTCGATGCAGAAGTTCATCTTCAGCCTTTCCCAAATTGAAGACATCATAGCTCATTTAATAAGTTTGCAAGTTAATGTGCTTGGTTTCTTTAGGGTTCTCAGTGACATGCAAATGTTTGTCCACCCCATAATCACTGTCAGGCAGCAGAGATGACAAATGGCTGCAAACCTCAGTGTTCTGACATGAAAAAATCAAATAGGGGCACCTTGACTCAGTGCTCATCAGTACTGTGAGACGCTCATACGGTTAAATGGATGAGCACGGATGGCCCAGGCTGCATGGCTGCCAGAGCAGTGTCTCTGGAGCCTGCTTGAAGACAACAAGGGCAAACTGAGACATCAACGGCTGCAAAAGAGAAGGCAGCAGAGTGCTTGTTAACAGCAGATGATGCAATCCTGGTCATGTCACTGTGAAAGGAATGATCTCTCTCAGGAACGCTGAACTCCTGGCTGCAAGTTTGTATCTTTGTATCCATACAATCCGGAGAGTTTAATTGTGTTGTAGTAGAGGTGTTTGTTTTTTTTTTTGCTTTCACCCTCCACATCTGCCCACACTGTCTGATGTCATCATCAGCCTTTGCCAGGTTAAAAACCCAACATCCTAGTGCTCCCACTCTAACGTGTTGTAAGCTCGGTTGTAATTTCCACAGCATTATGTAAATCTTTAAACTCTCTTAGCCAGAGAAATACTTTTATCTTCTTCTTTTTGAAGCTTTGGTAGCTTGCTTCAGTTTTTGGCTGAAGGATCAATATGTAGTATCTCACACACACAGTAAAGGGATATGCCTGGAAAATAACAACTGTACATGAATTGAATAACTGGACCAGTTGTGTATTTCTGTGCGATTTGTCCTGGTGGGTCACATGAAAAACGGAATGATCCACTCGCCGAATTTACAATACACTTCAGATCTCTCACTTAAGCTGCATTCCTTGGGGGAATTTCTATCACGCTGACAAAAGGGCCATCTCTGATTGCTTTCAGAGGATCAGCCATAACTGATGGAATAGCAGCCAGTGGATGCATTAACATGCAAATGGTTGAGAGGAAGCCTTTGGACATGACTGGATGATACGCAGACATGTTGACACATGCGAACACTTGTGTGTCTGTCTGCAGATTGCCACACTTTCTGCATGTGCGTGGGTGTGCGCGTTTTTTTTCTTGTGTTTTTTTTTTTCCTTCCTATGAGCATGCACACATGCATCAATTCAGAGCAGATGCTTATGCTCTCAAACAGCGCAGTCTCGTTGCGTAGCAACAAAAAATACCCCGCCCCCCTCCATCCCCTCTTCCTTTTTTTTTCCACTCCTCTGAGCGAGTGTTTGAACTGGAGGGTATCCTGAAAACACCCCCACAGCTTCCACAGTCACCTTTAGGTGTGCTGCCTTGCTCAAACAAACACCACAGAGCATGCGTGTGTGTCCTGATGAGGTTTTCGTGCCTGACGTTCGTTGATCCTGCAGAGATGAGCACATGAACGAATAAGAGAAGTGAAGAGTCTTCCTTTCTGCTCTGCAGTGTTAGTGAGAGAGACGCAAACCAAGCCTGCAGTTTAGCTTCACGCTGCCTTTTGATCGGTGATGTTTTCCCTCTAAATATCAATTACCGCTTTCAAAGCCTGCAGCTTCTTTTGTTTATCTCCCAGGTTTCTTTTCCCTTCACGTCTACTTTTATTCCCTCTTAGGCTCTCAAATTCACAAGCGCGAGTAAAGCGGGAGTGCTGCGTGTCTTGACAATCACATTACCTCCCTCAACAGATCCACGCTCCCTCCCCACTTCCCCTGTGGCCTAGTTAGAGAAATATGCATAACTCCTTCATTTACCCCTGAAGCTACACCAGTACACCAGATAATTCATTGTACTAACAGATGCGACAGAGGAGGTTTATTATCCATAACACTGACGGCTAAGACATCCTCCCGATGTCGCACAATTGCAAATCTCGCCGCGGAAGACATTACCCTGATGTATTGATTTATTTACCTGGCACCCAGGAAGAATCATCTCCATATTAAACAGTAATCACGAGACGCATTATGATCATGGGCACAGTTCAAAATGGCATTCCTGCCTACAAAGGCGGCTCCAGATTAGGCTGGTGGCTGTGGTGTAATTCTGCGTCCCCAGATGTGACACAGCATGCATCTGCTGGGACTGTTTGATGTAAGCTGGGGGCACTGAAGTGAAGGAGTGCCTCGTGCTGGGTGTGGCAGGATGTGCTCAATTTCAGGGCTTTCGACAAAGGGAGAATGCTGGATTTGGATGAACGTGACTATAATGCGGTATCTCGCTGTGCAGCCAGCAGAGAGGTTGTTATGACCCAGTAATCCAAACGTTAATAAAAAAAATCGGTCCTGTTAAGGGGATGGCGAAACAAAGCCAGGCCGGTGAATGCAAACGCTGTCGGCCACAGTGCCCAGCAGGACGGCAAGCTTTCTAAATAGCCGGCATTCAAAACAGCTATGGTAAACACCGCTGTTTAACTGGCTTAGTTAATTGTTTGTTGTGCTGGCAGTTTGTGCATTGTGTCCAAATCCAGCACTTCGGACAAAGAAGAACTCACCGACGCAACGTGACCACAGCCGTTACATTTAGAATGTTTAGAGCAGTCAAAACGAGGAGTTATTCTGGGTTTGTCAGCTTACGTTTAAGTCTTCTCCTCATGCAAATGATGTGATTCCATTTCCCACATTAAGCAGAGACACTCAGGGCACATTGGGATTGCTCCACACTTAAGTGTGAAGCTGCCAAGATGAGAAAGTCTGAGGTCATTGTCTTAAATCCAAAGGTTTGGATTGGGAGTGCGGGGTCACTTTTATTGGAGGGGTTCGTCTCGGGTTCTGGTTAAACTTAACCGGACACAGGCATAGCCATAAAGCAAATATGTCTTTCTCACCTATGGTCAGGATTAAAAATGGTGAAAATTGAAGGTAGTGGAAATAACTTCTATGAGCTGTTGCTGGCCCTGCTCTTGGATGCAGTACAGCACGTGGACTCAGCTGGAGACATTACGGTGTAGGCTCGATCCTCTATAGGAGCCGGAGGAGGCTTCTGGGAGAGATATCTGGGAATCTCTGCTCTTTTATCACTATGCTTGGCACAGGATGGATGGATCAATGGGGATGACATTAAAGAAGCTGTCATGGTGAATGTGTGGAAAATGGGTTGTTATCACTGAAAGACAACTTTTGGACCACGATGTGTTGTTTTTAGTCTGCTAATGAATAACTTTCCCATTATTTTTCAGTCCTCCCCATTATCCCATTGGCACCACTTTAACCTGCCGTAAACAGCTCTGTTCAAACTAAATAAAAAGAAATCCCACCATATACATCTTGATCAACACCAATCAGGTAGAAAACAAGTTAAGATGTGGGCAGCTTTGTGCAACTCTGCAGTATTTTTGCTTCTTCTCAGAAGTTGCACATTAAAGCAGAACTTGTTCTTGGAAAAATCAATGAATAGAATTTTCAAGGCACTTTCAGTATTTCATTTTGCCATTTTTATATCTTAAGTTTGCTTAGGTTCACTGAACACAATTAAAAACCAAACACGCAATTTGATTGAGTTTGTACAGCAAAATTACATTTATGAAACTTAAACAAACCAAAAAGCAGCTCCCATTAATTTAAAAGCACAAGAATAAGTAACAATCAAATCAATCATTCTAACAATGGAAGAAAGTGAATTGAAATCACTCGAGGGAGGAAAGTGGGGTATTCCTTGTTTTGTCAGTGTTGGCAGTATAAGCCTGACAGTAGCTTGGCTTGCCACCACCTGATAAGACCTTGCTGATAAAGATGAGAAGGGCCTGCTCTGTATCCGTGCCATCGCCGTAATGAGGCTGCACGGACAGTTTATAGAGCCATGATGTAAAACACACCTCTCCGCAATAGTTTCACCACGTTTGATCAGAACTGAGGAAATCTGACTTTTGTAACCTGGATATAATTACTACCTGAATGATCACATGTTGCTGGCAACTTGCAACATAAATGAAAATACCACTCTGAGATACTTTCATGTGGGAGAGAGATGAGTAGTGAAGACAGTACAGTAGTAAAGATGTACACAAAACTCACATTGTCTGACCCAATTTGTCATAAAATTGTAAAACAATACTCAACTCTACTTGTTTCTATACTGCTGAGTGTTGAGATGCAGCAGCTAGTTTGTTGCAGCCACAATTTAGACAATGGGGTCATTTTATGTCGAACATTTTGATTGTTTGTGGGGGATGGAAGCGGGAGGTCGTAATTAAAGGAGAGGACAGAGAAGGAAAACGCCTCAAACTATTTCAACTGTGCAGAAAGAAATACAAACTGTATGTATTTTCTGTGCTGCCAGTGTTTTGCTAGAACCTCTGCCTGACAGTAATGTAAATGGGTGGTTAGAGCCGGGAAGATTTTTAATATCTGGCGTTATGGCGGGTAGTTGGTTTCAATATGTGAGCAATATGTATGTAACTTGAACCTTATTAATCAGCTGCTGTCCAATGCAGACTCAGTGATGACATCTCATAAATTAAACATAAAACGCAAATTCATAAAAGCACAGACTTGTACACCAGTGGTTTACCTAGGCCCGTACACATTAAAGCACCTCGACTCAGTCTAAGGACTGATTACAGAAATGGAAAATCTCATGAATTTTTACCTGAAAGTAACATTATTATGAAAGGATACAAGCTCTGTAGATAATTGAACATGAAAGACTTGAATGATAATTGGTCTTTATTCTGTTACTTATGAGCAAAAAATTTGTCTTTCACTTTCTACCCGACTTCAGTGGAAAATTTAGATACAAGTTGGTGTTCTTTTAAAAAAGGAAATTGAAACATGATTTAAAACACAATTTGCATATTTCTGCTTGAATTTGAAAGGCACTGGCACATGTTTGGATCTCCTAATCATGATGCATAACTGCAGTCTTTTGGATACCTGGTACTACAGAGTCTGTGGATACATTTTTTTAATGAATGCCAAGACATGTACATGAAGAGAAAGAACTTTGCTTATTTGCATCCACAGTAAACACCTGAGCTGTCTGATTTTTTTTTCTCAGAGCTCAGCAGGATATTTAGGGTTGATGAGGGCTGACTGCAATAGTTCTGATTGACACACACAATCAACCACACTACAGAGCCTATTACAGGAGTGCTCAGCAACAGCTCAGGTATCCACATAGAAAGCCCTTAAAACATACTTATTATGACTGTCACATCTCCGAAAGCTGTTCGTGTCTCTATGAATGTCAGAAACCATGTTGTACCCACACAAAACTGCCCAGAAAATCATGCCATTAGTTGTTTTTGACCATTTGTGAAACAATACTCCCTCCTTGGGGTATATGTGCCTGTACAGCCAGAGCAGCTTGCAACCTCTCCTCCTGCTCTGTTTTTCAAACACACCATTTGCTCAGCACTTGAGAGGAATCGGGAGATGCATGGTCGCCTAAAACAACACAAAAGCCTCTGGAATGCCTAACATTGCCTTTTCAGGCTTGGCGAGCCTCCATCCACCTCCCCTGCACTGTGTTTTCAGATATTCAGTAATAGGATCATCAGCATCAGTTTGCTTCGCTGTGGCTCTTTGGTTGGACTCAACAGACAAGTCCCCACTCCCTTATGCCCGTAAGTGAACCCAGTATCTGCTCATCCTTTCTCTAACCAACTTTGCATGTATTAAGCACTAGATACAAATCAGAACCATTGCCTATCCGAAGACTCCTAAGCCACATATTCCAGAAAACACTGTCATATTTGCTCAGATCTTTATGTCTTTACATTTGACCTGATTCCAGTCCTCTCAGATCAGGAACCAAGGGACGGGTTTAGCAAAATGTCTAATGCCAGCTGTCCAGTTCTTAAAGTCTCAGCAGGTAAACTGCTCCTATTCTATTACCACGGGAGTCTTTGGATTAGAGGTGCCTCAAATCAAAGATGTAAAGGAAACGGTCTATCCTGAGAACGGGGCTACATTTTATTCATCATGTTCCTAAATGCAGTAGGGATGAGTGACCTTCAGAATTAAATTAACCTAACAAAGTATGCATTATTTGCATACTGATTTAACCCTTAATTGAATTTGTAGTAAAATTAATTAATTCTCAATTCTAATTTCTTAATTTCTTAATTTAGTTTTCGTGTGCTTTATGGCATAACCTACTTTAATCCACTTGCATGTATTCAGGTCACAGTTTTCATTAGTCACCTGCTCCTACCTCCTGATCTGTATCCAATCATTTTACACATCCATGTTTTCCGATGTAATCTCTGTTGCTCACTTTGTTTTATAAAAGTTACCGTGGCTTCTTCTCTTCTCTGAGATTTACAAGTGACAAGTGCAAAGCGATAAGATAAAAGTAAAAACGTGTGGGTTTTTTGGTAAGTGGAAGCAGGTGTCCTGATGACTATCAGCAAACAAATGTAGTAAGTGGCATGCTGGTAGCAGGAGAACAGGGCAGGGCAGAGACTTGAGTTCATCCCATCCTCCATCCAGTACAACACAACTAAATCATTTGGTATGTGTTCTGAGTCCAGAGGCAAGGTAAACATTGCAGTGTATCTGAGCTGAAGAGAAAAAATCTCGCCCATTAACACCGGATAGAAACGAATCTCTTGGCTGCCTCATAAGTAATTTAGCTTGAAGAAGTTTGGCTATGAAACTTTGAGCCAAACAGGGAAAGAGGGGAAGAGAATGATTACAGAGTTAGCGATGGTACCTCAGCAGGAAACTCATGCTCGTGAATCCTGTGATGGAATATATAAGGCACGGACTGATGGACAGGCAATCAACGCCTGTTTAGATTGAAGCTGCTGGCTGAGAGGGTCAGCATCACCGAATCCCCTCCAAATACTCAGTTTACTTCAGTTCTGACAAAAGAAACAGAGCATTTGCAGCTAGGAGACCAAACACTGCGGCCAGAGGAAAGAGGGATGGTTTTAAGGTTACATTTTTATTTATTACACAAAGGTTTACTACCACACTGCACACACTGAAGCCAGGTTTAGGTTTATATACATGTCTCTAATTCAGACCTTTTGAGATATGTTAAATATGTTAGTGCGTACTTAGAATGCTGATTTACCACAAGCAGCTAAAGGAATCAACGATATGCTCTGTGGATGGATTAGTTAACATTCTCAGGTTGTGCTTCTGAAATGACCAAAGGGAATAGTTTTGCACATCATGGTTCAATTCAGTTAAGCACCTGCTCGGCATAGTAGGGATCAGTTTGTTGTGTGAGAGAGGGACTCCCAGTGGATTGATTAATATGCAGAGCAATGGCAAGAAAGAGATGAGGATTATACCCAACACCTGCCTATTTTTTAGTTATTTTTTTATTTCTCAAAGAAACATTTGGGAAAGTCTTTTTTTACTCAAAAGTAATTTGTTTATAACACAAAAGCAGTTGCATGGACATCTGTCAGAATTTGATTTTAATGAATGCCTTTGCATTTGGAAGCCATTACTCTGAATCCACAACATTTAGCCAAAAGCTCTCATTAAAGTGGAGTATAACCAACACCCCTCGCAAAATGTTGGAGTAAAACAGGGATGACCAAGGAACTCATTGGTGAGCTCCAAAAACGTTCAAAACTGGACAGAACTTTTATAGACGGGAAGAGTTGTATCAAAGACAAACAATGAACAATTCACAATCATATTTGCTTTAATCTTACACCACTTTAGCTTTGAATTAAAATCATTTTTTGAGCAACACATACCAAACGGCTGTTACATATTCAAAAGTGTTAGGCACCCTTTCTTTCTGTAGATGAACGTTTGGACAATATCTATGTGCACAGCTTTCATTTTAACTTCTGAGCACCTTTCGTATTTTATGATTTTATTATCCGTCACATTTTCCCTCTTCCACTTGCCCCCCTCAAAATGATCATTGCATACTGAAATGCATGCATTTGTTTATATTCCATTCAAGAAAATAATGGGAATTGAAAAACAAAGGTTGACTGATTAAATCCTGTGTCTTTATCCTCAAATCATAACTTTCTATCAGGAGGAAAACGTACGTGGCATACAAATACAGATTGTGGTGAAATGCTTTGACGTGTGCATGGTGATGTTCACAGCACAGTCACGTGGGTCACAACACTGGTGCTTGACAGCAGGACTGTTTCTCTGTACTTCAATGGACACACACAGACCTATTATTCCTCAAAAGGTTTTTAATACCAGACTGCTCTGTCTCTTCACCGCATATGTGGTTTTATACCCAGATGATTACCATTTTGTTTCTAGACTATTGGGACTCTACCTTAATTATTCAATGCAAAAGAAATCAAACAGAGAATAGGATTTTTGACTGATGCACAGTTGATCTTACAAACTCGATGTGCTATCCAACTCCAACAAAGTAGAGGAAAGAATGGCCTCGTCAAATGATCTTGAATCTAGATGAAAGAGGCACGCCATGGAAGGTCTTAGTACAGAAATGCTGGATCAAATATATCTTCACATAGTGAGCGTAACACAAGTGCTTCAGGGCTCACTTTAAGTCAGTTTAGATAAAGAATCCCATTTTAATCTCAACCCACTGATTTCTTAATACTATTCGCTGATTGTGCACAGACCCACAAACAAAATCAAAAAGCAAGATATAAACCAGTCCACGTATGTTCAAGTTTTCCATGCAATAAAAAGAGGGTATATATATAAAGATGTTTAGACAATGATGCTTTTATAAACTCAACGGATGCATGTGTTTCAGAGGGGACTGGAGTCCACCAGTGTAACCCTGGATACGTAAAGCCTCACAGACTTTTTTCTTTCTTTCTATTGTTTTTCAAATAATCTCTTAAACTCTGATTGGTAAGCCCAGAGGGACTATAACTTCTCATTATAAGCCCCCCTAAATGGGTTTTTAACTCTCCACTAAAGACATTGCATTTCTTTCAATTGGCACATTTTTTCAGAATAACTGGCAGAAAACGTATCATTGACAAGCTGTTCATTATTTTATGTACACGGACCAAGTGCCCTGATGAGATAAGTGATCAACAAATGGAACCTTAAAGCAGATGTTTATTTTTCTTTTAAATGGAGTAGAGGAAGAGATTGACAGTATGTGAAAGATTGACACGTCCCTGAGGAAACGGACCCTTAAAAGGGATTTCTGTTAGAGAATTGAGTCTGAGAGCTACCAAACCTGAACAAAACAAGAGCAGTAAGCCTCATTTTGTTCAGTGACAACTGCTTTTTCCTTTGATCCCTATGAGAAATGAAATGCACTCATACAACTCAGAAGTGTGTGTACTGCTAAGGGAATACACTGAAGTGCCAAATGGGCTCAGGCTTGTAGATACTAGAATTATATTTTGTGCATTACCTTGTCCTGGAAAAAAAACTCTCTTTCCATAGTGTGTGAAGATATAGGAACATTAACCATATCACTATATCGCTTTTTCTGCTCCTTATTCATATCAAGAGCCTACTGTGTATGGTCTGACCAGATTTACAATGTGGCACCTGTCAGCGTGTTAGTGATAACAGACGAGTTGAGTTAGTACATGCTGGGGAGCAGAATTAAATAATTTGATATGCAAATGAAAAATAGCTTGGCACCAAACAGTTGGATATAATGTTCTCAGGGCCAGCTGGTTGATTTCGAGCCTTGGCATGGATGTTATGTGTGGCTACTGACTAGGACTGACTGGGAGTGAAACTACATAACTTGATGTGTTTGTCTAAGAATGAATGGAAATCCTATAAAAAAAATTCCCGTCTTCATATTTTATTTGTCATTAAAGTATCCTTTTACTGAACATTTTCAATTTGTCTAGGTATTGGTCTTCTGGGAGTTAAAATCCAGGTACAATCCAAATACAAGCCATTATAAGACACATGAATGGATAGTTTTTTTAACGTATATTCTGAAAGCAAGTCATAATTATCCCTGTGCTACTATGCAAAGATAGTCTCCATATTTATCACTGGAGACGAAGGTAATTATGTTGTCTTAATATATCTAGTGCAAGTAAATGTTTCTCTAATGAATAATAGCACTAACGACACTTTTATATAAGGACAGACAATCTTATGTAATCTCTGTCATTGAGAGCAGAAAGAACAAAGAGCAGATTTCCTGGTCTCATTTGTTTGATCCTAATCTCGCTCTCATACAGTTAAATATAGATGGTAAACGTCATAATAACAGAACCGAAAAGAAATGTAGCACACTAAAAAACATAAAGTCCTCTACCTTTTGGTTTTTGTTAGAAGTAAATATAGGATGGGTCAGAACATAATGCGATTTGAGGATGCTAAATAGGCTCCCTCTGTTTCATGAGATAACAGGGACGTCCCTGCTGTAGGCTCTGAAACGAAGCTTGTCCGCACAATTCGTCATTGTGAACTTAGTAAAGAGGCTTTGGGACATGCATGCCTCGAGTTAGAACTACAATGGGTCCTCGGTGGCTGCTGCATGAGCACAGAGGCAGTTGGGATGGGGACTACTATCTTTGACAGTAATAAGTCTTAAAGCACCAACGATCTACCAATTAAACTTTCTGTCAATCCCTTTATAATTAAAATTAGATTATAACAGCAAGTGATTTGCTTTTGGACCAAGAAAATCAAATCTTAGCACGAGCACTAGTTATGCTTCCACCACATCACAGTACTTAATGGAGAAGAGAAGCTATTCCCTTTCTCTTTTAAGAACATAAGCTTTTCCCAAGTCGCTTTACCATAGTCTTTTTCATAAAAGATCATTTTTCTAAGAGATCTTGACTTTTGCCCTCATAAATCCATTAAACAGGGGATTAAGTAAACAGATTTATGTCCCTACTACTGGACATATTTCAGTTGTCCAGGATCTGATGTGTTTATGGGAGCAATGCTGTCTGATCTTCTATAGGTGTGGTGACTGTTTTACACATGCACAATAAACCTCTCCCCTCCATAAATCTAAACTGTAAAGTTCACACACAACACATACATTTACAATAATGCACATGGCACACACAGTAAATTTCCTTTCCTGTTGTGCGCTTAAGTATATTTAGTCAACACAACAACACGCTTAATTAGTTATGGTTCAGCAGTTCAGCAAAGTGATTGCATCTTTACAATGTTTATTTTTTCCTGTAGCAAATAGCCCTAAAGGTTCAGTGACGGGTCACCTAAAGAACCTGATCATGTGACCCCATGCCTGTTTGTTTTCCGTTCGAGTGTTCAGCATCATAAAAGTTTTTTTCATTGCATTTACCGCTTACGTGTGCACACGTATAAACCTAAGAGGGAGATAGAGAGAAACGACAAACAAGCGAGTGATTGATTTTATTTGACACAGTGTATAAGAAGCATAAATAAAGCCGCTGCAGACAGGGAGGGCTGTCAGAACTATTAAGCACCTCTAACTCTGGTGATTTCACTGTCGCTCTTTAAATACAGGCTCACAATCCAGAATTTCAAAGCTTCAATTTACAACCATTTCTCCCAGTGCTGTCATGCTTCTAATTTAATGAAAAGGGAGGCATGGATGTCCCAACTCAGTGCCATAGCTTCACATCCACTCTTTTGTACATCGCTCCAGTTTTCTCTCTGAAAGCTCTGAGTAGCTGCAGGAGTATGAGGGTTATTTGCATTTACTTCTTCAAACAGCAAGTACTGGAAATTACATTCAGAGTAGTGACAGAAGAAAGGAAAACACAATTTCAGTATTACTGTACCACCAGCTTCAATCAACAATCAATTTCCACTAGCCTTTGAACAATGAAATCCTCTCCTCTGGGTATAATTGACAAATATATCCTGAAAGGAATGTAAATGTTCCTCTAAAGCAATCCTTGGAAATGAAGATTTATATAACTTGTCCCTGGTAGCAATCATCACTGCCTTTAGTTTTTCCACAAAATACTTTTTATACAGGTCGCATTAAGGTCCTTGAAGGCTTTTCTGTAACTCCTAATACCATTTGTAGCATATTTGATACATACAGTTTCTGAAATGTTTTCCATCTGAGACCGTTGGCATCATTTAATGGTAAAAACTTTGCTCAAAAGGGTTAAATGCCTTCTTTTTCTGCCCTTTATAATGGCTCTGGTAATAAAGCTTCACATCTATGTGTCAAGACTGTGTGGCAGAGGCAACAGCAGAAATTCACCTGAAACTCAGAAATGTGGTTACTTTGCAAAGCAGCTGGATAGTGGTAGGATGAGAGAATCAATCTTGCCAGGCACTAAAGGCGAGTTTTTAATGGTAGCAATAGTGGTGAGCTCTAAGTCGTGGCTATACCCCCAATTACTGTTGCAAAGTGGGGTTGTTTGTCTCCTAATGCTTTTCTTACAAGTTACTCAGAGTGGAGGCATTCATTAATGATGGAGGCAAAGAGAGGGTGAGTCGATGCCCTTAAAATACATCGACATTGTGTTTCTAAACTCTTCAAACAAGAGAATACGTTTTTGCTATACGTGGAGATTTGCGTGTGATGCAATTTCTCTCTTTAACTCTTTTGGACAAAAACATCTTTGGTTTTTTAAGGGGGAGGCAACAAGAAAGGGATCAAGTCTTTCCATGTTGTTTGTAGAGTGTGCAATTCTAACAAGTTTCCATTTTTCAGGTTTGGTGTGAATAAATGATGCAGTGAAAACATGGTGAGCCAAGTCAGTTCAATCTCTGCCCAGACCCAGGTGTTCTTCTGAACGTGTCCTCCTCTCAGGGCTAACTGAGGATTACTGAGGACTGAGGATCTGTCCTCTGCTGCTGACATTGGATCTCGCTTAGATTAGCAAACAGTTCAGGTAAGGCCCGTATAGCTGAGAACACCATGCAGTGTTTCTTGAAGTTGGCCGGTGACGCACATTGCTTTGAGGTTATTATGAGACATTGTTTGAACTTGAACTTCTTATCCAGTTCCTTTCAATGCATTGTTGATTAAATCAGTGGCCGGGATTTACTCATTTTAGTTTTATTTTTTTTAGATCGCTCCCTTTAATTTATTTGTGCCTGGCTATAACATTGTTTGATACAATAAACAGTCTTCTTAAGAGATGGATCAGCCAGTTTTGACCAACTACTCCTCCTGCTTCCTGTCTGTTGGTTACAAAACAAATAGCTTTGCAGGGTGCTGATTTTAAAAGAGTTTTATTGTATAACAATTGATTATGTAGGTAATGATCTCAAGGCTTGTGAATAACCAGACTGCACTGAAAAAGGATGTTTTTTGTCTAAAACATATAAAAGCTCTTTTTTAAAAGCACCAATTACAGCTATACAAAGGGATCCCGTTGAAAATGAACCACACAAGTTAAAAGCATATGAATGGAATTCATGGGCTGAATCTGTGCGTTTCGGCACTGTTCTCTCTGCTGGAGGAAAACAGCCGCTTGCTGTGCTCTGATTCACAATCCCTTTATTTAACAGAGTAAATTTATACTTTGGAGGAAATTGCGCCAACAGTTTGGTGTCAGACAGAGGGAACACAGCCAATAATTTAAAGTGTGAGCAATATACTGTATGAAAGCAGTTTCTGCTGCCCATTCGCACCACACACACTCTCTGACACAGCAACACACACACACACACACACCTGTCACAGGGTAGTGTTTACCCACAGCGTCATCTGCCTGAGGGAGTTTTTTTTTTTCTCGGTAATTGGACCTGACCGTCAGTTGTCCTGCACTCCTGCATCTATTTCTCTTTCTGCTCAAGTTTCTGCTCCCCTGCTTTGTTTGCTTCCCTTATAATTTGCATGATTAATTTTAACTGAGGTCATACTGGCAAAACGGTGGGATTAATATAATGAGCAATTTATCATTGTTATCTTGTCTTTGAAACCTTCTTTGGGCACTCACCACACCTGTGTCTTCCCTGCCTTCAACTGAGGTTTTTTCCTTTCTTTTTGCTGACTCGGGGTTCTCTCACACCCCCTTATCTGTCTTGACAGTCCCTCTGACACTTGCCAACTGTCTGCCTCATCTATTTCTGTTCCTCATTTTTTTCTCTTTCTCTTTCTACTATTTGCAATCCTTCTTTCCCAGGATAATCAGTTCAAAAGTTGTCAGAAATATTCTTGTTAGCTCAAAATTGTTCTTTTGGGCACTTTAAACTTTGTCATTTCCATTCACAAACTGTAAACTATAGCCACAAGTGCTCACATGATTTTCTCTGACAAAATGTTTTTTTTAAAGCCTCTTATTTATGTTAAATTGATCAAGTTCTATGTATGTCCGTAGTGATATTAATTTTACTTTAATATTACAAAGTCAAGATACAAAAAGAAACAAACAAGGTTTTTTCCCCCAAATAATATTGAATTGAATTTATTCTTAAATCTCACTGCTATGTTGAAACCTCCACTAAGCTTAAACATGGAATTCCCAGTGTGTAATTTGGGGTCTTAAAAATATTAGAAAAACTCTCTTTCAGTTATCACCATCATGAATATTGAATAATGACGATAATAACTACAATTTAGTTTTAATATTACATTTATGGCACTCGATATCAGATATCAGTTTTGACAGACTAAAGCTTTACTAAACATGTCCTTTTGCTATTCTCTGGATTTGAGATTTTGCCGAAATTCAGGGAATGTTTTTTATTTGCTAGTACAAAATGCAAAGCACAACAGTCAGGTGAGCAAAACACTGAAGAAGTCTTTGCATCACATGCAAAACACAAACATCCAAGTAAGTAACATTTGACAAATCAAATTAAATCAAATGAAACTACTCTTTTTCTTATATTGGAGATCTTCTGCGTTAGGGTAAGACAATAGTTTCCCTCACACAGCCTCCAACAACCACTCAACCTTAAGCCAGGTGTGATATTCTCATTAAAAAAACAGTTTGCATTCTATGAGGCAGCTGAAGTCAACAAGGTCACGACCTCGTTAATTTTTTAGAGCTTAAAATACGATTTGTGGGTGTCTGTAATATAACTGAAATATCACCAGCTGAGAATGTCTTCAAGCTGGAGGGATGTATGAACTTTGATGTGATTGTATCTCAGCATAACACAAACAGATAATAAATATGTGGCTTATATACTATCCTGCAAAAAACTTTAAATTAGGATGGAAAACATATTTTCTTTTAAACAAATTATGTATTGGTTAGGTTTAGAAAAAGGTAAAGATTTAGCATAAAATACAATCTCTCAGAGGCAGCAATCTTTCACATGGCTTAATTATTTGAAGTGGTAACAGCAGTATGTCACCACTGACAGGAAGCAGTAAATAGAGTAATTGTATTTTGTGACAAAGCAAGAGTTAAGTTTATATTAAGGAATACATTTAAGGATTATGTGGAACAGTGTACCTCCCGCGTTACATTACATCTTTCATTTCAGTTGTCTAAGAAATTTCTTTTTGTTTTTTTCTAGTAAATATCCCAGCTGACATTATTTTCTGTGTGAAACAAACGTTGGTGTCTTGTGATGATTTCCGATACCATCTGGATTGACGTCTGCTGTTTTACTGAATTAGGAACTGACGTACCAATTGGATTACAAGGGCTATGTATTTATGTAAATGATTGTTTATAAGTATATGTATGTATTTAGGATCAATTCTAAGCATAATAACATAACAAAATGGACAGTCTGTCTTGCAAATGAGAGCCCCACAGAGCTGAACTCACAGTCCCACAAGGAGCAATGAAATCTAAAGATTTCTGCACAGTGAAGAACAGATTTACAACTATAATGATTACTTCGGCAGTCTCTGTTGCAGATTCATTTCGAGCAGCAGTGGATGCTGAATAAAGAAAAGAAAGGCCATCAGCTTATCGTCTAAAGACAAAAGTCCTCTTTCACAAAGAGAAGAACGATCCTTTGAATGTCAGAGATTCGTTCATTAAATTTTACTCTTTTAATCAACATCTCCATTCTCACCTTCTCCATCGACATGTCCTCCGTCCCATCTTTCTTTTTCCAGCCATATCCAAGAATCCCACATGATCTGCTCTATGACAACAGCTGCTGTCTGAAGTTTTTCAAAGGCCATAGATTAACAAACACATTCTTTTTCTTTCTAACAGTGTTGATGACAGATCTAAAAGGAAAAAAGTGCCTAGTTTTAGGGTTAGAAGCTGGCTCGTTAGAGAGCTGGTTAACCCTGTAAATAACAACAACACAAATATACTGGATCCACTGGGCTATAAATCTGGGCTATAAAGCAATATGCCAATTTGTTTGGTTTATCTATTCTAGGTTAACCAATAGTGCAATTAGCACTAAGAGACTACCTTATTATAATTAAGATTTATAGAGTTGCTGCACTTCTCTTTTCTGTCTCCTCAGTAGACCGTTATGATATAAAGAATCTCTCTGGAGTTTGTAATTTGATGCTTTTTTGGGAACATTTTCAGGAAAAAAAATATACAAAGTTTAGTTTTAAGATGGGCGGCACGGTGGTGTGGTGGTTAGCACTGTCGCCTCCCAGCAAGAGGGTTCTGGGTTCGAATCCCGGGGGAACCAGGACCTTTCTGGGTGGAGTTTGCATGTTCTCCCTGTGTCTGCGTGGGTTCTCTCCGGGTTCTCCGGCTTCCTCCCACAGTCCAAAAACCTGCATGTTAGGCTGATTGGAGATTGGGGAAATTGCCCTTAGGAGTGAATGTGAGTGTGAGTGGTTGTTTGTCCTTGTATGTCTTGTGTGTGGCCCTGCGATGGACTGGCGGACTGTCCAGGGTGTACCCTGCCTCTCGCCCGTTGACCACTGGGATAGGCTCCAGTTCCCCCGCGACCCCATGAGGGAATAAGCGGTATTGATAATGGATGGATGGATGGATAGTTTTAAGATAGAGAAAAGCCTACTAGACATTCCAGAAAAACCAGGCGAAACATTTTTTCACGTTGTTTTAAATCTCACTGAATAGTAATGAACTAATGAACTCTTACTTTGGTCACTTTTTACGTTTGATTTCTATATATACATAAATACTACTACTACTACTAATAATAATAATAATACATATCTATTTTATGTCCTCAAAGTAATTATCTAGTGAGATTCCTTTGTTTTTACTTTAATTTGTATTTTGTTGTAAGGATTTGAAAATCCTCAGTCATTGGTTGGGACATCTTAAACATAAAACTGTGCAATGTGTTCTTAACGAGACAAATAAATTAACCTATCCTTTTTGATTATTTCTAATGAGTAGGACCACTAAATTTAACTTGCTTACTAGCAAAACACTGAACACACCCTTTTCTTTAACATTTCTTGACTGAACTAAGATATTCAGCTCTGACTGAAGTGTTTGGGGGTCAGCATCTGTCAACCTTTGTTTTAAGACTGAACACCGGTGGTTGGAAAGCTTTCAGTGCATCTATAAAAACTCAACAATGCGTCTCAACTTGAAACATTGTCGCCTTGACACCTGTCTTTCTCCTTTGGCCTTTGGCCTGTCATTCGTCCCACACACAGAGTCAACCCCCTCTGCAAACACACGCATGCACACACTGAGTATTCAATGCAACAGTGGCAGAAAAAGGAGAAAGTAACACAGAGGTAAATGACTCCAAAATGCATTTCTCATTTCCAAATGAGTTAACAAGGTAAGGTTGGATAGAACAAAAACAGAGAAGGTGCTGCAAAACTCCTTTTTCTTAAACAAGTTCACTTTTATAACTTTTTTCTTAATTCCTTTGGGAATAAACCCATGGCGATACCACACAACTTATTTCTACAATAGAATTGTTGAAGCAGGAAGGTTTTCAAATAAGGTGAATGTTTGGAAGCAGCTACATTTTCTTGGCCCACAATTTTCCCATGGCAAGTATTGAGGTAAAGTAAAGTTAAACCCCAAGAAATTTGGAATGTTTTTTGTCTTTTCCCTTCTCATTTTCTGAGAGGTCATTCTGAAATCTCATGATGCTTGAGTTGCACACAAATTTTAATTGTATGAACTAATTATGACATTTTTGTAAAACTAGGATTCAGGTGTATCATAGCTAACAGAACAATATAAACAAATCATAAACACACATCAAAGGGGTCTATGTCAATCTGACTCTTTACATATATATATATATATATATATAGATTGACAGATATAGATATACATTTTTTTCCTTCTAATCTCTACTGCTCTGTGCTTTCATGGCTTCCTTTATGAAATACATCCATGCATGTGGAGCAGTTTTCATTCAAACTGTAAAATGTGTAACAAACATCTGCTGTAAATCCATTTTTGTCTGATTTCAGTAGAGCATTGCAACTGTGACCACATTAGAATGGAATTAGTGAAGGGTTGCATCATACAAGGTTGAAGGTTTTTTTGTGTATTTCTTTTTGTTTGTGTGGAAAACCCTGCAGACTGCATCCAGGGTCCTGTATTGAGCATGTTTGCCACTCAAGCCACAAAACAATACAAATGTAGCAATTCGTTCAGATGGTCAAGGAGAGGGGCCGACCAACAAAGCCTTCAGCAAAGAACACCACCAGATTACAATCCATCTGCCATCTGTTCTTAGAGGCAGTGCTTTGATTGGTTTGCAGAACTGGAAGGTGATTATCACTCAGTGTATAGGTCTGCAGATCCAGCTCATCCAGCTTCACAACATCTACAGATCAGGAGGGCGTGTGGAAGATCTGTATAAGCAGGTTATTCTCCTATCGGGATTGTATTCCGACAAGATCGCTCAAGTGGACACTAATCCTTTTTGATGAACATATGTTTTAATCCCAAACCCACCTATATTTGCTCACACGATGCCCAAAGACTAGAAAATTAACCGCTGGAAAGAAAATGCGGGAAACTAAAAATAAAGGTACTTTGACACAAGTCGAAGAAGGATTTAGAGATTAAGACAGAGTGTGAGATGCCACATGGAGAGCAAGTTATGGTGAGGATTAACCGCCAGGAGCTGCCGGGACACAGATCTTTGGCCCCACGCACATTTCCCCTCCCAAACACTGGGGAAGTGGCTTGGAGAGTTGGGCTGTTGGGCTGATTCACCATATCTGTTCAGAGAATCTCAAAGTGCAGCGCCCATGCTCGTGGGTTATGTGCTTGTGCAGCCCTGTCTCATTAGTAAGAGCAGTCAACCCAACTCTGTGGAGGAAGTGTTGCCACAGACCTTGTTAGAAATTCACTAACACTGCGACCCTTGAAGTGCACAGACTCATGTGGAGGCATCAGAAACAAATGCTGCACTTTGCTACAGAGGATAATACTCGTTGGCCAGATCTAATGAGGAATCTTTGTGGATTTGTGTTTGTGTCAGTGTGTGTACAACACGTGGTGTAATTTAGCTTAAATCCAAGTAAAGATGATGCAGGTAAGATAAAAAACTAAACAAATAAGACTTAAACAGACTTAATGTAAGGGGGACAATTACTGGTAATTTATTTGCATAACATTGACTCCGGAATATTGTTCTGGCCTAATCTACACTTACTTAAAGTCTTATTCTCTCCTTAATCTAAAAAAAAGTATCTGAATCATACTCTCACAGGACTAGTTAAAGAAGCACAAGACAATCAGGAATAAAATTAGTTCCATAGTGATGGGTAACTTTCAATAGACAAATTTAAAGCTTGTTTTTACAATAGAAAATGGTCTCAGTTACCTGTAATCTTCCATCTAATAACACGCTCCATGCTCTAAACCTGTGGGGAACAGACCAGCTCCTTCAAAGGCAACCGCAAAAATGAGATTCTCAGCCACAAACCACCCCAGACTCACCTAATTAGAATTAAATGCGGTTTTATTTACAAAGTGCTTCTTCAGGGCAAAAGTCATCTCAAGGCACTTGAACAATCTCGCTCAACTCAATCAAGTTATAATCAAATTAAACCCCATTAATCTAATGAAATCAAATGAAGTAATACCAGATTTGTGTAATTCATTAAAAAAAAGTTGCCACGGTACAGATACTAAGGAATTTCATTAAGTCTTCCCTCAGATTTACGTTTATTTGCAAACATTTAAGTAGTTCTGTTAACAAGGTTGGCACCAGGGTTATCTCATTCTCATTCTCATCTACTAGTGCAATACACCAAGGCGCTGACAAATTTTGAAATATTTCTGACCTAGATAAGTTTCCCAGAAGCATGAATTTCATTGACCAAAAAAACACATTTGCATGTGGATAACTAGCCAAGTCAAAGAAAAAAAAAACCTGCCCTTGATCACGACCCATGCGCCTGCCGTGAAACAGGCCAAAGTCTGCCATGGGACACGCGATTAAAAGGGATCCTGATTTGAATTCATTGGTAAGCTCATCAGAAGCCCGAAACTGACCTGTTTCTGCAAATGAGGTACGCTGAAGCACAGACACGTGTGGAACGTACAGGGCCAAACATTTCAGTTAGACTTATTTTGCAGTAGCAATTGCTATTTTTTGCACTGGTCGGGGACTCCAAATGGTAATTGCGCAGGACATTAAAACAGAATGGGGGTGGTTGATGAAGCCCTCTTAAGGGGGGGTGCGGAGGGGTCAGATCTCTTTGATTGGAATGCACAGCTGCAAAAGGGCACCCATATACACCAAAATGCGAACGCTTATTGTTGCACAGCTGAGTATGTGAGGAATGTGCAGGAGTTTCTAGAAACGTGGTGCACACTCCACAGTGAGTCAGCGCTGGGGGTCTGCATCCTCCTGTTTGTCTCCCATCTTTTGTTTATCTGTGCGTCATCCGTCTCAATCACTCGTTTGTTGTTCTACTTTTATCGGAGCGTCTTGGGGCGGCTTGCATCACTGCCTCGTGTGCTGTCATTTTCTTTCTTTACGTCTATGTCTCTTTAGGAGCTCATTATGTGGCAGTCAGCACAGAGTCATCTGACAGCTGTTTCAGAAACACTCAGCAGAGTGGAACGCAAAGCCGAAAAACAGCAATGGGCGTAAAGACAATAAGGGACAAAATAAGTAGACCTACCTCTAGACTTTCGAAATAACAAGGCTTCTAAAGAATAAAAAGAGACAGAATTGAGGCAATAATTTGGTGTGCATAAAGCAGGCAGGGGAGCTTGTCACGATGCAATGTCCGATTTGTTTGTGTTTCTGTGTACAGTTCTGTTAAATTCGGAGTATGGAATCCTTAACATAACCTTTTAAAGCCCTATGTATCATATATGATAAATAGATTTCTCAGACCTATTGCTTCCCTCATTTTGACACAAAATGTTTTCATTTTCTTTCATTTTAGTTTACAGTCAAATGTGCAGAAACTATTTATTATATTTGATAAAAAGTATCCATGTATACGTTTCAGTTTTTAAAAAACACTTTTTTAGAGTTCTGAACAAAGGCTTCAGATAAAAAGTTATGTTTGATCCATTTGCTACTTGGGTCAGGCTTTATTAGGTTGACATGCTGTTTAAAATCCATCCCTTTAGTCGACTCTCTAAATTTAGCCTGAAAAGCCCCTGTTCACTCGTACCAAACAGCTGAGGGGTCATGAGGGGCAAAAAAAACAAAACAAAAGAAAAAAACAAACATATAGAACAACAAATGAAAAACATGACATCTTGGTCCACTGATATTTCAATTTCATCTCCACTAAAATCTCCAATTAAAATCTCCACTTTGCCTTTTCAGTGTGTACTAGTGTCATGTCAAAAAAGAAGAAAGGTAGGAGAAAAGAGGAGTTAACCTGTGTTGGGGGCGGGAACTTCCTGTGTAGGCCTTCCTGTGGTTTAAATACCTGCTCACACCTGTGTGGCAGTTTGGCCGACAAAGGAAAGAGACCGGTTCTCAGCCAAGCGGGTTTCAACCCCTGGACAAATCACCAGATACAGAACTGGTAAGGAGGAAATTAAGTCTTAGTTATTAAGATATTGTTTATCAAAAGGTAGAAGTTGAATTGGACGTTTTGAGCATATCGTAGTATGGCTAGTGGCCTGGTAATGTTCAGTTTATATTGTGCTTACGGTTGAGCCACAGTGAAAATGTTTGATTTGAAAATGCGTGTTTTGAACTATTTCAATTTCTGTTTGTCAATTTCTTCTTGAAAAGTTTTCAACCTAAATATTAATCCTAAATCTTACGACAAACCTAAACACCATTTTCAACAAATAGAACACAATGGAAAAGGATTTTGTTGTGCCTAGTGTCCTTCTTGGTGATGACCAGCCATTTTTCAAGTTTGGACAGGAGCTGAAGCGTCAAACCACACATGAATAGTTTGAACCAATATCTGTGTCCCTCCTAGCTGCAGCTTGGTAAAAGCTGTGTACTCTGCCTCTCACAGGCCATATCAAGTAATATTCATTATTTCCAATAATAGACTTTTTATCAGCTAAGTAAGTTAACGTGTTAAATCCAAACACAATTGAGTTATTTCCATGTCAGAGACAGACTTCTACCTAAGAAGTAAATTAATAGTTGGATCATTCTAATCTCCAACTATTAATTTACTTCTTAGGTAGAAGTCTGTCTCTGACATGGAAATAACTAAATTAATAGTTGGATCATTCTAATCTCGGATAAGCAGAGGAGGAGGGATGGATGGATGGATGGATGGATGGATCATTCTAATCTAATATAATCAAATCTAAACATCCACAAACACATTGCACCTCCGTAGTAAAACCTCAGTGGTTGTCCCACACCAGTCTAAAACAGAATGTTGCACACCAGCTAAACATTAAAAATATTAACTTTTGTTCATGTTGTTCCTCACCTGCCACTCATGCTAAAGAATCCATTTTAACACGCAAGGGCATTTGGACACGCAAAGGATGTAAGGATGTGCATCTCAGCGTCATGTGTTGACGTTGCTGGCAGAGGGAGAGCTGTTGCCTTTCTTTTTGATTGGCATATTTGTGATAAAATGTCACAGAGGAGACTGGGAAATGCTCTTTAACATATTCAGATTATATTCCTGGTACTGATGCTGCTGTTTTTCTGACATATCACTGTCTCTCTCTGTCTGTGCCATGGTCTTTATGTGTTTAGCTTCCCTCACACTCCATCTCACCTTGTCTTTGATCACCTCTATCCTCTGTATTTATTCCCTCTGTTTTGGTCTCAGCTTCTCTGTCTCTGAATCGGTTTGAAGTCTATCCATAGGGGTGTGTGTGGGCTGCAACCTGCAGGTCTTTGTACTGAAAAGGAGTTTTATATACATACATATACTCAGTCGGGCTGACAGTCAGAATCTGTCTGTGTATATTCCATTTTCAAATGAAACACAAAGGGTGAGGACATGATATAATCGCACTGCAGATGATGCAGCAGTCCAGACAACATGAAATTGTATCTCAGGACATTTCTATATTTAATAAGATTTTTTCCATTGGTTTCTTTTCAGTTATTAGATTTTCATTTAGATTTGTATGTGGGACAGGCCAAATGATATTTGCTGAGGTAAAACAAATGACTTCAGTAGCTAAAAAGAAGAACCCTGTTTCAGGGGTTTGATGTCGAGTCGTGATTTTAGTTTAAATCAATATTGGTCCTAATGACGTTCGGGTGGTGCTTGATGTCCGCTTTTATCTAAACACTGAAATAAGGCTTCAAAGAAACATTGGCAAGAAAGTTATAAGTCAGGTTCACGTCACTGGTCACTAATACCTGCTCATACTCACCTGTTCCTCTTGCTAATGGCATCTCCTGCCGAAATTGACGCCATTGTACGTTGCATTGGTGCTTTGTTCTGGGCTGTTGTGGACCTCCTGACTTGTAACCTGACTGTTTTTTAATGACAAACACAATGAACTGCAGGGAAGAGCTTGTGAGATGGTCCCTTTGTCCGGGCATTGGTTTGATATATGAAAATATAGAACTGTTTTAGATGTAACAAAAACATCCAAAATGGCTAAAAAAAAAATTAAAAAAAAGCTACTGAAAATGTTAAATGTGAATGCTCATTGTTCTCGCTGCATGCCAAAAGCTTTACCTGGAGTCCTGTGGAGCCATTTTCTCAGAGGTGATTTAGATCGGCAGGCGTAAAGTGTTTGCATGAAAGGCATCGGTGATGTGTTTAATGGGCACGTTGACCAATGATGTGAGCATTGATCATAGTTTATCGGACATGCAGTTGTATTAGAGCCCAGTGATTTTTATATATATATATATATACACACACACACATATAACTCGGGAAATATAAGCCAAATAAAGACCGGAGGCTGTGCTCTCCAGGAACCGTCGGTACACTGCAATATCTTCAACAGCTGTTGCAGCATTCGTAAGGTTTAAAATATCACATTTTGAAACACTGATTGGAAAAAAACTAACTGGCATCATCTAAAGGTAAACTGTCACATGGGGGATATTAAGGCAACCTAGCTTGATGCCTGGAGACGTGAAAAGTACCGGTATGTTTTATGCCAGCTGGTATATGGCCATTAAGCTGCTCGGTTGGTTTGGCAACCACTGCAGCCCTACAGGTAGCCATTACATCACCAAGCTTCCGGCATTGCTTACAGTCAAGAATGATACTCTATAATGCTCCCCAGAAGCATGACAAATTTCCATCTAAAGCTGTTGGCGATGCGGCTCTAAATGGTGTGTGTGCAATTGAGTCGGTGTTTTCACAAGATTATGTAACGGTTTCCTGTTGTTTACAAGTGCACTGATATTTTTTCCTCTCCCATACCCTAATTAGAATGAATACTTAGGCATACAGCTCAGCACATGGTTGGAAAAACACCATAAAGGTCCTCATCTGTGCTCCATGGCATGTCACTTTTACACATGCTTTACAGTCCAGTGTTGTGGTCCTCTCAATCTGATTTTATTGAACACTCAAAGTGATTTTGTTCCGTCTCCCTTTGCAGACGACGCTTGCGACATGCTCTCAAAAAGCTACTTCACCGTCCTTATTCCTTGGAGAAGCCCCTTGAAGTTGGCAGGACGTGCGGGATATATCCTCTTCAAACATGTCTGCAGGCCTGATGGGAGGACTTCACAAAGCAAAGTAGATGGGCGAGTAAAAAAGGAAAACATGGACTGATCTGTCATGAATTGCCAGAAATCAGATGAGATGAGACACAGTGAGAAAAAAAAAACAGCAGTGAAGTTTTGCTATCCCAACATCAATGTTTTGTTTTTATTTGGAGCTCTGGAGACCACTAATCAATTACTCTGTTTGAAGGTTCTTTTCAGATACAGTACACTGTTTATTTCATTCTGTACTTTTCTTTATAGATATAGATGTTTTTATGGTTGCAATATTTTTATCAATATGCATTGCGGCACATCTACTTCTATAACTTAAATTCAGTCGGACAGTTTTATATACCTCTCATAGTATCAAGTACAATCTGGCAATGTTCGCACCTTTTCAGATGCCCCACTGTTACAAATTTATCTTTGTTTGAAAACTGAATTGTAGCACTTTGCTTTCTTTCCTCATTTGTGCGGTTGTACAGAAATCCCAGTAAGTAGGATCCATAGAAGAGAGATGACACACAGATGAGAAGAGCAGGAGGGAAAAGGCTGGATGATGAAAGCGTGGGAGTCAGAGGATGGAGGATGATGGGATGGAAGGGGGCGGGGGGGGGACGGGGTGTGGGAAGCGGTCTGAACAGGCAGGGAACGGAGGGCCGGGATGTCTGACTCTGGGAGAAGTATTGATCATCAAACTATTTAATCTGATATGGAGCAGTGCTGCGCAAATGAAGTTAAGACGATCTGAAATGGGAGATGTTTTTGTTAGAGCCGAACGTGCTTTGCATCTTTCTTTACCCCATTTTTTAAAAACAAGCTTTTTAAAGTCAGCAGTAAAGCCGAGAGCTCTGGACAAAGTCGGCAGAGTAACGGGAGAGAAAAGCTGAAAAATCTTCAGCACATATCCTGTCTGTGGGAGATGAGCTGCAGTGCTTGGACGAACTGCCACAGTAAGACTTGCCTCAAGCAAACTCCAACCAATGTATCATGCTAGTTTATGTTTGGACGCATTTCAACTAGTACAAGTTACATAAGGGTAAAAAAAAAAAGGGGTAGTATGAGCTGCTGAGCGGGGCATGACAGTGGAGCCTGCCTTTGCCGAAACCTCATGGGAGCCATTTTGGGGCCAAGCTTACTTTAATGAGGACAGAACTCCAACTGTGCTTAAATGAGAGGCGCTGAGGAAAGACAGACCAGTGGGGGAGAAAGACAGGTGTCTGGGGGGGTTGTGGGGGGGTGCAGAGCTCGATATGTCAGCACACTCTTCGCTTTTGCTCACAGCTGAGAATGAATGGACACACAAATGCACACAGGGGGTATTTAATTCTTGGTATGACTATGGCAAGTCATCATGGTGGTTTTTACTTTAGAAAAACCAAAGAGGGATATCAGGAAAGATGATTCAGCTGGATTGGTCAGCAGTTTGTGTTTTCCACAATATTACAAAGAAAATGTTCAAAGATGCTTAAACATTAAAAAAAAAATAGTACTATAGTTACAGCTAATTCAGAAGCTCCTCCTGCCTGATCATTTTCCTCCTTTTTGGGAAGTGTGGTTTTAGTAATTTTGATTGTTGATTTTCCCCAGACTTTGGTATAGCCTTTAGCCTTTGTCACACTTCTTTTCCTAAAATTGCTTGCTATTCTTCTATAGTTCCTTACTTATACTTAATGCATTGAGTTGCGTGAATTCTTTCATTAGTCTTGTTTTCAATGTATTCCTTTCAGCTCCTCAGCCAAAAGTGAACTGGAATTTATCAATTTGCTACAGTAAAATAACTTGTTTTTTACATGGTACATTTTCTGCTGAGTTTCATGTCCTGTTCTTTTTTTTTGACGTTGCTGCTTTTTGATATCCTTGAGCATTTCAAGATAATCCTTCCATGTCTTCAAAATACCATCATTCAGATCTATTTTTGAAGACATTCTTATTAATGTATTATTACCAATGTCTGGATGGCAAGATTTCTGAACAGGATTCTAAACTATCCTGATGCATGAACCCGAAATTATGTTCTGGGACTGTTTCTACAGTTGCCATGGCTTTAAATAATTTTGTGCTCAAATCAAAAGCTGAGCTAGCATCTCCTGTCAGAAGTATGAAACGAGATGAATAATTTCTGGAGAAAATGCATAAATATCTCCTCTGAGCATTTTCAAGATTCCTCATTTCAATCAGCCTCCTTATTGGTTGTTATAGATCTGAGTCCTCAATCAGAGTAGTGAACGAGAACATCAACCTTCTGGTTATTTAATGCGCTGATCAGCTTAAAGATGAAAGGGTTGGCTGGGAGCTCACATACACCCACTGTTTATTTGGTATTTTCCAGAGCTGCTTTGGGGTGATATTTGAACTGCACAAAATACTACAGTTCCAAGGCTGTGCTTAAATTAGATTACCTGCGATGTAATTACTATAGATCTTATTCTAACGGATTGCATTAATCACAGGGGCTAAAGAGCTAAAAGGTCAGTAAACTGAGTGTGAGCTATTGTCACCGGAAGACTTGCTGCAGAAAAAACTGATGCTTTGTTTGCTGTGTTGGTTGTTTCAGTCTCCCACAATTATTTTTTATCCTTTAATTTAAAAGTCCATATCTCATCCACATTTGAAGTAAACTTTGCAAGGTTTACTGTTTGAAATCTAGCGGTCTCTGATAACTTTGTGACATCACAGTGCAGAGGACAACACCTATCTGTGTGTGTTCACCATGTCCTGAGAGCTGGCGTAAAACAGAATGTCTGTTACATTTGTAAGCAAGAGGAATGGTAAGAAGTGGCTTTCTTTGAAAGTTTAACTGGGTTTGGACATTTAATGTATCAGCTGTATTTTGAAAAAGATGTGAAATCATTCATTAAAGTGACAAGAAATTAAAAAGCTTTAAGGCTTTGAGTTTTCAATGTGTAAAGAGGTTTCTGATCAATTTACGCTAAATCTGACAGATTCTCCACATAAATTACTGACTTGAATGTTATTTTTGCTCAGCTAGGCACAAATGACTGTAGGTGCTTCTGAACCATACATTGATACATTGCTTTAATTTGTACTGCCAAGAACCTCTTCCAATCAGCGGTTGGGTCTGAAACCAGAGAGATTTCGTCACAAAAAAAATCATTAAAAGTCTAGCATTCTCTCCATATTCATGTCACACCACCATTGTTCACACACGGTGTTGAAGTCGATGTGGGCCTTTCCAGTAAGGCTGGCTCCCATTGCAAATCTCCTTGTCTCTTTCACTTTTTCTCTCAATTTCTCCACCTCATGCTGTGTTCCTCCAAGATGTCTGTCATTAAACATAATGTATGCATTTGTGACTAATCCCCCAGGTTGCATAAGACTTTATACAATCAAATCAAAGTGCCTGCACAGGGGAAAAAAAAAAAAAAAAAAAATCAAAAGCAGCAGCTGACTGAATACATACACTGAAATTTCAATAACAATTTGAATGATATTTTCAACAAAAAGATGGAACCGTGAATTTATGAGTAATCTCATTTTCAAAATTCCAGTATGAGTATGTTCTTCTAAACATCAATATCTGGCAGATATAACCTTTATTTAAGCACACATGGCCTGAAAATATAATGTACCAGTTCTAAAATATGAGTGGAGGGGGCATGATGATGATAATGATGATTGTCATCATTAGATTCGCAGCCTGTGCGAACAAACATTTATGAAATTCCGAAATTAGGCTTGAATACATGTTTTCCATGCTTTACCACATTCTGATCCTGGAAACGCAGCGCTGTGAGCGCGCACTGCTTGGTTCCTCGTGCGTCTTAACGCGCATGAGTGTGTGGGTTTTTTTTCCCCGTGTCCCTCACGGGTGAGAAACGCGTCCTTAGCCGGACACTACGTCACGTGTAAGGGGCTTCCAGATCCTTGTCCTAGTGTTTTTTTTTTTCCTCCCATTTTTTTTTTTAGCTTTAGATCATTCACGGACCCGCAGGTCCGACCCACCCGCGCGCGTCTCCGCTCCACGCTGCGTAACCAACACCTCAGCCAGAATGGACGCACGGATAGATGCTCCCGTTTAACGGCACACGCAAATCCAGACCACTTCAAGTGACTTTCTCGACTTCTTCCAGTGATTTACAACCACCGTCGGATTACCTTTGACACTCGAGCAGAAGAAGGAGATTTCTTTTGAGGGTCAGGAAGAAAGAAGAGAAAGGAAAAGGTCCGGGTTGCTGAGAAAGGCTGGGTGCGCTGACGACGAAAAGTCACGGATCATGCTTATGGGAACTCCCGATTCCGCCTCGATAAGGTATTTAAAAATGAAATAAGAGTTCTTTATGCATGTAAGGTTTAAATGAATGGAAAAAATTTAGCGCTGACTCCACTTTTTGACGCAAAAATATCCAAAAAAGAAAAAAAAATGTGACGAGCGCTCCATTCTATCCGGAGGTTTATCCTTCCTTTAACACAATAAAATAGGGGGTCGGTGTCTTACCCTCACGCTGATATTTTTTGTTAAAAAGTATGGTCTGCTAATTTTCCTTCTTAAAAGATCATAACATGTATTCAGGCAAGTCTATGTCTGCCTTATATTGGCGCGTTTCTTTCTTTGCTTTTTTTCGTGAAACGGTACACGACGAGGAAAAGCCAATAAAAAAGTCTGTTTCTCCGGATGACCGAGATTTACGTTTTAATCTCCATTCCACCCTGCCTATTCGAAAAATAAGGATGAGAGTTGCGTTGATCTTTTTCTTTTCTTCTTTTAGCCGCTAATTTGGCGCATTCCCTGCCCACCATTGAGTAGTGTGGGCTACAAAAGCTTCAGTAGAACAGAGACAGAGCGGTCCATCTGTTCAATCACATAGCAACAGAAAGAGAAGAGACGGAAAGGAGAGCAAAATCTGGAGCATTTAGTGCATATCACATAGGTACTTTATGGTTATTGTGCAAAAGACAATTACTTGATGTGACTGATCCCGCACAGCCACAATTCCCCCTATTTGAGTTTACTCTCTCAACATTATCAGATATGTCCCTTCAATTTGTGATTTATGTCATTCAAATTAAGCTAATTCTCAATGAGCAGAGTGGCATAAATGTCTGAGCTGACACATAGAAAAGTGTGAAGCACAGAAAGGTGGAACTATGACAGACTGGAGGAGGGAGCGTGTGTTTGTCTCATGGTGTGTTTTTCCCTTTTGTTAAGCTGATCTCTCTCCTCTCATTTTTCTCTGCCCGTCTTCTTCCTTCCAAATGATCTGTCCTCCACTCCTCTGCCTCTGACCTGCCCCTCAGAGTGGCTCTGCCTGATGCTCTATCATGACTGATGGCGAGGGGAGAGCGCGCTTTCAGTACGCGGGGTGCCCGGAGCAGGAGGGAGTGCAGGAGGACGTGAGGCTCGCCGTACCAACCGCCCCGGGTCAGGATGCCAGCCCTGGAGGAGGCCGGGACGAGGAGAAGGAGGATTTGGATGAGGTGGTGGAGGAGGAGAGGAGAGGGAGGAGCGGCGATGGTCGGGGAGAGGGCGGAGGAGGCGGAAGAGGTGAAGGGTGGAGTCCTGAGGTTCAGGAGCGCGAGGAGCAGGAACCAGAGCTGATAGTGGAGGTGGGACCGTCTCTGGGGGTTCGCATCACCACCCCCCTCCGTGATCCAGATTGCGTCTCCGAGGAGGAGGAGCAGCAGCCGTACCCGGCCCTGGCTCCCGTGGCCTTCTTCTGCCTAAAGCAAACGACGAGGCCTCGCAACTGGTGTCTCCGCGTCGTCTGTAACCCATATCCTTTAATATGCCGGAAATCTAACCCCCCGACAGCTGGTAAGAGTAAATGTGTCCTCCTCGTGAGTGTAAGTATGACCATGTTCCATTCAATCCTCCGAAATACACGATGACAACAGCGTGAGCTGCAGGCGTTTGTGCTTTTGAAAGATTTTCAGTTTCCGTGTAATTGGGATTACCTGCTTGTGTTTTTTAAGTGTCTGTGGGTGTAATCTGTGAGGTCATTTGTCCAGTGGAACCTCACCCTGGCCTTGGTGCAGTTTCCCTGGTGGCCGTATGTGTTGCACTTGCGGTTTCTGTCCGGCGTTGTTGGACTGTTTGGATGGTTGGCAGTTGAAGTTTGTCGTAACTTACTTTGCGCATTGATTAAATGAGTAATAGGTCAACAAATTATTATATTGTTTCATCACAAATCAGCCGAGTTGATGATTCAGGATTCAAATCTTTTTTGTGTGGTTAAAATAGAAGCTTGGGCTAAGTAGTACTACATTCAGATAAATGCTTTAGTGAAAAGGGTTTATTTGAGTATAAATGAACCCTTTGATGTTTTAAGCCGCATTTTAAATTAAAAAAACATTCGTGTTACCGTGTGCCCATTTTTTCTGGAATTGCCTAATTCATGTTAGCAAAGAGGCCAAGGTGAGAGACCATCTCCCTAGCCAGCAGCCTTTTCAAACACAGGGACTTACTGCTCTTTCCCTGTAACCTTTCGTAAGAACTCTCCATTGATTATACAACACACACTTCTCAGCTGTCTTCTGTTTAGCTTGGCATTTGTTCAAGGTTTACTTTTGTTCTTGTTTTAGCCCACTTTTACCAGGTGTAGCTTGCACAAGGGGGAGGGGGGGGGTTAAAGTGCTGGGTCAAATTAATTTCAGTTGTTAGTCTGTGAGCCAACGTGTCAGGTTAAAGCTGAGGGCTGAATAACTGCGTGGACTCATGGTGTGTTGGGGGGTGGAGCCTGCATATGCTCCAAATGCCACGCCATTCGGTGCTAAATCTTTATCAGATATTGATAAAGCTTTATCAGATAATACTGGGCACACTTACAGATCAAGTTGGCTCATGTATTAGCTGATGCCTGCTTTGTTTAATAGTCATTAGTTAAGAGCTGCACGAGCAGCTGCAGTGTATAGAATTTTTTGAGAGGAGCTGATCAATTTTTTTTATATTGTGTGAGGAGAAAATAAATGAGTTTGATGGTGAGTAAACCCGGCTGGCTATTTTAGGCTGAAAATGCATCGTGATCATGTTGTGGTCAGGAAAGCATACAAACAAGAAACCTTGTGCTCTAGTGTACTAAAAATGTCAGCGCGATGATGCCAAGAACAGTCAGAGGCGGTGGAGCTCCACCAGATATTAATGAAAGATCCCCGATTTGCAAATCTGTCCAACATTTTTTTGTGTAAGTTAAGTTGTTGGCCGAGGTAGTGACGACATGTTCCAGGTTCAAGTCAAAAGCACATTTTCTGAAGGAATAGCAGTTCTGCCTCGGTTCTTCAGTATTTAGGTGTGTGTGTATGTGTGTGTGTTTGTGCATGGTGAAATGAGGCAGAATATGAAAAGATGTCAGGTTGACAACAACTTGTATTGTCATACAAGTGCAGCAAAATCCTCCTGACCAGGAATGACGGATGTTTGATCGTGCGTCTAGTTTTGCTTACAGTGGTGAGAGTGTGAGATGATCTGCTGCTGATGGCACTAACCCGATTTAGAAAACACTTCAATTTTCCAGCTAAGTATGAACTTTTCAAGGAAAAAACAAAAAGCAACAGAAAAAACAAAACCAATTGGCTTTTTTCACCTTTTAATTTGAATTGATTAAGGGATTACTATTATGTCATGCTCCATCCTGTGTTTGATAAGATTTGAAGATCTTCCATAATAATCTTATCTCTGAGCTGAACCACTTTTCTGTGTAATTTCTAGATGTGGGATGTTGTAACATGTAAAATTAGCAGATACATCAATTAACAGAATGTCAATCCAAAAAGGAAGCTGAAGATGAATATCTGAAATAATCCCAGAGCAATCAAGAGGAAAATGTGTAAACTCTCCCCATACGTATCTAATTTGAAGAGTACTGAGATTATGAAAGTACAATTGGATTTAAATTAAAGCAGATTAAACATCTTACTGTTCCACAACTCCCTCTGCATTAAGGGAATAGAGGCAAAACCGGACTCCTGCAGGCTAGTGTTGGATCGAAAAGTGATTTTGAAACATGGGTTTTGGTTTCCAGTTTGTGTCTTTGTGTGTGTGTGTGTGTTTACTCGTCTTTGACAGAGTTGGAAGTCCATCTTTCAGAAATGTATTGAAAAGACGTTTGAAGCAATGAGAGGAAAAAAATACTGCCCACAGGAAGAGAAGCAGCTTAAAATCCTACATGTCCTGTGTTTTCCGCTTGGCTATCTATTAAAGCCAAAATGCCAAGAAATGAACAAACTAAAAAAAAACAACAACATAAAACGTCTTCACACAGCTGTATGTGCACAGCAGCCTGAAAAGCGGCCAGCAAACATTTGTTTACCTTTCCAGCCTAATGAAAATATTATCGGCACTAGAGAAGAGGAGTTGATGAATGATGGGCTTTTTAGATAAGCACTCTGATGCGATTCAAATCCATGTTGATAGGGGGGGGGCAGGAAACCTGATTGGATTTTATGCATACCTGACTGGTGGAGTTGAAACGTGGACGGCTTTAGCTGAAAGGTAATTCAGGCTGAGTTCTGATTTCCCTAGCTAGAGTCAAATTGACCCATCAGGATCAGATGAAACGTATCGATTTACCTGCTCCCATTTTTAGGAAGTGAAAGTCTAAAATTGTGAGAAAATTTTCAAAATCACAGAAGCATGAAGTGCTATCGGGACCTTTAGTTGTCTTATTTAAACACATCTAATTACTGTTAATGCAAATCATCCAATATGTTCAACCCAAAAAATGGTTTACTATATTTATTAGTGTATGGCAATTGTAGATCCCCCAGTTGGACAAAGTTTTGAAAGTTACACGTCAGATTGCCGCATTTCTGTCAAATATTGGATGCAAAATCCTTTTGATGACACGACAAGACCTTTGTTTGATCTGTTCACATAACACTGATGCAGCCCAAGATGCGTTTGCAGCCACTGGCATTTCTGCACACTAAATTTCTGACTGAGCCTCTCACTGCTCGGCTGACACCACCTGATTTTTCTTTGCCATTTCTCTCACATTGGTCAGGCATTGCCTCTGAAGTCTGGTTTCTTTTCTTTTGGGGTATGATATCTCAATGTTTTGCTCTTCATAAAGAGGAACAAGCCCAGCTAGGAAACTGTAAAGCATGTTATGGAAATAGGAATATATTATGTTATATCTTAGGGGGGACAGCCCTTGGGTAGGAGTGGTTTCATCTTAAAACAGTTAGACAATAATTTAAAGTGCATTGAATTGTCAGATTAAGGATTGGAAATGATCCAAAGTCAGATTGAATTTTTCTTTTTTGTACAAGCGCTTTAAAACAAATTATTATTCTAGCAGCATTCTTAAACTCCCCCTTCCCACCTTAATTGTATTCTTATTTGAGCTATGCTGTGTCCTCCATACAACACACTTCCTATAGATGGGAAATTTGCATAGGCTTGCACACTGTGACCGTCTGCAGAGACTGCATTGGAACAAGCAGATACGAAGAGAGGAAAAGTTTGAAAATGATCCGCCTTTAACCAGAAATAACAAGGAGATCCAAACACATGAGCTAAATGGTTTGGGAGCCTGCTGTTTGGCAGATGTTAATGTTGCGTTACATTATGTCTGCTTTGTTCACAGCACTGTGGCAGGGATGATTCTGCAGTAGCTGCTGAAACAGCTTGCCTCCAATAAAGAAGCAGATGCTCCTATGGTCAGCACATGTGCGTTTTTGCTGCCTGCGTCTTAATCACGTTTGTCTTGAGAAGATTTTTTTTTTTATTTTATTTTTTTTGCTAAGAGGTTGGACTGTTTGAAATTAGATAGCAGAGCTGATGAGTGAGGCGCGTGCTGTCACATGGTTGCCATTGCTTTTCTAACTGCTTGTATAAGGCTGGATCCAGGTTATGTTGTAAGAGCTGGTCCCACAGGACAACCTTCTGTTTCATTCCTGCATGTATGGGAGTGTGAGGGAGAGTGTGCAGGACCCCCTGTAGGCAGCTCAAACTCGGTGGTCCACAGCAAGCTATGTAAATATTATTCGGAGTATAAATGTCCTGCCACTCAGCCACACAGAGCACTGGGCACAATGGTTGAAGTGATAACCTGAAGAGGGAAAAAGGTAGAAAATTTTATGAGGACATCCTTTAACAACCATATATTACCTCAAATTGTATCCTGTGCGTCAAACAAACTGAAACTGAGCAGACTTTTCCAACTAAATTTACGATTTAATGTAGCAAAATAATTAAACTGTCCTAAAAAGTTTTTGGGTCCCAGAATAGAGCAAGAATAACTGAAATGAAACAATCAAAGTGTTTGATTTAATTTAATTAAATATGGGAATTTCTGGGATTGGGAGTTAACCTTCAAGGCAATATTACAATGTCAATTAAACAAATTTGGCAATGTAAAAACACATTAAAAGACCACATTATCCCTATAAAGATTAAAGATTGACTTTTTGTTGGTTTTCATTAGAGATTTGTCCTCTTTCTCCAAACTATAAGTGGTATTTCCTTTTCATAGACTAAATCTAGTACATTTAATTCAATTGAATTTTATCTTCATTTAAATTAAAAGTATATTTAAATGTATCTTTTTCAATAACCAGTCAAAGGATTTGTCGTTAAAATGTGAGGAAATTGGTAGATAAACGTTGCTTTGTGACTGAAGTTCATGAGGCCTGTGTGCTTTTTGAGGAATAAAGCCAGCTTTAGCATGGAAAACCACTAAACAGGGATTTCTTTAAAGTCCTTTAAAGGAGCCATTAGCTTTTGTAAAAAGTAAATTTATCCAACTGCCTCCTGTCCCGCACTGACCATATTGGAGGTTTCATTCCATTAATTTCATTCCGGTGTGTGTGCATTTATGCTTTGAAATGACTTCATCTCTGCAGTATGAGGAATAAAAACAGTTGGTCTTGGTGTCAGCATGTTGTCGCTCTCCCACTGCCACCCAGACGTGCCTCCAGAGATGGGAGTCAGTGTACAAGTGAGCGCACTCTCAGGCTTCTGTGCACTGCTCCCTCTTGTTGTATTGATACTGTGCGGTGCATCTGTGTGTGTGTGTGTGTGCCGGAGTGACTCATTATATTTGGCCTGTGCTCATCATAACAGCAGACTGAGGGTCTTAAGGGGCATATCTCTGCAGAGCTAGAAGGGATCCTGTCTTTCTGACGTATGAAATCCTGGCAACTCTCGTGCTGTTCTCACAGTGTGTGTGTGTGTGTGTGGCTTAGTACTATGAGTATGTCTTTAGCGCCAATGTCGACACTTATTTCTTATCCCGCTGCGCATGAAGAAGGCTGATGCTTTCATGAACTTTCTGGAAACGGTTTTTGTAGATGTAAAGACACAAAGCATCCCAGATGTTTCTCCTTTGAATACAATGCCACATGAACCTCACAAAAAAGTACAGTTATGATACTTTAACATCCCAATTATTACAGGAAATGTATTCACTTTGTCCAAAATGTAGCGTCATGGTCACTGATTGTAAATGTGAGATGGCAGCATGTCCCCAGGCTGCTATTTTCTCTTGGACCGGGGTCATGTGACACAACGGGAACAGGGACACATGAACTGTAAAATGTACAAGCTGTAAACACGTCAACTTTTGTAACTCTCACTATGCGTTATGTAACATATAGAGCTAAAAATGTATTCCCAACTCCTGAACATTAACCGTTTGCTGTAAGAAAGTTAGGAATTGTGAGTGGTTGGAAAGTAAAGAGCAGTGACCATGTAAAAATCCTGGAATCCGGTTCAGAGGCTTTGTGGCCTTGAGTAGGAACGCATAGATGCTGAACAGTGATGTGACGGGCAACTGACCTTAAATGGCATACGGGCAGTAACAGAATAAGGAAAATGTAGCAGTTCAGCATTATGGCAAAGTTTTACTGTATGTGGTTTATTTACAGAACTATTGCACAGTCTGTGTAATCAAAAACGGAGAACATACCTCACAACACAATCTAACATTCTTGCATTCCCCAAAGGAAAATAAAAATGTATAGAACCACTTATATTGAAACAAAAGCAGCAAATCTCTTCATTAATTGCGTTCTTTACCAACAAAAATGATCCGTACGTGTGCTTTTTAAAATTTTAATTGGATAAGAGAAAAGTACAAACAATCATAAATGGCTCTATTTGTTTTGGCTTAAAACAGGAGCATCTTAATTATAAAAAAAAAGATTATGATTATTGCAGGCAAATGTTCGCCCGGTAAAAGTTTAGCCATGTTTAAGAAGAAAGCAGATTGTATCAAACAACATGAATACACTTTCCATATCTGCAGTGTCGCAGGAAATTTTAAGGCGATGCATAACGCGGTGTGGGACATAATTTTTGTGGGTCGATATTATTTCCACATTATTAAACCTAATAAGTAAACTGTTGTGCTTTTCAGCCCTTAAGATGTTTATTAATGTTTATGTCTATATGTGCTCACAATCCAGTTTGCGAGCTATTACACCCTGTGTACCGGGTGTCAAGGTGTGTGTATTGTGGGATTACTTCAAGAGCAGTTGTATCTTTGTTTATCCCCGGGCTCAGTGTTTACAGGGTGCTTTGCAAAACGATCTGGAACTAATAGCGCTGTTTTACATTCGTGTAAACGTTGTTGCGAGTGGGAGTGCAAGTCTGTATGCTTAACTGTGAGAGGTGTGTTTGTGTGCATTCACACACGCACGCTGTGGCGGTGACCCGTGCTCGCCCCAGGCGCCCAGAGCCCGACTCCCAGCATCCTCAGCCTGGTGAGCTTTTAGTACCTCTGCGCTTGGAGCCAGTCTGTGCCTCCGAAGATTATGATGGCACCTGTTTCAGGCGGAGGAACACTGATTAAATTTGTATTCTATTTACTGATTTAAAAAAAAAAAATTCATAGTAACTTAATCCTCAATTTAAAGTAAACAGGAAACATCTTTCTGACTATAGATGCAGATGGTTTCATAAAATGGTACAGCGGTCGCATTAAAATTAACTTTCTGCACCTTTTCAGGTTAGTCATTGTCAGTATTTGCAAAAAAAGTGTTTCATAATTGAATTAAGCTGTCTGCATGATGTCTGCTGGTGCTCAGTGTTAGATGGTTAATACGCAAAGGAGTGTTTGAACCTAATGCTGTCTTCCATCTCTACTGCTTGCATAGCAAGAGCTGCCAGTCCCTTTTCTTGATAGAAAAGATAGTAAATAGATAGAAAAGTAGATGCTTTCACTCAGCGAGCTGTCAGTTAGAGTCCCTGTTGTGGTAGTGCAACCCCGATTGGCCATCTGATACTGTGGGAAGGGCTTTTTCAGCAGCTGTTGCCATGGAAGCGCATCGTGTTGATCGTGGTCTAGAAGTGTGTTCTGTGTTTGCACTTAGCTCATCATCCAGAGCCCTCTGTGTTGTTCTTGGAAATCTGGAATAGAAACCCACCAAACGAAGCTCCCCTTACACACAAAAACAAGGTTCTCATAGCAGGAAATGGCTGTGTGTGCACTTGAGTGGATAAATGTCGTCTGTGGTAAGTCTGCAGAGAGAGATGAGGATGAATGGAGGTCCCCGGCAGGTTAAAACAGAACAAGGAAAGGGAAGAAAAAGGCAGCAAATGAAGTTGTAGATGAAAAACAGACAGGGGAGGTCAAAGACGAAGAACAGGAAGTCAAAAAGAGAGGCAAGAACTGAGGGAAGAGAAGGACGAGGTGGATAAACAGGATAAAGAGAAGCATCGGAGCAGAGGGGAAGGATAGAAGAGCTGAGCGGAGCAAGACGTAGAGGAGCACAACGAGGAGAGAAAAGAACAGAAGTCGGTCATTTTTATAGCCGATCTGTTCTGCACGGCTTGTGTGTTGTGGCACAGTTGTGCAGTCTGACAGTCGGACACAGCTCTCGGCCCATCAGGAGCGCAGGAGATGCGCTCGTAAATCTCTGCGCTTCCTGGCTCCGCTGTGCTTTCTATTGTCTTTCCTCTGCAAGTTGGTGGTTACTGCAGTGGAGATGCAGCGGCGTTCTCAACATCAAGACCCAACCACTCTCTCCACCAGGCCCCTCCTCTCGCTTTCCCGCCTGCTACCTCCCCTTAAAAAAAAGCTGCAGATGAATAATGTGTGCTCTCCCTTATCCCTATTTCCCTCCACTCACCTTCTTGTGTCTTTTACCGGAACAATTCAAACTGCACTTGCAGATTCGTCTTCCTCTCTTGGATTTCTTTCACAGGCAGAGATCAGTCATGTGTATTACTTTCAGTATACTGCATTAGAAAACATTTGTGCCCACACTCAGACGCACACACACATACACACACACGGTCTTGCAATGCAAATGGGTCTTTCTCGTCCAGAGACCGGTTGCTGAACCACGCTATTAGGACATTTTATCTCCTTCTCATGGTTTCACCGTGTCTCAGCGTTTGACATGAGCCGCCTCTGAGGGGTGTAATGATTTATATGCATGAGCCGTGTGTTCGTCGGTGCGTGATGTCCTGGTCGCCAAAAGGTTGAGGTGGAGGGGGAGTTCAGTGAGAAAAGGATTTATCCAGGCTATAAAACAGGAGGCGAGAAGATGGAGAGTCAGCTGGTATAATTGAAAAACTGAGAGATTCAGACGAGCTGCTATAAATTGTAACGCATCTGTCACTCTCCACGTTCCTGGTTGGATCCTCCAGACGCAGAGATAACCTAAGAAAGTAATCATTTCTGCCTTTTTTTGTTTAGATGAGGGGCTATATGGGATAGCAAGCACAAGACCCCCCAGGGTCACAGCATCGTGTTAGGTTTTGGGTTTTCGGCAGATTCTCACTCTTTCCAAACTCCTTCTGTTCTTTCTGTCTTTAGCTGGATGCTTAGTATTCAGTTATGTTTTTAGGTCATATTGCCTTGTTGTGCTTGCTGTTTAGTAGCTGCACTGATGCTCCTAATGAGCTTTTCTTGTGTGTGTGTGTGTGTGTGTGTGTGTGTGTGTGTGAGTGTGTGTGTGCAATTGTGCTGTTCTGAGCTGTTTCCCTACAGTCTCTCTCCACATAAATAACACAGCAGCCCTTGCCTTTCTGCTGAAACCATTACCGGCCATGAGATGGGTGGAGTGACAGAAACCAACACAGGCACACAAAAGGAAAGCAAGAAACCGTCCCGACGCTTGACCTGTGGGTCAGGCATGGTACGATTTGCTTTAGGTGTCAGGCTGCAGAGGTTTAGGGCGCTGCGAAAGCAGCGTGGACGTTTACAGATATCTCTGGCTTTGGCTCTGATGATCGATCAAGCCTGGAAAATGACTTGAATCCATCCACGCAGGCTTGCATGGATGGATGCACACATGTGTGCGGATGCGCATCTGTGTGTGTGTTAGTGCGTTTCTATGAAAGAATAATGTAGAGAAATATGAATAAATAAAAGATCTGGGAAACCCATCAGCATCTAGCAGTAGGTTGTCATGGCAATGTGGACAGCAAAGTACAGCACAGTCTGTGTTAGCGCGCGTGTGTGTGTGTGTGTGTGTGGTCAGGAGATGGAGATCATATCAGGGCAATGTTTCAGCAAGGATAGTTGAGGCCTCCCTCACCAACTAAAAGCTTTTTTATTTTTTCCATCTCTGTTAAACATGGAAAAACATGAAATAATATACTTTTGAAGAAATAAAGAAACAAAACCACTTTGAAAATGGTTTCTTTTAATGTAGTTTTCTGTCCATCATGTAGAATGCCAAACCTTTTTGCAATTACATATACAAAAGTAAAAGGAAAAAGCATCTTTAGGAGGCTGCTTGTGCCAAATGGGTATATACATACTCACTGCATGCGGATTCTTTGGGTGCTTGTGTATTAGTGATGCTTTTAGCGCAGTAGTGTATAATGGATATAGCCCGATATTCAAACGCTTTCCCTCAGAGACCTGAAAACTGCAGCCTCTTCTTTCTACTTCTCTTCCCCTCTCTCCACGCTGCAGAGTGTTTCTCCGTTTTTCTCCAGAAAAACGGGCCTGGTACGTGAGTGTGACATAGACATGCCGTGTGCGAAGAGTCGTGCAGAAAAGAGTTGTTCTCCGACTGCCCGGTTTTATGGCAGAGTGGCAGTTGAAGGGTGATAATGAGGAGGAAAAGTGCCGGGTGAATTTCATGGCCGTCCACAGCTACGTCAAACATTGCAAATGGGTGCTGTAATATGAGCACGTTAATCTAAGACAGAGGGATTCTCTAGCCAACGAGGCTCTCGCTAAAAACTCTACCTGGTTACTAGGCAACAGAATAGCACTGCTGCACGCCGGATCGCTGGGGAGGGGAACGCGTGTCGCTCTACATCATGTGTGTCCATGTTTGACTGCTGAGTCAATAACTATGTTATTTATGAGTGTTCTGTTGTAAGAGTGTGTAGCGCAAGATGATTCTGGGGGAGGGGAGATAAAAGGTAAATTAAAAGCAACGGATAGAAAAGCAAATCACGAACACTGTGTGCTTTTCATAAAAGCCTTCTGACCATATCACTCTGAACAAGGCTGCCTCTTTGTGGAAGGAGTCTCTATTGGAGATCATGTGGAGTGATACAGCTCACAAGTGACTGCGTGAAATACAGAAATTTCACAGGCAGGACCTGACTGGCAGGGGTCGGCGCTGCCTTCATTTTCAACCCTGAATTTCCGGCTCTAGTTCGATTAATCGGGCTGGCTTTCATATACTGGACTGGCAGTGAACTCCCAAGGACACGTGTGGAGGAGGAGGAGAGGCCATCACGTCAGCTCACTGGGCTGCGTGAGCGAGTGCAAGCCGAGTCATGATTTTACGAAAGATTTTTCCCCTCCGTACTCTCCTTAAAAAAGCCTCACTGTTGGCCTGTTGACGTGAATGGGTGGAGTCCATCAGGCTTAGCCTAACTGCAGCTCGGTGCCACCAGCGACAAAAGCACTTCACACTCACTTGACTCCTCAAACCAGATACACTGAAAAGCACATGGGGTTAATTTGTTCTGCCAATCTCCCCCTAAAGCTGGAACAAGGTCCAACACTTAGTGTTGGAAACACTAGATTAAAAGTCAGGAGAGAGACGTCTCCATATCAGCATGATAAAAACTAAACCCAATGAACCCCCCCTCCTCCTCTAAATGATATACTGCTCTCTGGATCAAACCTGGCATTGTTTATCTGAGCTTAAAAGGCACACACTCACAAGTGCTGTGCCAATATGGATGGATTAAACTTCTGACAGTGGAGACGATCATTAATTATGCCTTGGTGAGTAATCAGCCTCATCTAAAGCATTTTTGACTTGTTGGTCACTGTGAGTATGGTGAGCACGCTGGATTTTGCCATTTAGCATCCATTAGACTGTAATGAGAAAAAAAAACAAAAACGTAGCTCTCGGTGCCTTCTTGTCTGCCTTGTAATGGGCCACTATTATCGCAGTTCAAATTCATGAAGACTGAACCACATAAGCTGCGTTTCCCTCGATCCACACACACACACACACACACACACACACACTCAGTGCTTGTGCAGGATGAAAGGCGGATGCGAGGCAGCTGACCCACCTCAAGTCGAGGAGGCCTGCTGTGTGTTAAACATCTTGATTTTGGCTGAAGTGGCTACATAATGGAGCTGTTAAATACTTGTCAAGGGGGAGCACCTAAGATTGCTTCACTGAATATAGATTAGCTGGAAACTCATAACGCTTTTGCTGTAATACTACACAAAAGTGCTGTCCTGTTTTCCATATTTCAGGGTCGACCTGGTCGATAGCCACCAAAATATTTGGAATCGGCCCGGCTTTATGAAAAACCACTGTCATTGAAAATCGGTTAGACTTACAGGCAAAGGCATAATGAAAGCTGCGCCATTTCCACATAAAATTCAATGTCAAAATATTGAAGGAAGGCAGAGATCTGATCTGGTGTTTTTTCACACTCTTAATCAATAATTTATCTGCACCACTCTGGAAGCAGGTATTTGATAAATGTAAAGGCCAGAGAGGTCACAGTCACATTAGAAACGGCGTTAGTGCAGAAAAGACTGAAATAAAGATACAGTATGATTGTGTGCTGTTTAGTATCTTTACAAAACAGTCTCTCATATGCTGAAATGATGCACTCCATGGTGACAATCCAAAAAGTTCAAGATTGTATGTCCTTTGTGTGGCAGTGGGAGAATTTAGAATATGAGTTACGCCTTACTTATGAATGACGTAATTAGAAAATGCTTACGTACATGTTAAAAAGCTGCC
This sequence comes from Menidia menidia, assembly GCA_907169785.1. Classification (NCBI taxonomy): domain Eukaryota; kingdom Metazoa; phylum Chordata; class Actinopteri; order Atheriniformes; family Atherinopsidae; genus Menidia; species Menidia menidia. Next base: position 6,353,766 of record CAJRST010008890.1, on the reverse strand, counting down.
ACAAATCATGCTTATTTTCTCTGTTGGTGGAATGTAAAATCAAACAGTTGATGATGCTCTGACAAGGATGTAGTGCAGTGGGGCAGAGCGCATCACGAAATGGCTCTCTCATGTGCTATTTATCTCATCCTTTGTGCTTTGTCAGTCACCCACTCAGACTTAATGGCCGTTAGGTGGGAAGTCACGCAAAGTTTTGATGAAATATTTTTAATGCACGTAATCATTTTTCTCTTTTTTATGTCATTGTGTAGACATATGGGAGACAAAAAGAAAGGAGGAAACATATAAGCGAGGAAAGCCGTAAACAACAGAAGGATGGAAGGAGCATGTGTTGCTCCTTAATGGGTTGGATAGTGTGTGTGTGCTTTGCTTTGGTGGGTGTTCATCTGCCCTGAGCTCTCACAGTGGGTGTTGGTCTAAAACCCCATGCGTCGCCATGTGCCCGTTGGGATTTCCGGTAGGGTTTACTATTTGCGTAACGCCGCCGTGCACTGCGGGCAGAGGGGTGCTAACATGAGCGCGTGTGACAGACCTCCCACGCGTCAGGCGCTGATCTGGTTTGTTCCGGTCGGCGGCCTCGGTGTCAGCATGGCCATGGACACTGGTCAGACCCTGTTTTGGCAGAGCTGAGCACCAGGAGCAGAGGCTTAACGAGATTCCGCGCGATCGAACAGATCAGAGAGCGGCGGACTGAGGGGGCGATGTGTGGGCATGTGCGACATAAAGGGGGGAGGAGGAGGAGGAGGGTGCGTGTCTGATTGGAGTATTGTCTGTCAGCCCAGCTCGGCAAAGCTAAACTGAAGTCCATATTGGCAATTATTGTTCTCTTCTACATTAGTCACAAATGAAAGCTCAATCATTGATTGAAACTGAAACAAAACATACACACAAAAAAAGAAAAAAACAACGGACTGATATACTGGCCCCAATAAAAAACAAACATAAAAATACCTTTTTCTGTAAAGCAAGTTAAGATCGAAGTCACAGTGACGTGAATACAAGGAGGATCAGTTGGAGGAAATCTGTGTTTACAGCCTGGGAGATGATTCGAGGGAAACGGTGACAAAAATAGCACAAGATACAATTTCTCATGCTTCAACGACTGCTCAAAGAATCACATATTTCTTCATCATCAGCCAATCAGCAACGTTTCAGGTGATTTTTAAATTTTTTTTACTTTAACAGATATAAACCAATGTTTTAGGCTCCGGTCATATAGTGGAACCCCTGGATATTAATGTTGGCTGAAGTGGTTTTGATATGGTTGTTGTGTGAAAAAGAAAAGAGAGAGTGTTATGTTTGTGTGTGTGTGTGTATTATTTCTGCTCAAGAAGATGGCCTAATGTTAGGATATAATTTACGATAATAGATGGATGGATGTTAGGGTATAATTGTCAGGCAGCAGATAGTTACTCTTTGTACATGGCCTTGAGAGGGACTGGCGACAGGCTCCAAACTGGAAAACTACAGTATTGAATAAAATCTTTCATAAGAATCTAGTTCTGTAACAATACTTTTTTCGATTTTTTCTTCTTTTTTTAATGCAATATGTAACCTATAATAAAGGCTTATTACCCCTCTAACACATATAATGGTGGTTTTCAACCTTTACCAAACACTTGCAGAAAGATAGTAGTAGAGTAAAGGATGTCAAAATGAGGTACAAAAGGGAAGAATTATTTAAAGGAAGTATGCCATCATCAGAACTTTATGCAGAATGACAAGCAGATTTTGACAAAAGAGCAGTTGTTGCTTTAATTCTAAATACTTATAAGCCGCAGTCTGTCTATGTGTCCATCTGTGTGCTTGTGGGTTTTTTGTTCTGCCTGAGACTAGCATGTGTGTGCAAGGTTGCATATCATTTCCTAATTTGGTAACCGATGTGGTGACTTTCACTGTGAGTGTGTATATGTGTGTGAAAAAGAGAAACTGGGCTCATGTTTACAAAGGTCACATGTTTTTCTGAATGATTACTACCTGGTGTTGATTCTGTGAATGTGTTTGTACTGATGCGTTTGAGGGTGTTATTGTTAGAGGGCAAGGGCTCTTCCTGTGTTATTGTAGCAAGTATGTATGAGTCTATTTTTGAGATGAAGAAAGATGAAAACTATTGGACATCAACAGGGAAGAGGGGGGTGAAAGTTATACAATGCGAGTTTTAAAACAAAAGCCGAGACAAAATTATACCATGCAGGTCCAATGTGACCCTCCAACCCCTTAATGTGTGTGTTCCTTTGTTCAAGTGTTGGATACCAACCCCACGAAATGGCAAAAATAATACCCGTGGGAGGAGGGACGTGGCATTAATGGTCCAGGGTGGATTGCTGCTAATTTTACACTCATGCTAGCCCACCTAGCTGCATGTCTATACTTGTATGAAGTGCACACTTATCTGAAGTAGAGTCATCCAGGATTTGGACAAGAAGAAAAGAGCAGATGAACAGCCAGTGATCTGAACTAGGATGCTTGCTACTTTCACACAGCAGCCATGAACTGTGTAATGTGAAAGCTTCTTATTAATATTAATCACTTGTTTTTTTTAGATAATGTGATCTGCAATGATGCTAGCTCACGCAGGGAACAAAATGCTTTGCTGTGCGCAAGTTGTCAATGTCTGAGTAAGACTTTTATGTTCAACACCGGAGTTTAGTGTTGATTTACAACAGAGGTGTAAAAATTCAATATTAATATATGATACAAGCCAGACTCCCCATTTTTCAACACCGTATTACTTGGTTTTATTTTTTTATTTTTTTTACATCATATGTACACCTGATAAAAATGTCGTTTTTTACAAAAAGTCAACAAAACCAGACACATTTTTTAGGACTTTATTTATTTTTTAAATGATTAGAATCAAATTTTAGAACCAAATTGCAGGGTTCTTGACTTCCATCTTCCGGTGTCTACAGCATGCTTTGATTGAAAATTTTGACACTCATGGTTAAGAGATTATTTGTGAGCCATTGAGTTTTTCACTTAATCTCACAGTAGTTCACCATTGCACCAATGTTTTGCTGAGGCTGATTCAGGGGAACTCCAGTGGCTTTTGAACCAGCCGCAAAACGCCAGTATTCCAACTGATACGATCATATAATTACTTTATATATGCCCCTAAATACGGCCTTTAATGGCATCCCTCACAAGTTACTGGAGGGAAATGTGACTCAAGAGTTTTTCCAAATCAGAGCAGACATCATTCTAAAGTGTTTCTTTTAGGAAATGGTAACATTCTAGGTGTGAGTACTCGTAGCAGTCAGCTTTTTCACCATTAAATGTATGTCTAGTTGGCTTACTACTGAAACACTTTTGTAGTTTGGGTTAGATTCAGAAGGTTGTTTAAGAAATAAAACACACTATGATAAGACTGTCTTTTCTGGATTGGCTGGAGATGGGGTTTTTGGGGGTGGGTGGCATCCAATGTTGTTTGTCATGACCACTGCAACTTAAAAGCTTTTTTTTTTTTAATCTGCCATGCCAATTTATTCCTAATGGATGGTGATTGTCAATGTCTAAAGTTGTCCATGCGCACATCTGCATATACAGTTGTGTTATCATCTGGGATTACAGTTCGGTTCATTTTTCAGGGGGAAAAAAAGGAAAGAAAAAAATGGAAAAGGTTTCCAAAAATAGACTGATATAGGTTGGTTGAGCCTAAAATGGAACCAGGTGCCAATTTGTTTTTTAATGTTAACAATGGATCACAAGTATGAGATGGGGTTCTCTAAACCCGGACAAACACGCAAATTACTTAACTGAACTGGAACCGGTGCAATGACGAAATCTGAGTGGTTTCCCGTGTGCCTGTGCAGAGGGGTTGTCAAATCTCATGTCAAAACATGGGACTATTGCGCACATTTTATGCTTGTTGATGAATGTCCATAAATTGGATGAAAAATAGACAATATGGCAGTTGTCCTGTTAGCATTTCTTTGCTGTCCACCCTTGCCGTGAGCATTAATGTCTGAGAGCATGGGCTAACTGATGGGGCAAGGGGTGAAATTGGATTCAGCCTACGACCTGTTAGATCTTAAATCAGAAGGACCCCTGGACTTGTGCTGAAATTGTGTAAGTAATTAACCTGGAGTGACCCAACGACTGATGGAAGGTGTCAGTTTTTCCAATACATTTAGCAATAAAACCTTGGTTTGGTTCCTGACTGCATGTAATTTCCTATTAAAATTTAAATGGAAAAAAAAGGGCTATAGATTTCTCTCAACTGAGAAGTTAAAGATCTTTAGTTATTTAGTTAAAAGGTTCTCACAAAGGATGGAAACCTAACCAAACTACAAATATCCCCCCATGAAGAAGAAAACCTACATTTTGTTGAGAAATTATACAACAATGGAAGAGCATAATTAGGGAATCTCTTCATCTCACTTGATGGATTCTGGTTGTAAAGATGTTCAGAAAATAGAAAATAATGAGAACAATGGTTGCATAACAAAACTGTCATCTATTGAATTGCTTTACAATGATAATGAAATGAAATTAGCATTTCCTGATGGGTGTAATATTTTGATCAAAGTGGTTAAATGAGATGGTTCAAGCTCTAATTGGACTGTAAAAAAGTCTCTTAATGGAGTCACAGTCTCTGTGCAAACAATGCTGATGGGAAGATGATGCACCGTGTAGAGTCCACAGACAGAGTTGAGAAAAAGGGGATGACAAAGTGGTTTGAGAAATGGGAACTTCAAACACGGCAAGACAACGGAGTAAACAACAAAAAACAGAAAGGAGGGAGGAAAGAGAATTATAAAAACCAAAGACAAGGATGAGGAAGGAGGAAGATGGTTTTCTTTTCCTCTCCCTGGGAGAGGAAGAAAAGGTGAAAGAGACAAGAAAAGACAGAAAGACACGGAAATGGTTTGAAAATAAAGGGAACAGGTACAAGAGTAGACGGAGGAGGAGTAGGAAGTGAGGCCTGAGTTTCCTTCAGCAGAGATGTACTGCAGTGGAGCGCAAAGCCAAGAGGTGTTTTGACTCCATGACTTCAGCTGACCGCGTGTGTCTCAGCTGTTATGTACCAACACGTATTGAAACATGAGGTTTAAGAACACCAGGGGGAATCTGTACTTTTGCTCTTACCCTTTCAAAGTATCAGAGAGGCTTTGCTTTCTTGTGTGTGTGAATGTGTGTGTATTTATGTGTTTGTGTATGCAGCCTCCCCAGGGTAAGGCTCCAGATGGCCTTATAACAACGAACAATCACTCTGACCCTCTCATTACTCTCTCCATTTCAATTAGCAGCTGATCAAACCAAGCAGGCAAAATCGTTCCCTTCCAGAGGCTCTTTAAGCCACCTCAGCGACCTCTCATCAAGTTATGAGCTCAGTAGCAGCCAGGCATGCAGAAACATAAAAATGCCAATGGCTTAATGCGCCACAGGCCCACAAAATGCAGTCACCGAGCAAGTGGGAGATCAGGAGACAGATAGGACATAATTGGAAGGCAAAGAAGGGGAAGGGAAATATCCTGGAAGAAAAACTGAGAATGATGTTAACAACGGTAACTGATGGTAAATCATCATCTTCACTGTGGGGTTGAAGACGCTAAATATTTTTAGATGGAACTTTTCATGGTCACATCTCTATAAATTCATTGCTGGTGGAAGTGGAACTTGAGATTTGCGTCGACAACCCTTTTAATGGGCTATTTTTTTTCTCCCTACACTTGCTTTTCAAAGTGGAGCCTGTATGCTGGGTTTGGAGAAAGAAAGGAGAGCCTAAACATATTAGCCCTTGAGTTTTCACTGAAAGGAATCACAAAGTGGTAGATGCTTCTTGGTGTGATACCGAAAGAGACATGAATACATGTCGCTCTCTGACCGAAACTGGAATTTTAAGATGCACAAAAACACTTCAGTTCAACTGAACCTGTGCGAAACTGTGGTTGAAAACATGTTGGTTGCGACTGGCTGATGAATCCCTCCTACATGCACATGCATGTAGCAGCACAGGCAGCAGAATTTATCAAGCAGACCTCGGTCTTGTATCATCAGATGCAGGACTGCAGTGCAGTGGCCTGGTCAAAGCTTGACCACACTGCTCATGTAACAGACTGGGCTCATTATATTGCCTCTGATTTAGAAATGCTAGCACTGCATTTACCCAGTGACTCCCCCCAATTTCAACATAACCTCTCTACCTAAATATTTCAAAACACACACTATCATACCAATGTGCCAACTTTTGTAAAGGAATCGTAACACGGGTGTCATCTGTGTGGAGAGAAGCCAGTTGTGTGGTGAAATGGGCCACTGTCTATCGAAGACTTCGGCTGTTACTGGTTTTGAGTAAGATTGAGATCACAGTTTTTTTGTGTGGCGCTTTGGATTGCACAGTGAAATGGAAGACGAGCGAGTCATGGTTGTCGAAACACAACATGTCATGGAAACATGCCATGTGCTGTAATTGGCTGTTTTTCTGGCCTCTCGGGGCTTCTGTCAGTTCCTGTTGGTCCCCTTTTGAGTGGGACTCTTAATGGTGAATCTGGTGTGGTCAAAACTTCTCATGAGTCTTAAAATCACAACCTGATGTGAGCAACAGGTGGCTCTGTCATGGTGATCTCATCCTGTGCAGACAAACTTTCCATAACGAAGGATTTTTTAAATCAAAGCTGAGAGTCCAGCCTTTTCAACAAGGGTAAATACCAGTTTATCCCATTTGATTAATAAGATCAGGCTTAGAATGCATCAAGGAGTAGACATTGGGAGTAGTGTATTTTTTTCCACTTCTCTTTTGACTAAGTATCTGAATTCCTTTTTCATGTTTCAATCCAATCCTCTTTGGCCAACATCTGTTTAAATCTGCTGGAAACCAACGTGGCTGTAGGACTCATAAGCCATTGATAACTGCCCCACCGATAATTAGTTCTATCACACAAAGCACACTTGAAAATTAGGCCTTTTTTGGACTGTGTGTATATTTAAGTTTGTGTGTTTGCACGTCCATGAAAGATGCTGATGAGGTTAATGGAATGACAGTCCTCTTGCATGCCCTCTTATTAGGAGTAATGGAGGGCTTCTGTAAAAGGCCTCTGAGACACACAGACTCTCAAACACACACACGCATCGGAAGAGAGAGAGAGGAAATAAGCAGGACTGGAAGATATAGTGACATTTGATTTATGGAAGATGAGTGTCATGTAAAGAGGTGGTGGAAATTTGAAGAAATGAAGAGTAACAAATTCTTACCCACGTGTATGAAGACATATTACTAGGAGATAGGGAAATGCCAGTGTTTTTGCTCACTTAGGAGTCTATTTGTTGGCCTTTAAATCTGTCAGTTCATAAATAGCATCGGTTTAGGTTGTAAATGTATCTCTCTCTACCAATATATCTGCACACCTACTCAGAATGTATCTTGGCTGAAAACTGGTCTTTTAAAAATAATGTATCCAGTCCTTTCTGCGTCATCCAGATATGAAAACGCATATAATCCAATTCAATCTAAAAGTTTATTATTCTAAAATGAGTGTGTTGTCATCCCCAACCACCCCCTTATGTTAAAGTCATATTGAAAATTCAGAGTTGTCTAACATTCCAGGAGGCATTTAGGGAAAATTGACTTTCTGAAGATTGAAATGATCTCCAGTTGAAAAAACGGAATTGGACACTTTGTTTTGTGTCCACCCATTCTGAAAATGTTTGTGATCTGTTTGGAATTTTAGTGTCGATGGCATCACTTACGATCTTATCTCCCCTGCTTGACCTTGATTTCTGAGACCCGCTCTGATTTTCCTGATTGGATTCAACCTGCTGGAACAATGGAGCCAGCTTTCCGCACACATTTGCTGCTGTCAGCTGCACTGAACAGCACGCACCTTGTATGACTCAGCCTCGGGAGATTTAGGAGCCCAGCAGTTAAACTTAATATTTTAGGGCAATATTTTTGCATGTGAAGCAGTCATTTTTCAGCAAAGTGCTTTAGCGCACTGTTTTGCCCACTTGGCCAATTTCAGACCGGACTCAGACTTTCTGTGACCACGCTTCAGACAAGGGGAAGGTGAGTATTTTTAAAAAACTGTAAGCTTTTGATTTATTTATGTATGTATTCTATAGTTTTAGAAAAATCTAACAGCTAAGATTATTATTTTTAATGAAATGAATTGCAAACAACCATGGAGAAATCATAATTACGCTCTGCAGATGTGTTATTGTTGTTAATAGAGAACTGGCTTCTTTGTAGCTTTGCATCAAATTGTTCACCAGAGGACCAGATTTTGATAACAACGGGTCATATAGAAACACATTGTGTATAAGGACATAGAAATATCCGATTGAAGCCTTAATTGTCAAAAGAAAGTGAGAGGACGGTGGTGTTTATGATGTTTGCACCAAAGCTTGTGATCTGAAAAAAAAAAACACTGGAAATTGAAGCAAGTTATAGAAAATGAGTTTGTAGCTGAGTTATACTCTCCTTTAAGAAGTCATTTTGAGTGTTGCATTATACTTTTTATTAAGTTCACTTTGTGCTCCGGTAGACCATAACATTCTTTTTTGTTTTCGTGTTGTGTTTCCCTCTTTGTACAGTTAATGCAACACACCGAAACTTCAACACCTGCAATATTTTACAGTCCTTTCACTTTTCCACTTCACTCTGGGTATTGAGTGGTTGTAAATGTATCAGTTTAGCAGCCATAGTAAGCTTAAAAATTCAAGCACATCACTTGACAAAGACATTACAGAATGTAGAGTTAGGGCCAGAAATTTGCTAAGTTTGGGAAAATGTTTCCATTGACCTCACCTGGACAGTGAAGAAAATGATAGTTAAAGAATATGTTGTCTGCAGTAATGTTTCATGTTTCTACTCTGTCTCTGTAGACGTGTGGTTTTCTGGTGAACCTGGTTGATAAATGTTGCATTTGTAGAATGATTTTTCAGGGCGGGGAGATGTTTGTATCAACAGAGGTTGATGTAACTAACATGGAAATATTCAAAAATAATCATATGACCAACGCAAAGTTGAAAATCCACAGACAGCTGAAAGCATAGAGCAACTGCATTGCTGTTTGCAGGGTGTGTTGCCTGTATTTTCTCACATAGCAGCCACAGCGCAGCGGCCCGATCTTATCTGGTTCCGAGGAATGACTGGACATTCCTCAGACACTAATGTATACGCCTGCACGGCAAATCGCTTAGATTTTCTGTGGAGTTCGGACAGAGCCAAAGAGAACGTGGCTGGACATTATCGGGCTTAACCGTGACACTTAGTCCGTCTGCTGGGTAAATGAACGACCGGCTCCTGTGGTTTTATGGTTGCATCTGTGAGCATTAAGAATTTCAATCCATAAACTGAAGGCCAAAGCATGGACCAGCAGTGAGCTCCAGCTTATAAAAATGCAAATCAATGCTTCAAACAGAGAAATGCACCTTTTGAAATTCTGAGTGTGTCCTGGGTTATTTATTAAAGTATGGGCACCAGTACCTTATTTTCCTAATATTTCAGTTTTAATCTATACAAGACTGAGAGTTTCAGGGCAATAGAGTTAAAATTTAAAAAACATAAATAAAGTTAGGATTGCTCGGAATAAAAGGATGAATTAGAGTAAGAGAGGGCAAATATGAAGGTAAGGGTACGAGAAGTAAGCATACCAGACAGTCAATAGAGCAGAGTGAGCAGGGTTAGGTTAATTACATTAAGAATGAGTTGTGGTCGGATAGGGAGGAGACACCGGTGAACGAGACAGAGGAAGAGAAAGGGAGACTGAGTGGAGGAGTAATGGCTTTTGAAGGTTGAATGAGTGCCATCAGGAGAGCGTATTGGTCCATGTCGCATCTCTCTCTGACCAGAAAATACATTCTGTGAGCTAACTTGCACACTCTCATACCCAATCACTAATGCTGCCTGTGGGCATCGGACCATATCTGTTCCTTCAAGTGCTCAACAACTCAAAGGGGAGAACATCTTACTTTCCATTATTCAATCAAAACCACATTAAGTCTCCCTCTGCCCCCCTTCACCGAATCTGCCCTCTTTATGCTGACCCCTCTCATTCCCTTTAACCTCCTTTCAGATATTCACTGATAAGTGGATGGGCAGCACCCACCGAGACCACGTAAAGTGCGTCTCAGTCAAATCACTTAACAGAATTAATAGGGACGCGCATCACAATTTCTTAATACCTGCATCAATAAACTTCAGTGCCATGAATCATAGCGTGTCCGTTTCAAACTGCACAGGGGAGGGGAGGTTTCACACCACTAAGACACGAAATGAAGAGAAAGCACAAGTGGGAAGATGCAACTGAGTTTATTCAGCAATAAGTGCCTGTGACACAGAAGATAAATCTGACATTAAACCTCTTTGTTCTGCTACCACAACCACCGGTCAGTCCTGTGTGTGTGACTTTGTTAGCACCTTTGAGTACGTGAACTGAGAAGACTCCAGAAAAATGACAGAAATTGACTTAATCAAGATTCCTGCACTGCTTCTTGTTTGTATGCAACCGTGCGCTGAATGCCACTCGTGTTATGGGGTCTGTGTGTAACTATGGGAGCTTTTTGTTGTCATGTTTATTCTGGTTTAGCGTAAAGCTGTACGCACAGTGACGAGATGGGAGCTGATTTAGCTCCTCGGCGAAGACAGGGTTGACCTTTAACTTTGAGAGAGGGAGGACCAAGAAAAAAGCTCGTGGAGAGAAAGGCAGAGCAGATAAGAGCAGATGAGAAAGGATGATGAAGAGTTGGTGGGAGGAGTAAAGGGACCCCCCCCTTTGCATCTAACATTTTTTTGTGAGATGTATTCTGATGATCCTGCTCAACATCTATTTTTCTTTGATTTGATTAGATAGAAGCTATCTTTATACATACTGGGCATCTTCCTGAGGTCCAAACTTGGGACCATTTGCTTTATATCGGCTCCCTTTCACTTTTCCTTCATGTCCTTTTCCTGTCAAGCAACAGCATTCTTAAAGCCAACCTAGATAAAAAAGAAAAAAGAAAAAAGGTTTTCATACCTTTTCAGGCACACCGCATTCTCTTTAAAATTTCGAGCATATTTCAACATGTATGAAGTTATTCTTTCTCTCATGTCTCTACTGGAATTTTTCAGTATGTACATGACTGGTATATGTCCTACACACACAGGTATTGTGAACTTCAGTCAATTATCTGCTTTGGCAAGAATGCAAGCTACAGGTCTGGAATGATTCTACACGTTTGGCATAGCTTTCCTATTCTTGGCAGTGAAACTCAGTCAGGTTTGTTTTGGAGGACAAGGGAAAATCATTTTTTAAGTTTCTCAATAGATAGTATTTTAATGGTCCAAAATCTGGCTTGGGAAATCCACGGATCAGATGCGTGAAATCGTTTGGAGACATAACTAAATAGGGAATTCCTCTTGCCAAATTAAGAAAACTGTGTCTACGTATGCTTTCGTTATCTGCATGTCAAAACAGTGTTTCAACAACAACCTAATAAAAGTAACATACATAGACAAGGGATAAGTAGGCTTTTACTAGGCGAAACACTTAGACACTCATGTTTGAGTCTGGGATATGCAACAAATAATTTGAGGTAATACTGAAAATTCTTTTACTGAAGGATACAGAGTTCAGATTGGATAAATTGGAGATGAATGCATATCAGCCAAAAGTTTCCATTTATGAAGGCAGATGAAGGCTTTTTCTTAATATGCTTTGATCCAGAACTGTCCCTCTCCATGACATTACTGAGTGTTGGTATTCTATATATTTCACCACTGCAGTGGAGTTCCTTTGTAGAGATGGGGGAAGCTTTACAGCTGAGCAGAACAGGTCTTTATGGCAGAGGTACCAGACAGGAACCATTCTTCCGAGCAGATTGTTATTGGGGATGTGCCAAAAGGCCGAACAACTCTGAGGGTCATGAAAAGCAAAATCCTTTCATCAAATTGGAAAAAAAAGATTGAATAATTTGACCACAATTTCCAACATTGTGTGGAGAAAACCAGACACTGATCATCACCTCAGTAATGGCAAGCCTGCAGTCAATCATGCTGAGAGCGGCATTATTCAGTGGGTGGGGATATTTTTATTGCTACAATAAACAGAGGCGGATTGGAAAAAAGAAAATATGCAGCATTCCTGACAGGAAGAAAGCAGAGAAATAGTTATCAGGCTGAGATGCAAGCCTGCACTTCAACGGGACACTATTGCAAATCATGTTGCCAATACAACACAAGCGACTTAGAGAAAACTATGAAAGTCTTGAAGTGACCCACATAGATTCTGGACCAGAACCCAGAAGAGCAACTCTGGAGAGACCTGAAATGTTTATGCTCTGACACTAATCATCCCACCTGGCCCCGCTTGAATGTTTCTGCCGAGTGCATTATGGTTATTGTTGAGAACTTTGTATGGACTTATAAGAACCCTGAAATGATAAAATGCTAGGAACTGGTAAGACACAGGACTTAGTTATGTCAGATTTGAAACATTCAAATTTTCAAGTTCCTTTCTTATAAACAAATTACATCCATATTCTATGATTTACCTATGTGATACATTTTTGCGTGGTACATTGTGTGTGAAGATTTTTTGGGGAATCTTGATGTATTGGTTTTAGATACAAAAAACTAGCTTTAAAGCTCAGTTTTTAAAATGGTCTAACCCAAACACGCACTAGAACCTGAAATGCACACCTAATCACACGCTCACACTTCATTCTTCTCACCTCATTTTTTTTTTTTTTGGTGCTCATTTGTGCGCAACGCAAAATTATTCCCCAATAACAACCCCACAAGGAAGAATATTACGGTTAGAACAAAGAAATCATTCAACCTATGGTGGGAGGGAAATACTTGTTCCATCATGCTCCACTGTATTCTCTTGTAATCTCACAGCTTCACGTGCATGCAGCAGGATGCTGTCAAGTACGGCCGTAGTGTTCTGTTTAGTTTCCAGAAGCATGTGACAGGCCCTATAGACAGGAGGAGAAAGACGAGAATGGAGAATAGGAGAAAATGTTAAACCTTTAGATACATTTTGTGTTGTTTTTGCACATTGGGTAGTTCTTTTTTAATATCTCTAAAACAGACTATTTTTTCTTGTGGTTGAGTCATTTCTTTTTGCCAATAATTTGAAGTAGTTGGTTTGTTTGATTATTATCTTTCTCTTTTTTCTAGGGAAAACAGAGAAAATGTTTATGAATTTGTGGCTTTTTTTTGCCTTTTTTGGAAATACAAAAAAAAAAAAACATATCAAACTTCTTAAAACTCTCTCATGGTTCCTAGACTACAGAATGTCCATTGAGTATTTCTCGCTAAAGATGAACTAATAACATTACATGGAGCTGATTGTTTACACTTTCTCTTTGCTTGAAAATCCACACGAAGGTATTTATGATTTTAGAATCCCAAAAACCCGAATTGAAAAGAACGTCATGGGTCCAATGAAATTGTGTCTACCATAATAAATCTATCACAAGCTTTGCGGCCAGAGCTGAGCAGAGCAGCAGTTGAGGGTCACAGCAGGTATGATGAGAAAAACAGAAGACGTGTAGGGTTTTAACGTTTGGAATGACAGAAGAGCAAATCAAAATCACATCTGCCAACATCTTGCATTCTGAACCTCCACTCAAAGTAGCCTTAGTTTAGGGGAGAATTTAAGGTCCCCTAAGCGCTGAAATATCCTGTGCCGTTCTGTGTTTATAAATCACCATTTGTATGTTATTTTGAAAGCCGAGAAGCAGAAAAATAGTCGAATAGCTGGAGCTGAATTTGGGTTTATAGTGTTGTTCACACCCATGTGGTCTGAAGTGTTTACTATTAGCAGGTTTGGTCTCTGATTTATTCTGATTAATGCTGCAAAGCGTCAAACCTGGGTTCACTACAAATAGTTCTCTTTATTATTATTTTTTGGATAAGTGGTTCTGCTCCTGAAACTTTTATGGGTATGGAGCTGTACCATTTGTTTTCATAAATGAACATGACCAAATATAATCGCTTTAAATAAAAGCAAATGAATGAGACTCTGAAGCGATTTAAAGTTTTCAATTTATCACACCAAAGCACAAAACTAAGTTAAGAGTTTGTCTTTTTTAAATCTCTGTTCAAAGAACTAGTGATAGTTTTTTAGAAAATATGTTTTATGTACAGTAATCAGATCTGTATAAATAATTAATATCCACTTTGAGAATGATCCAATGCCAACAGGAAGTTATTCAGCCATCGTTATTTGACTTTCAGTGCCTAAGTGCTTTTCTTTATAGTCTTTAATAATTGCCATTTTGCCTCTCAAACTATTTAACTGAGAACGTAAAAAGCTATTATACTCTATCTACCTTCAGCATCCCCGACTGTGACTGGAAATGAAATAAAGCATCAGGCTAATGGTTGTAGGAAACCTTGCTCCTCACAGGCTGTCGGACATTTCTTCTTATTGAACCATGCAGTTATTCAATCAAAAGTCACAATCCATTCATTTTTCGTTCAAATGTATTTCTAGGTATTTCTTGATATTTCACTTTTCTTTACTGCATCAACATTGATATTTTTTATGTTTAAATGTTAATCTATCCCCTCCCACTGTGTGCATGGCTCAACTAGTTTCTTTTCAGTACCCTTTTCTGCATGACAGAAGTACCAATTTCTAAACATTTCCTTGGAAAGAAGGTTTCTTTTTGTCTTTAAAAGATAGCAATATGTATAGAGAGCTCGGTGCCACACGCTGAAAGTGCCACCCTCACCAGGTGGAGCATTGCATTATGGTATGGCTCATTCACACAGCTAGAGAGGCCACTGTACATCATCGGTTTCTATGGAAACTGCAACTTGAGACGCAGCGTGCTACGAAATCAATGACATTTACCTGGCTCTTAGTCAAGATAAAGCAGCATGTATGTTTGTGCCCCGTCACGCTGGGAGGATGTGGCATGAGGATGCAGATGTAATGATAGATACAGATTTATTACAGCTGTGCAAGGTGATGTTGTTATCTCAGAGACAAAGACAGGGCTTCAGCAACATCTATTAACCTCACAGTTAATGCAATGTTTATATTGTTAAAAAATAATTCAGAACATCACTAAATTAGCCTTGAACTTTCGGAGAATCTCTGATCGCACGATGCAGAAAAGAATAAAGAAAAGTTTTAGTATATATCTATATATATATGTAGATTCTAGATAATCTCGCGGTAAACTAATCCATGGAATTATTAGCTTTCTTTGGTAGTGGTGCATACATAAAAACTGTGTTTGGTGAAGCAGATAAATCTATCCAAGAGACAGTGTTTGTTGCACTGCAGAGCGTCTGTCTCTTTAAATCTCTGTGTTCGTGAGGGAGATTCATGGCCACTTACCCAATTTTGAGAATTGGTCTAAAGTGGTTTGATATGGGAACAATGGTTGACATTTCCCTGATGCCCTTCATGATGGAGCTTGTTAACAGTGTGTACCAAGCAGGAAAGTAAGAGGTGGACTGTGTGGGTGTTTGACTACTTGTGTACCTTGTGTAATAAAAATGGGAACACAACAGTTAAACAAGTTATGAAAATGAGGTGTGGTGGGCAGTGCTGTCGCCTCACAGCACGAGGGTTCCCAGTTTGGGTGGAGTTTGCATGTTGTCCCTGTTTGGTTTCTCTCCGAGTACTACAGCTTCTTCCTATTACGCAAAAACATGGATGTTAGGTTGATTGGGATGCTCTTAATTGCGTTGTAGAAAATAGATGGATGGATGAAAATTTGATTTTGGTTAAGTTTGATAATTATGGCAGGTTTTAGGTTACATCAGACAATTTCTCGGAAGTAATAGAAACAACACCGTTTGAATGAGTGTGTGCTGACCACTGGGAGGAAAGAAGAGTGTGGACATAAGTAATAAATGTATTGTCAGTTCCCATTTGCTTTGCAAAAGCTTCATGGCGCTCCTCTCCCATGGGATAAAAAGCAACCTACCTCGTTTTGCTCTTAGGTTGGAGTGGAGGGGCTAGGGGAAGAAAGAGACAAGCCGGCAGTCTAAAGTACAGAGGAAATAGATCAAGAGATTTAAAGAAGGGCCAAAGGACCACAAGAGAGGGGAAGTGAGGAAAAAAGCAATAACACAGTAACATAAACTCAACAAAATGTGGATCCTGCTGCACTACTGCAGCCAACATAGACACCAAGCGTGGGGTTGCTGGTCCAGCGCAGTCTTTTTAATACACATGCATCAAGGAGTAAATAGAAGGGGGGAGGGGGATTGCTTGATTAGACCGGCACTCTGCTGTGTTTATAAGTGGAGTAAGCAGCTCTTACCTAAATGCCTTTAATGAACCAAACAGTATTGGGTCCAAATCCTGTAATTACACTTCAATGGCTATTGACTACAGAACAGGAAAGAGATCAAGATTCTTATATTTCCATACAGAGCTGCGTTATTTGGGACACTATGTCATTAATTTCTTGCGATGCTGTATACATACTGCTCCATATCGCCAATTTCTATAGCTAGGATGAGCATGTATCCCAATTTGGAAAAAGGAAAACAGAAAATTTTTTAGCCTCTAGTTCCATTTTATTTTCTTCTTCGGGTTCGTTGCAATCCATGAAAGCTCTGTTTCCATGGTAATTTCCTGTAGGCTCATAGTCTAGTTGTTAATATGCAATACAGTATATTGAGACATGTCTTGCGTGATTGTAAAGATGCATCTAAAGTGTTCATTCTGAATAACAAGCCACTGAAACGCACTTGAGTCCATTTTTCGCAGTGTCTTCAGCCTTCCGTATGTGCTGTAGTTAATATTAACTTGTGTTCTTCCTCTGAAGCACTTACCCTCCCCTCCCTGCCGACATGGCGCAGTTGTTATGGCAGTTTTTAATACTTGCCCAAAGTGCATCCCATGATGCCAGCTGTTGCCATGGTTACAGCAAATACAGTTTTACTCTTGTTTACTGATCATTGTGGGCCGTGAGCCTTGTGTAAAGTTGTGTCATGTTAATAGATTTCCAAGTTGATAGTCTAAAGGTCAGTGTTATAGATTCTGTTTGGCATGCAGCATGCGTCTCCATTCAGACCTCCTCCTCAGATGAATATTTTTGGAACATTGTTTTGTTTGCATATATTTTTGTCATTCTTATTTTTGAATATACACTATGCTTTTGTTTTCATGGCTGTTCTTCCCCTCTTTGTTGGATCCACTCCCACCAAAGCCAGTCTGCCATGGCTCCCGCTGTTCTGGCAAATGATAAAACACAGTGAAAGATCCTTTGCTGCTCTCCCATGGCTCGACCATAGAGAGGTTGAGCACCTTTGGCCCACTGTGAGGTGACTCTGTGACTCAGGGACGGATGGAGGCTCTTTTTCAATCACCGATATGAAATCAGAATCTGTTTACCACCATTCGAAGGATCTTGACATTTATTTACTCGATGGTCCCTCAATGAGCAGCGCCTCACATGTTCTGTTTTGCCATAAATGTTCCCAGCAATAACTGTACTGGGCTCTGTAGGACTTTTATGATTAGTATATTCAAAGCCTGACACATAAAAAGTCAGGACTGTGCGATGCTTCAGTCTCCCTCATACACTTAAAGAACACATTTCAACGACAACTTTTAGACATATTTTCTCAAGGGAGAATGTTTGGATGTTTTAGAACATGCCACAATTTGTTTCTGTGTTCCAATGCAAACAAAATCTGATTCAAGTTCTTGTTCACAGTTGAAATGAAAAAGAAAATAGTTTGAATTGACCTATAATTTATATTCAAAGCCCATTTTCAGTTGATGTTTGCAGATTTATGAAGTAGGGACTCCATTAATTATATATTATTGAAGTAAAATGGATCAATTGATTGGTTCCATACACTAAATGCTTGGCATAAGATCTACCTTGTCATTTATTTAGAGTTTTCCTCTTATATCGATGATACTTGACTCTCAGAGTTTCTTATGCTTTTGCTGAAGAGAAAACAGATTTTCAACAACGTGGGCATTTTTAATTTTTTTTTAACTGAAAGTTGAAGTGAAGTGACAGTGTCAACACAGAGTTCCATCACAAAGTGTAGACTTCTTTTCTCAGTGTACAGGTCATTGAAGATCAAAATCCGGATACAGGGCTCAGGGGGGGAACTACAGTTGCCTCTTTAATTGCATTAATTGCACCCAATAAATAATTACAAGAGCAGCCATATGCTCCCGTTTCCTCCAGGGCTTCACTATCAGTGGAGCGTAATAAACATCCTTTTTTCTGTAATATAACCACGTCGTTTTGTGGGGCAGCACCTTAATTAGGGAGAAGAGTAGAGGATGTGCTACAGGGAGATGTGGTTCCTGTGGTAACGTGACCTAGGATTCTAAAAAGCTAATCAAATGACCATTTCCCTGAAGTTGTAGCATTTGCAGTCTCTGGTCTCCATTTTGTGTCTGTTAGTCCTGCAGCGCTCCACCCACCTGTTTGTAATTGAGGTGATTTGGAGCTGAGCCTCAGGAAGGAAGTTTTTTTTACGTCAGAGTTCCGCAGAATTAGCTTTTAAATGAAAGACCGTGGAAGCATCGTATTCACCAGTCTGTCCAAATTTGGCGGTCTGCATGTGTAGGTGTTTGTGTTTGTTTGTTTATATCTGCGTATGGTTGGCTGTTTTTGGGATGAGCACAGTGAAGAGGAGTTATTTTACTGCTCCGAGGCAATGAGCAGAAAATTTAGCAGACTGCGCCAAACTAAGTCAGAGTGTGTATGCGTTTGAGATGTTACTGTGCTTCTGCAGGAGGATTTGAAAGCTCCCTCCTCTCTGACTTTGTTCCTTGCTTCCTGTCGAATATTTCTTTTTCTCTCACCGCAGTCTGTCTTGTTGTGCTGTCAGTCTTTCTATTAATCCACCTTTCTTTTCTCTCCGAAATTAAAGATCTAGAACCTAAAGAAAATCTCAATAGAAAGCAGATGAATGTCACCTTTTAGTACCTCATTTATCAGCTTGAGAAAATCGTATAAACCCGGGGAGTTGCGTCTTTTACATGCTACATTGGAGAATAAGGATTGAAGACATGCACAGATATAAAGTAGAGATCAGTTATTGCCTGTTCTTTCCCTGCTGAGATCTGACAGACACTCGGAGTGAGTGTGGGTTGTCTGTAGATATGAGTCAGCTGCAGTATATTGAAAAAAGTGGAAAGTTATATGACGTGTATAATGGTTAAGACATTCATTGTGATTTTATGGGTTCTTATTAGCAGTATTATTTATTCAGCTAATGTTACTCAGCATCTTTGACACAATTGCTGTTAAGCTATTGCCAGAAGTTTGCACTGCATTGGCAGATTTTCAGGTTTTCTAAATACCTTCTGGTCATTTTACGCTAACTGCATTCACACAATTTGTGTTGTTTATTTATTTCAGTAAAATCTTGGCTAGGAGTTGGATTTTTTTACATGATTAGACTTTTTTCACTATCTTATCAGCTCAATAAAACAGCTAATTTATTTCGATATTCTTGGATATCCCTTAAATGATGCAAACATTGAATGCGAAAGCATTTTGTGAGATATAAAATGTGTCCTAATAATGACCTTTACAATAGTTTTTGTTATGATTAAAAAAACATGCCCATTTGAACTCAAAGACCAAAATATGTGCCATGGCTACTAGGCAAGTTGTTTTTTCTGCTCCCATTAGTGGTTGGTTGGTGTAGACTGTACCTTTGTTTGGAATTGTAATTGCAGAGTGATTATGCATTTGTACAGACCGCTTTGTACTGTAAAACTAATACTTTTCGACAGAGTTCTGCATGGGTCATTTACAGAATTACTGAATCTCGCTTTGCAGCCATACTGAAGCCATTTTAGGTTCAATATAGTTTCTCCTCAAAGTATCTAGCAGATCTCTATTAAAAAAAAAAGCTTTACTGAAAACTGTCATAGACACACTGGCTTCCTATTGTACTGTCTTATTTAGTACAGAATTATAGTAACACCAATCAGTCTGTTTTGGAATGGTGTCATTACCCAAAATGCCCCTGCTTACCTGGAATTGTGAAATATGAATGCTAATATGTAGTCGAATAGCAGCGCACTAACTTAACATGTCAGGTTAGTTTTACATTCTTTGCAGAAAAAGAAAGATAGTTATACTTTGGAATCATTCTACACTTAAATCTGAGGTGAGAACTCCCAGAAACCCCCCTCAGTTTGTTTTAAGCCACTGCAAACTTTAAATCCATCTTTCTGTCAGTTTGCCACTAAATTTAGGTAGAATTTAAGCTGTTTCTGTCAGAGCTTCTTAACGGTTGCATTTCATAAGATGTATTCAAAACAGTGACTAAAAACCGATTGCAAAAATGTTACCCCATTTTAAGTTGTTAGCACTGATTTAACTGATGATGATGATTGAGAGTGCTGCCTTAAAAATGGGAATTAATCTTGATGTGTAACAATGCTGTGGTCAATGGTTTGTGTTGGTGTAACATGTGACTAAAGGCAAGGACCCCGAGGGACAGTCCATTAGAACAAGATGACCGATGATATTCATATTGTGTTTTTGTCAGACAGATTAGCTGACGTCCTGCAGACCATTATGTGTGTAAGACATAAGACCGTCTTTCCAGTCAATAAGCATAAAAGCACTGGCTAAATCCCAGACATATACCCAATACTAATTAGTTTTCTATGTGTTATGTTAAACAGTGATTATCCTCACCTCACACGGAATAGAGGTGGGATGAAAACCTTTGGGGCGGCTTTATATATTGTAACAACCTGGGAATGTGCATGGTCATTAAAGGCTATTGTGTGATACTGAATCAGGTGAGCTCATAAGCAGAGCTGCCAAGATTTAACTTTTCACGCATGGCTGCACCCTCCTCTGTGTGGCCACACACACATGCTGGTCCAGGCTAGTATGGAATCTATATCATTCATGTTAACAGAGGAATCAAAACCCGCACAGATACAACAAAACTTTCTTCAATTCATACACATTTCAAACCAGTCGATTTTGGTTCTTTATAAAGGGATGCATATGGTATGGCTTTGAGCCCCCCCCCCCCCTTTTTTTTTTGAAGACTTGATATGTATGTTGTAGATCTGCATATTAAGAAGGGCTTCTGAAAAAAAAATGTGTATGCTTATAGATTTACATTAACATGGAAGATCATGCATGTATAGTCTGCTAATGTTTATCTGTGTTTGCACTGTGGTCAGGGATTGGTTGGTGTCCAGAGGCCCATATGCTGCCAGGCAGGGCAGGGCATATGGCCATCTGGTGGTAGAGAGAATACAAGCAATGGGCTTTGACCTTTTGGTTTGGTTCCTGTAATGGGACCTGTGTGTGTTGGCCATTTGATGTGCAGAGCTCTATGCCATTGCTGTTTTCTTGCCATTTTTTTCATGCTCTCGTTAAAAAAGAAGAAAATCTATAATTTCTGGTTGTTGTTTTCTCTGCTAAGTAATGGCTCAGCTGGGTGTCTATATTCAAAATTGATTGAGACTGTTGTCATAATTGTATCATTAAGAGAATTTTTACCAGGGATTGCATAATATCCTGCAGCTTCCTGCCTTCTGGTGTACAGGCTCGAATCACTGCTGCCATTGATTAGTTTTACATATATCGGATATAAAGGCAGTGAGCCGTTTCATTTTTACCGTCTGAATACACTAAATTACTAAATTTTTTGTTGTTGCCACTAATCAAATTTACTTGGTACATTGTCACTACGTCTGGTATTTGAAGATCTATATTCACAAGTTGATATAAAATTCAGATCCCCTAATGTCTATCTAGAGTTCCAAAGTACTAATTTTACCCACTGTGGAAAGTTTGGGCAAGAAGTTGAGTCTTGGTTTGATTATGTTCCACATTTAGTTACGATGTGAAAGTCTAAACAAGTTGCGTATCTCTTACATAATTTTTATGATTTTCACAGCACACTTCAATCAGGATCCACTGAGAGCACATATTTTTGTTATCTTAGAAGTGCATTACTTACGTTCTCTGTTCATTTGTGCGGACTCCATTATATATCTATATTTCTTCAAGTTTACTTGTTAACTAAAGTAGCTTGATTGTCATAATATATCTATTAGGTGCTCCATAGCTTTGTCCTGTCCACTGATTCTGTCTCTCATTCTCTCCGTTACTGTTGTCCAGCAATGCAGCAAAAGCACTCTGCAGGCCTGATCTATAAAACACTGGACAGCAGTAAAAACAATACAGTGGGGTCAGCATTATATGGTCCTCTGGAGAGCAATGAGGATCCCAAGCAAACACTTGACCAGATCAGTGAAACACTGCTGTATTTTTGTCAACTGGCAGAGTGACTATTCAGTACTGTGTAATTTAATTATCTTTCAGGCCTTTTTTATGCACAAATGTGTACTTCGGCTGTGTTGACATGATTGTGTTGATGATCTGATAATTAAACATTACAGTTTAGGTGGATTAATGCAGGGATAAAGATTTGAACTTGCACATGTTAGGAGATTTCCTTTGCATCATTATACGTATTGGTCGTGTAGCTGCCATTTAGAGGCAAAATATTCAAGAGGAGAAGGGAAATGAGAGGGAGGTGATCTTTTTTTCCACCTCTCCCTTGACAATTTAGAGCGTGAGACTGGTTTAAGTCTGGTTTAGGAGGAGGAGGAGGAGGGAGCGCAGAGGAATGGAGGAAAGGCTGTGAAAAGACGAGGAACTCCGGCGAGGACAATCAAAGAAAAATGTAAACACAGTGGCTAAAATGCAGACAAAAGACACGAAACACTCCACCTTCCTGTCCTCAGCTGTCGTCTCTCTTCCTCTCTGCGGACAGTTCTCTGGAATCCTTGGACTGCTGGTGGTTACTAGGCAACCAAAATCCTGTTGAAACTGTGTCAGAAAGACTGAAAGAGAGTGCAAAGCAGGGTAGAGTGTCCCTCCTAATCACTGTGATCAGTCAGAATGTTTATGTCTAGCAGTTTTCCATGGTTCGAATGTGGAAACCATGAGGATGTACCAGGTGATGTCATTTCTAAGCGATTTAAATAAGTCTTTCACTACTTTCTGGCTCTCCAGACTTTTTTGCCTGTGGCAAATATACAGCGCCTAGCCTTATAGTTTAGAGGCTGCTGTTTTTCTTTCCAAGATCCACTCATTCGAAAGTATAAAGTGAAATGGCATTGAACTGTACCCACTCTGTAAATATAGTTTCACAGTGTTTCACTTCTGCTGCTGCACATGAGTGTGGCCAAGTCTCTGGAGGGCTAAATGATAAACCTTGAGGCTGTCAGCATTGTTTCTAAATTGGGATTGAGATTTCAAATATATTACACAAATAGATATATGTGGGAAGAGGCAGGGGAAAGGTTGCTGTTTGGAAATAAAAAAAACAGTATTTTTTGGGGCCTAAAACAGACAGAAAGTCATGTCAAACTTTGTAGGTTCTTAGTCCATCTAAACATAAAATAATCTTTGGCTTTTATTGGCTTGAGTTTTGGATAGTGGCTGCACACCCTGCAGTTTAAACAAAAAAGATTGCAGTTTATATTTTATCACCCAAAGTTAACGCTGCCATTCTCCCTATTTGGTTGCCTCATCAACTCTTACAATGTAGAAAATTGACCAAACATATTAAAAACCACAATGTGATTTGAAAACATTTAATCTCAACATAATGAACTGAAGCAGTGTTTACAATATCTTTCCACACACGTTTATGGACCTCCATATTTTCTAAGACGGCATCTGGTGACAAATTTAGTGACTTTTACAGTAAACATAAGTACCGCCTCATTATAACAAGGTTTCTCTCATACAGAAAAACACCTCTCAGTGCCTCTTCTTTGATATATCAAAGGCAGCATTGACGGTGATCTCTTTACCTCTGAGAGACTGTGCCTTTCCAAGGGGTGCTTTTTTATATAACTGTATTCCTTGCCTTTTGCCATTTGGATTGTAAAAACAGCTGAAACTACTGTGGTCATTTCCTCAGATTGCATTACACTTAAAACAGTCATGACTTTATTCCAGTAAAAGTTTTGAAATGCTTTGATCATGAGTGGTCATGCAGTATTAATGGACTACATGCATAAAAGTAACTGCAGCAACATAACACCACCCCTTTGGTTTAATCGAAGTATTATTTTCATTTAGTATATTTACAAGTATTGGACTTGTATTGAGATGGACTTGAGATGTATTTTTTATCAAGAAAGTCAGTTTTAAAAAAAAAGAGGTCTGCTTTTCAGTGTGATGTTGGTGTGTGAAATGTTGTCAAATACATGTAAAGGATAGACTGCCTTCAGGTGTTTTTACATTAGTGCTCTGTGTGTGTGTGTGTGTGTCTGTGTGTGTGGGTATGTGTGTGTGTGTGTGTTGCGGTACAGGTTTAAGGCTAGGCCCCACCAGATGCAGCTGGTCTATTTATGGCTCGTTCTCCCTCTGTCTTTTCACTCCCTTTTTACCTCTTTAGTCCACTGTGACACACACAAGACACACACACACACACACACCGTACGTATACACGGACTGATCGCGGACACTGAGGAATGGAATTCACCTTGGGATGCCTTCTGTTCAGTTGTGTCGTATAAAAAAAAAGGCTCTGTGAAGTTCACTGCACATTACAGCACCAAAAAAACAAAACTACTAGTTTTCTGTCTCTCTATTGTCATAATAGACCGACCGGATGCGTTGCCATTAGTCTTCTCTGGAGTAATCATTGCCTCAAGTTGCAATAAAGTCTCCAAGACAAAATTTTACTTTGGGAAAAAAATGTCATCATTATGGAAGATGAAAAAGCACCAAATTAGCAGGAGAATGTCGGTGAGGAGACAGTAACTGAAAGACGGAGGGAATCCTGGTGTAACTGCGTCACTGCAGCCTCAGCTTCCTCTCAGGGGTGCCGGAGGAGGAGGAGGAGGAGGAGGAGGAGGGATGGAGGGATGCAGGGATGGAAAGATGAAAAGAAAGAACAAGGAGACGAGAGATAGAGGAGCGAGTTCAGGGACGGGCTGATTTATGAGTTTCTGTTTCTGAATCAGGCCGTCTTTAGGGAGTCGACTATGATGAGCCAATCTGGAGTTCACACACACACACACACACACATACACACACACACACAAGCACAAAACCTGCTCACGCAGCAGACACACGAGACACATGCGGCTCTGCAAGTAGTCATACTGTTGGCAAAATCCTTAAAGTAGCGATCACAGCGGGAGGGGAATCTTTTTATGTTTGAAATAACAGTTATGCATGTATGTTCTCTGCGGCAGATGGTGAAATAAATGAACAATCAAATCAATCAAGCAGAGCTTTGAAATCTAGGCTGGAAGCACTCCACTAGCACTTTGACAGAGTGGGCAGATCACCAGGATGTGATGCAAACAGAACACAAGAGTTAGCAGAGAAATGTGAGGGGAGGCAGAGTTTGAGCTGACATTTGCAGTTCGGAGCTTGGAGATGAACAATAGTGCGTGAAAAGTAAAAAAAAAAAAAGAGAAAGAAAGGGAAAAAGGAGAGCAGAGCTCATTAACAGTGAGTAGAGTGATGAAGGAAGGAGGACGAACAGCTTGTGGTGTCAGTCAGGCAATGCCAAGGGTTAGAAAAGCTCTGAACACTGCAGATCTTTTCAAAGTTGCTGGTTGGTTAATGGAGAAATAAATCCCTCAGCGATATGTTCAACCCTGAGTCAGTAAAAGGTGTTTAATTTGTCTAAACGTGATTAATTACTCTTTAAAGACGAACACACACATTTGGTTGATTAGAGTGGTTTATTATCTTCATCCCTCCACAGCAAAATGGGAATACATATCTAAAAGTTAAAGATATACCTAGAAATAAATTATGTAAAAATATTAAGACAAATAACAAATTATTGATTTAAAAAAAAAAATCTTTTCCACATTTTTGAGTTGTTCTTTTTCATTCACCTGTGTATTCTGCTGTCCTTGCTTTACCACCGTTGTCACTCCTGTTTTGGATGGCAAAATTATGTTTTGCTTTTTAAATAAATTATTTTCCTGAATCACACTGTACAGACCTGACATGCTTATTTTGCTCACGTGTTCATTGTTGTGCATTTGGAACAACACGAGTTCCTAGAAAAATATCTTTTCACGAGACTATTTAGATATTTGTGGTGCAGAAGCAGACAACATGACAGACTCTCCTCTCAGTGATGTGCCGTGTGTGACATGTGCAGTGAGGTGAAATGGGGTTCAATGACAAAAACAATATTTTTCCAATGTTTTATTATTTTTTTTACTCCGTCATTTGCTTTTCCTCTTGGTACTCTAACTAGAATCACTGAGCTGTTTGATATTTTCCCTCATATAATGAGCATTTTCCTGGCTAAATTGTTTGTCTAACATGAATGCACAGCCTTAATCCTAGACATGAATGTTTCCTCAAGGCATATACCCTTGCTCTTGGAACATTGTCATCAGTTTTTCTTTGTTTTTTTATGATCTTTTTTATGGCCTATGGTAACACTAACGTCATTTGAATAATTGGTTATTTCCAATGTGTTTTTCATTAAATAAAAGAAGCTCAGAGAAAAAAGAAAAATAATGCAGATGTGAATTGATTCTAAATACATGTGAAGAATGAAATGTTTTAATGAAGTAATGGACACACTCTGGCTTACTGCTAGCATATATTTGGGTGGTCAATCTGACTTGAAAACTGCTCTCTATAAGCACAAGACCCGTTGTCATTTATATGCTCTTACAGTCAGGTTTGGATCAGGTTTTAAAGTTGGATTGGGACTGCATGGCTCTTCTCTGAAAAAGGATGAAAAAAATAAGAATAAGGGTGATAAGAAGAAAATAGACTTCTAAAGGGCTTCTAAGAAAACAAACGTAGAATAGGAAGAAGAGGCTTAAATGGAGACCAACTGGGGTTAAAAGCAAAGAGAGCAGATAGGGGGTGGATTATGGCACAGAGTGTGAAGAGAGGGTGAGAAGGGTTGAAGGTGATACTCAAGGAGAGAAGGATGGGGGGGGGTGTCAGAGGTGTTGGTGGGGAGAAATGGAGAAAATAAAGTTAACCTTGTTAACAAAAGTAGTATGGGGTTAATATCCCTGCACTGAGGGGGAGATTACATTTTCTTTTGACATCAGCAAAAATGCATGTCATATTAGAAAATGAAATGAAATGGGCATGGTGCATTAGAGAAATGACATGTATTCTCTATAGGCATGGACATACACAGGAGTGACATTTATAAGAATCTGCTCCAGTGGCTAATCATGCTCAGAAAAAAAGACATATATATATATATATATATATAGATTGTATAGATTGTAACTATGTCAGCCTGTCCTGCTTTGTCACATACCGTAGGCAGATATTGTGTTCTTGTTCAGTATTTCAGCAGTGACAGGTTCAGAGCTCCATTTAACCCCAAAGAAAAAAACAAAACAAGCTGGAGTCTTTCTCCACCCTCTCTCCTGTCATTTTTGTATATGTGGACGTATCAACGATGGGAGGCTAAGCTCTGTGACTGGTCACTGAGCTGAGGCCTAAATACTGACTGAATTGCATTTAACTCAGCGGTTCGGTTGCATTTAAGTCGGTGATCAAGGGTTGCAAAGAGACGGCTTGCAGTTTATCCACAGGCATGATGCAGAGTCTCATAACTCTCTAACTTGAGAAAACTACCAACTACCAATAAGATTCCGCCTGGAAGCACTCAGCATTTTGATTTGTGACCTCTGGCAAAGTCCAATTTAATAAGAAAAAAAATCTAAATTAGCTCTACGCAAGTGTGGGCAGTCTAATAATAAGAAAAACACAGTCATTCAAGTTCATCATCATAGCATAGAGGCAGATTATTTTATGTTGGAATGAAATATGCCCATGTATATCTATGGTAATGAAAAAACATCTTTGCTACGCACTGCTATAAGGGGAAGCTTTCTAACCAGAGGAAATCCTAAATGTGTCGCTTTTGCGTATCCGAAGCACCGTCCATGAAGCAGATCAAGATAAGTTCTGCTTCTGAGCTGCATGTAAGACTTTTCTCCTTTTGAACTCTTATAGACAAAGAGAGAGCTTGGGGCAAACCGGAGGGAAACGACAATGTTGAGAATAGAAGGTCGAGGAAATGAAAAAGCAAGCAGAAAGGAGTGTAAAAAAAAAAAAACAAAGAGGTGAAATATAAGGAGAAAATGGGGTTAATTGTTTGAGTTTTTGTGTGCGTGAATTGGTGATAGAAGTCAGCTGGACGTCCCGTTATCTGTAGTACTTGATTGAATCTTCGCTTTTTATTGAATCTTCCCTCCGCCCCCGTGTGTGCTCTGTGCAGCCTGATTTCGTATACTTAGACACTGATCTGACAGCTCAGCTGGAGTGGGTTTGACACCGTGTACATTGTGTGCATGCTGAGAATCTCCTGTGCGGTTATCCCTGTGTGCATCTCCGTATGACTGGTGTAAGGGCATTGCTGGGCGAACACCATCTGACAACCCATCAAACACCAACATCTGGTTTGGGGCCCTTTTTGGTGACATTCCTCCACACTGGCTATCCTTTTACCATACATTTTCAGAGTGAAGGGTTGTGATGGACATCATTTCACGATAATTTTTAATGAACGGCTTTTGGAGGTAGGAGAATTGATCTAGCACCAGTGAAATAGCACCAAAGAGACCACTTGAGCACTTTAACAAAAAAGAAATGGTTTGCTTTAAGTGATTGTCCCTCATTTCCTTTTAACACTGCAATTCCACTCATTACATCAGCCAAGGTCAAGATTAAATCTTCCCGTCCGGCATGTTGATTTTTTTATTTTAATTTGTTTTTTAATAGCAGGCTAATGTTAGCAAATACATTTCTCTAATAGATTTTGCACTGATGCAATTATTTGCGTGGTGATTTTAATTGCCTTGTTTAACTTAGCTAGCTTAGTTTTCTACCAAACTTACTGTTGTTCAGGACTGTTAGTGTTGAGTGGAGTAACTTGGGTCTGAATATGTGTCTATGAGAGCTGTTTTAAACCAAAAATGAAGCAATGAATGGATATTAAAACTGCAATCCTTGAACCAAACCTTGAGTGTGGGTGTTTACATACACACTATTAATTTGGCTGTGTGTGAATATTCACTTTGTGCGTGTGTCTAAGTGTTATCACAGTTGCTGTAGGTGTGAGACTTTGCCATGACAGAATGTGGTGGATTTAACAGACGCTTAATACTGTATTGTAATATTTGTGTCATGTTTACCTTGCGAGGCTTGCATTTTTAAGATGATTTTACTACAAAGGCTGAGTCACTCGTGGTCAGTGTTACCTTGACGAATGAATGGCGATGGTGCTGTGGCAAGGAAACGTTCTACATGCCAGGTCAAACTGAATCTGTGAATTGTTTGGGGGGGGAAAAGTGACTGGTTCTACAAAAAGACTGAATGCACTACTTATTACCCTTTGGAATTAATTTGGCTACTCAGGAAGAATCTAATTTTGGAAGAACCCACTCCCATTTGGATTGGGAAATCTGACACAGGTTTTTTGTATCTATGAAGATTTGAGCAGCCATCTCTATGGGAGCTTCAGCAGCAGGAAATGTGATGAAATAAATGTGCATGTTTTGCTCAGCTGACTTTTTATTTTTTCGACCGAGAACGGACTCACTTAGCAAAGTAAGTGGCCTCACATGAGATGTGTGAGACTGTGATTAAATTGCGAGGCTTCAGCCTATACTGATCATCTTCAAAGTATCTAACTGAAAGTGCCGGTCCTTTGTCTTTTTCTCCACGTCCTTTTAGGGAGAATGTAGAGTTAAGAAGAAAGAATCATGATCTAAAATCTGTGGCAAAGGCAGCACTTCTGCACTTCACGCAGACTCTGCAGAAGTGTGGCGCTGTATACTGTTGTTTTAAGTTTTAAGTGGTTCATCTGAGCTATTGCTCAGGAACTTATACATAGGGGCATTTCTCCACGTCTACTGTCAACTGGTGTGATACAGCACAGACCTCCTTTGATACGCTCAACTGATGCTTGGGCATAAACTGACCTTTATAAGACAGACCACGAGCACTGTGTGTCTGGTCATGTTTAATCCAGTTAGTGGTGGCTTAACCGTTCATTTGAATGAAACTCCAAAAATATAGTAAAAGGATATTGTTTTCTTTTTGAAATTCAGTGCAAAAAGATTTACTTTGAACAGTGTTCCTATGTGCTTGTGCATGTTTTTTTTAAGAGGAACCGAAGACAGAAGGATGCTCACGAGGTGTTGACTACAGAGATTTTAGAGTAAATACAGGAAATAGATTACATAAAGGTACAGTGGCTCAGGAGAGGCGGAATTTGGGATTTTTTAAGTCTCTTTTTAATTCTGCGGCAAATGACTGAATCTTTTATCTGTAGAGGAGAGATCGTCCTTACATCGCATGACTCACTCCTCGCATGCGTGTGTGTGTGTGAAGCATGTCGACACGCAGGCAGCGCCAAGCATTTTCCATGTGACTAAGTGATTTTTCTTGTTGTAATAAATGCAGTGGCACAACGTACATCAACAATGTTTTATTGACAATATTGTATTGTTGCTCCCTTCAGGGGAACCGTAATTTGTGTTTTACACTGATGTAGCTGTTAAATAATCATCTAACATTAGTTCTAGGCAGGCCGTATACCAAACGTATAATAGATATGGACATGTAGTTAAAGGGGAGAGCAGTTCGATAGGCCACTTGTGGTCCTGCTTTCTAAAACAGGCCATCTCAATAACGTCTATGCCACACAGTTCACATTCTGTTTCCATTTATATGTTATAAGATAAAATGTCTCTTTATTTCCCCTCTCCAGACCAGAATGACTTCTTAGATTGGATATCTGTGTGCTACATACTGCTGCATTGGGAGCATAGGTTACAGGCATAGACATATTTTCCAGAAATAACACATTCCATTTTGGCTCAGCATCATAAAAACCATCACAAAAAAACAAAACAAATGCATGAATCATCACGTTCCTATGACTAATATGAGAAATGTTCTTTTTGCAGAATTGGACATTGCAGCCTTAGATACACACAGTTGCAATGAAAATACATATTCAAAACTGTCTTCACAGTTGATGAAATATGTCCTCCCTACCTAAGAACAATGAATCTGTGCTGCATAGCTCAAGGCTGTTCAACACTCGTCAGGTTTGACTAATCAAGCAGAGGTGATCAGTGGCAGCCTGCACTCAGGAAGTCTACTGTTAGATGCAAAAACTAGAGCAACAGAGATGTTTTGGAGCAGGCAAAGCCCTGGCTAGAACGTTTCTGATCATTGATGTCAACTACAGATGGCTGAGTGGAATATGTTTTACCAGTAATGTCCCTAAAAGGGGCGTGACTGATTTTCCTTTCTGTTTAGGAAATATTCTCACAGCCTGAAACACCATCCGTCTAAAACCCACTCCTTCAATTGGAATCTTCCTGAAAATGGTCTGCATTAATATTTATAGCATATGTTTTCTATACTGTCTTTATATACAAAAAGTCACTACCTGGTAAAAGCTTTATTAGTTTTTCCTTAGCTTTTTCTGCAATATTTTAAGTTGATTTTACTTTGATTGTCATTGTCATGACACATTTCAATGCATTTTAATGTCAGCCTGAAAAAAATCCAATAATCTATGTTTCCAATCATAGATGAAACAAAGTGATTCAAGTATACTTGAAAGGATCTTGTTGGAGTTTCTGAAATTTATCAGTCCCAGCAATTGATACAAATAGTAATAAAATAATTTAGTCAGGCTTTACTCTTAATACAAATATCTCTGTATCTGTCTTGGTATTTGACTTCTTTAAAGGCAGTGGTTACCTTTAGTTTTTGTCATCAGCTCACTTTTCGAGTTAGACTAGCACCTTGGGACCACATCAACACTACAGCTCATTGCACAGTGTGGTTCGCTGTATATGTGAGGTGAGTATTTACGATGAAAGCCATAAAGAAAAAAAACACAACATCAGAACCTTTTTTCCCTTTGATTTTTTGTTTTAACTTTCTTTGTAATTATAATACATCTTCTTTAATACTGCTGCAGATATTTCTGTGATATGCTCTCTGTAATGCATACTTGATGATGTGTATGTATGTTCTCCATACGTCTAGCAGAAATTATGAACATGTCATCAGTTATACTGTGACTAATACACACTGATAACATTCATGTTCTGTCATACAAAGATTGTCTCCTATTTCACCATAGCAGCACAACTGCATTTAATTCTTTCTTTAAGTTGAGAGGCTCTTTTATGATTTGATATTACTCAAACCACATAAAAGACGGAAAGTCTAAGTTTCACGTTTATGCAATGGAGCATCAGTGTGGGTTTGAATTACTGAGATCCCACTTGATATTGCTCTAATTCAATAGCTGAGAATTAAAGGAAGAAAAGAAAACGGATGTTGTCTGCACTTTTTGTAACTTTATCCTTTGCCAAACTAGATCTCACCGTTTACCTAAAAAGGATGGAAGAAGGTTTAAAAAAATAAAAGGAAATTCATGAAAGATTAGTCATTAGGGATTTTTTATAAGGTCTGTGGACTCATCCCACATAGGAAACAACGCTTCCTTTTTAAGTAACCCAGCTGTTTTTCCTTGACAAAATAAATGTTGAAATACAAAAGTTATCTGATGGATAGTTACTGGGAGGACTCAGATCTTTTCCGACAGCTCCTTTAGAGAATGTTGTCCTCCTGCCACTGTCCAGCAGACATGGATGAAGCCAAACCGTGAAAAGGTCACGTTGATGTGTCAGACCTCAGCCTTCTGGTTTCTGTTTCAAACGTGGTGATGACTGTAACTCAGTTTATTGTACGCACAGAGGCTCAGACAGACTTTTATGTTGCTATGATTTAAAATGAATGTCCTTCAGCTGGTCAGACGTATACCATGAATGCTGGCAGAGAGCCACGTGTGGCCTCTACTTATGGCTGTGCTCCTTGTTAGTGACTAACATTTCATCCTCCAGCAGACCTGTTCAGTAGACTCTAGGTTTTTCTCACATATTTCATGCCCGGTGCTCATGATATATAATGACATCAAATGCGTAATGTCCTTAACTTCTCCTTGCACATGGTTTGAGCACGTGTCCATGCTGGTGATCCTGCTTAACTGTGTGACGCTGGGGATGTTTCAGCCCTGCGAGGATGTTACCTGCCAGTCAGAGTGGTGCCGCATCCTCCAGGTCAGTGTGACCCTCTACCGATCTAATTTAGTCAGTGTTATTCA
Source organism: Menidia menidia (assembly GCA_907169785.1). Taxonomy (NCBI): domain Eukaryota; kingdom Metazoa; phylum Chordata; class Actinopteri; order Atheriniformes; family Atherinopsidae; genus Menidia; species Menidia menidia. The sequence goes on along the minus strand of CAJRST010008890.1, from coordinate 6,320,675 downwards.
GCCTTTTTCGTATTAACGTCTATCTAACGATGGTTTTTTTTGTGTGCAATCAGGTGTTGGACGACTGCATCTTTGCTTTCTTCGCGGTGGAGATGGTCATCAAGATGGTGGCCCTGGGAATATTTAGCGCAAATAGTTACCTCGGTGACAAGTGGAACCAGCTTGACTTTGTCATTGTCATGGCGGGGTTGGTACTTCCTAAGTAGTGTTAATGATCTTGTGATTTATGATGTTTGTAGTCGCACCACTTCCAAGTCTTTCTGGGTGTGTCACAGTTAGCATGATATTCACTAGAAATAAATACCTCACAGCTGAAGTCTGTAATTGAACTCTTATTGATTTGACTTTGGAAATCAAACAGTTGTGATTTCAGCCTTTCAGCCTTTAGTTGCGATGTGTTGTATCCAAGGACCCATTCACATATATCATGTTGACATCATGTTGGACTAAATAGTGGGAATAAATTATTGTGATTCCACTGTTTAATTAGAGCATGCTATAGAACAAATTAATTGGTCCTGGCACACTCAAATACCATTTGAGAAGTAAATATGTCAGAGTTCCTTAAAGCTCAGACATGACAAAGTGCTGAAACAACAATTATGATACAATCCTTTCTATGCTATCAAAAGTAGAAATGTTCTTGATGTTTTTCTCTTTTTCTCCTACGGCACAGAATAAGTGAACAACTCTAAAAGAAATACGACTATTGCAAAAATGTCAAATGGGAAAGTCATGCCCTCAGTTAGGACAATGGAGAAGGAAAGGCGTACAAGACTAGATTTTAAAGGGAAAGGTTAAGCCCCATTCCTAAAAAAACACAATATCCACTGATAAACGTTTTAAGCATAAGTAGGAGCCACGACTGCCTCTACACACCATTCTATTATTTATGTTTTTAACACAATTTAACTGCCAAGGCAAAACAGTACTTTTGGACCTATGATTGAATGTCCAAATGCTCAGTAATTACATGGCTGCTTTATTACATCCATTGCTTGTGTAGTTGCATGTGTGCTGATTACTATTTCATAACCTTCGGTTTCTCACATTGTGGCCACATTATGTTCTTTTTTCAGGGTGATGGAGTATTCCCTGGATGGGCACAATGCCAGTCTGTCAGCCATCCGTACTGTACGGGTCCTCAGGCCATTGCGGGCTATCAACAGAGTACCAAGTAAGTGTTATGAATAGTAGTTTGCATCCCCATTTTCCCTGATTCCCTGATTTTCCAAACATGCAAAACAACGAGAATAAACTACTGATACATCTAAAGGTCAAAAGTCTGAGCTTCTCTGTTTGAATTGAGGTCATCCACGCTGACTTAATCTTCAACAAATTTTGAATTAATTCATGAAAAAGTTCAATAAAGGGACGACATCTGGGACTTGTAAATCAAAAGTAAGGTTATGTGTTAGACAGAGTACAGAACAAGATGTGAGCTGGTTGGAGTTGTTTTGTTCCTGACAGGACTGACATTTCTGTAAATATCAAGGATCTGGATGTAACCCTGATAAATCAGCATGCAATACAATAAACGACTGAGTGATTACTGGATAAATAAATGTCAAACATTTCTCGCCGTAGCAAAGCCATGCATCCTTCAACCATCGCCTTTTTCGCAGAAGAGCCGTGGCCCTCAAATGATCTGGAGATATTTGTGTGTGGTGGCACATGTGAATGTACAAAAACAAAAACAAAAAAAACATTTAAAATTTTAACAGGATTAATGAAGAGGCAGATAAAGACAAGATTTTGGTCCAGAGCCAGCCAGGAAATCTTTGACTTTCTACAGAAACTATATAATCATCCAATGTACATCTAATTACTATTTTAGTACTACCTTCTTAAGTGAGCTTTCCTCTGTGTTTTACGGATTTTAAGTACTTTTCCCAGCATTTTCAGCATTTTTCACCTGTGATTACAGCCCTGCTGTCCTGTGTATTACAATCTGCCTGTTACCCTTCAGCTTGTTTGCCACCAGCAGCGCGCTGCTCTATTTTGGCGCCTGCATTCCCACTGCTTTCTTCATTAGTTGACAGATGATCCAGGACTTTGGCGCTTGCTTGTAGCTCACTAGAACTCCCTCCTAGTTTGTCATTTCCCTAAAAGCTCTGTGACAGAAATGGCCATGAATCTACAGCTAAAGAGGGTCACGAGACAACGGTGTCATAACAGCTTACAAGATTATTAACTGCCAAACATTAGGCACGCTGCCAAGCTGTTTTTCATGCTCAGGCCACCGGCAACAGAGGCCATTTTGTGCAAAACACTTCATGTTTATGGATATGGTTCACAAAATGACCTGCTTTATTCCCGAATGTGTTTTGGTCTCGTAAAACCAAGAGTAAGCAGATTTAAAAAACTGTATTATAATCGAACAACCTGGAGTTTATTGTTACCATCGCACATGGCTGTTTGCTAAATGGCAGAAGCAAGATTGGGAAAAAAAATGAAATCACCTGTGTAAATGATGGTATACTAACTTTATAGCTCGTATTTTCTCTTAATTTCCTGCTGGCTTTGGCACCGAGGGAAATCCCAGCAGAGTGACCACGTGCTGTGTATATATATATATATATGTACAATGGGAAGTGAAACATTTTATTATAAGCAGCTGCTACCTGAATGTGGACTAGCAGAGATGGGGGGGGGGGGGGTTGACAGTGAGAGGACAGAGAGATAGGGTCTGCGTTGAAGGTGACAGTGACAAGTATTACTTGAGGCTGAAAAACTCGAGGTCAGTGGAGGCACGCACATCCAAAGCAAACTCCCCCCAAAGCCCACGCTCACACACTCACAATGGTGGTCGCGTTCGTCCTTTCTTCTCTTATTTATTCTAACTATGTTGAATATACAGTCACAGAGTTGAACACGATGCAGCAAAGTCGACAGAAAATCTGAAGTTTTCCTTCTCTGCTGTTTTCGTTCTCCTGTCTCAAGGTATCTGTGTGGATTAGTGCTGTGGAATTGTCGGATAGATGTTAAATGTGTTTTTGTGTGGTAGCTTGGATACAGTGAGCATGTTTACAAAGCTCCTGCTTGCAGGGAGCTTCTGCAAATTATCTGCCGACTGTACCGCGCTCGGCTCGCGCGCACACACACACACACACACATACAAACACATACTTTAAGCTTGAATAATCTTGTTTTTTCTGCATTATCTGATGCCGTTATTTTACCATCCATCTTGGTTTAACTGCATGACTACATTTGGGGGAAAAAAAGCTTTACTCTCTTTACTCTCGCAGTGTGACTTGTCTGGTTGCAACAGTAAAAATATGAGAGCTTGCACACAAATGAGATCACAAGCTGAGAGCAAACAATGCCACTGGGAGCATGGAACAGTATTTAGAAATGTATGGCATATAGATTTGGTCAAAATATAGTCATTCTCTTTCAATTTAACCTAAAAGTAATGCAGTGCAATGACGCCATTTATTGTATTAGTCAATCATTTACAATTTTGAACTTGATACCTGAATACTTATTTTCTGTAACTAATATGTCCTGAAAAAGTTTTCTGGATATTTGACCAAAGATATAAATCTAACTACTAAAGAGTAGAGACAGATGATAGAGATGTTTTTTTCACCATTTTCTTAAGTCTTTCAGCTAACACAACCTTTTTTTCTAACCATAACCTCAATATGGCAGATTAAAGCATCTTGTATGCCTGGCTCAGGCTTTTTTTGTTTGTTTGTTTCAGAAGGCAAAATCTTTCAGATGACTTGTCAGGTTTAACAGCTAAGAGATTCTCAACCATAGGAGTTTGTGTCATGTGAAAATGAAACTGACATGCTCTGTCACACTATAAAACACCTGTCACTTCCCATTTGAGTTCGGCAATAATGTGATTTGGTAAGAGTTAGAGAGAAAAAGTCGTAGTCATCATAAATGCTGCCATTACTTACTTTATTTTTACATGAAACATCACTCTGTGGTTGTTTTGAAAGAATAACATCACTTGGTGGACTGGAGGATTAGATTCTTTGAGCTTCTACATGGACTGTTTCTGTCTCTGTGAACAAATGCTACATTTTCCA